>CAUYUJ010019463.1:100446-112946 GCA_963575745.1 Prorocentrum cordatum
TAACGACCCCGACCTTGGTTTCTGACACTGAATGGATCGGGAGCGGCCAAGATGGGGGTGTCCAAGAGGGGGGGTGCAAATCATCACCGGCGGCATGTGCGCGGCCCAGCGGGGGGGCCAGGGACGTAATGAAATATGTGAGTAACTACCAAGCAGTCGGGACCGAACCCACCGCGCCCCCCGACGGAACGAGACCAGGCCCTGAGGGGCGAGCGCGGACCTGCAATACCCTGTCGGGCAACGCCGGCAATGAGAGCCGCCGAGCTCGCGCGCGCTATAACTATCGACGGAATCACCAGCCTCAAGCCCTGCAGACGCGCTGGCATACGTTGGTTCATCTCGCTTCTGCCCGCGCCCAAGAAGGAACTCAACGCGCGCCCGTCCAGGGGCTGCCGCGGACCGCAGCCCTCGACACTCTCCAGAGGCGAGGTGGGTTCGGTCCCGATTGGCTGGTAAGCATTGAATAAGAGGAGGCGCCATGAAATCTGGGGAAATATCATGGCCCCCGCCATGAGATCCACCTCCCCCTAGTCATCACCCCCCTCTTTTCCGCCCCCGAATGGATTTTTCAACCTTGATCGATCGGGGGTTTTTGTGGCCGCCGGGTGCCCTCGCCGGGCCAGCCTGGCGACCGCCGGAGAACGACCCGGGACGAGAAGCCGATCCCGGGGGACAGGAGGAGGAGGAGGAAGAGGAGGAAGAGGAGGAAGAAGAGGAGGCGGCGGAGGAACAGGAGGAGGAGGAGGAGGAGGAGGAGGAGAAGGAGCAGGAGGAGGAGGAGGAGGAGGAGGAGAGGAGGAGCAGGAGCAGGAGAGGAGGAGGGGAGGCCGCCGAGCAGCAAGGAGCAGGCGGAAGGAGGAGGAGGAGGAGGAGGAGGAGCAGGAGCAGGAACAGGAGGAGGGGTCGAGACCTCTGGGGGGCCGACAGCAACCAAGCGGCCCGCCGCGGGGCCCCCGCCGCCGGCCCGAGCGGCGGGCCCGAGGCGGCCGCAGGCTCCGCCGGGAGGGGCCCGGGAGGTGCGGCGCCCCCGGTTTTTGCGCCGCGGGTTTTGTTTTTCTGCGCCAGCCCCTTTGCCCCTTGCTCCTCCCTCCCAATCTCCCCCTCCTGTCCTCCTCCTCCCTTCCCTTCCCTCCTTCACCATCCTCCTCCCTCCTTTCCTTTCATCCTGCCTCGGCCTCCTCTCCTCTCCTCCTTCCTCCCTACTTCATTCCTACTCCTCCGCCCTCCTCCCTTCTCCTACTCCTCCTCCTCCCCTTCCTCCATCCTCCTCCTCCTCCTCCTCCTCCTCCTCCTCCTCCTCCGTTTCGTGGCCGCGGGCCGTCAAGGTGGCGACAGCCGAACGCTACGCTGGGCTTCTCGCAGTCAAGCCGTACAGCAAGGATGCGCGATGAGGATGCGAGGGCCTTGGACGCCCATCTCGAGGCTTTTCGAGCGGGGCGCGGCCAACGAAAGTGGCCAAGGATGGGCCGAGGAGGCAAGGATGCAAGGGTATCCTTGGGAAGGCTGCCCATCCTTACTGTGCGGGTTGACTGTAATAAGCCTGGGGGGGTACCCCCTCGACGGGGGTCGACCTCGCCGCGTCGTCTCGCCGCGACGGGGGCCGCAGGCTCCGCGTGGGGGGGACGGCCCAGGAGGTGCGGCGCCCCTGGGTTCTGCGCCGTGGGTTGCGCCCCACGCCTTGCTGCTGCTGCTGCTTGGTCGCGGGCCGTCAAGAGACGCACAGAGACATAACGATACGATACGTCCTGCTTGAAGGCGCGCGTCCGACCCGAACATATAGTAGACCCATCGTGTGGTACATCGTTTCCCGAGCGGTGTGGCCAGAAAGCGCCCGCCACGACGCACATATATATATATATATATATACAAGACTTGAAGCTCGCTGCGCTTCGCTTGAAAGTCTTGGTATAGTGCATGGTGGGAGTGAGGCGTGGGCCGAAGGCGGCCGTTGGGCTGTGCAAGGAAGTGTGCGCAGGGCCGAGAACTGGACGAACATCGCAAGACACGCCGGCACGAGGAAGACGGGGGCGCGCGCGCGCACGCGCGCGCGGGTGGGCGTGCGCGTGCGAGGGTACAGAAGGGCGGGTGCCATCACTAACGACAGGAAGAATTAGCCCGGAAGCTGTCTTAAGTTTCTCCTTCAATGTGTGTTACACTTTTTCGTCTCTGTCGTTTCAGGGCGCCGTGATTGCCTCTGAAGGTGTCCGGAGGGATGCTCTGGGAACGCGCATGCGAGAGATGTGGAGTGAGGGTTGCGGCGAGGGTCATTTATCGGTCCTCTGGCGCACAAAAAGTGGCCACGACGGTATATATATATATATATATATATATATATATTCACACACATACATACAGATATATACTGTAAGCTTTCTCGGTGCGCGCGTCGCCCCTGGGTGGGAGACGCACACATAGTACAACTATGTTGGGGGAACGCCGATGCTGTTTCGTGGTCGCGGGCCGTCAAGGTGGCGACAGCCGAACCCTACCCCCAACAGCCATCGGTTCTCCCGAATCGATGGAAGGCCGGGTGGGGTTCGGATTTCGCCGCGTGCGCGACGAACTCCGAGCCCGACGCCTGCCGCCCAGCGAGATATGCCTGAAGCACTAAGGCGAGGGCAGGGTTCGGATCTCGCGGCCGAGGACCCGGCGCTCGCGCAGATCGGCCGGGCAGATATGAAGGGGCCCCAGGACACACAAATAAATACACACAAATAAAAAGATTCCCCATAGTTTCCCAGATGTTCTGGGTTTCTGTCTTCCCCCCCAACTTCCCATATTTTCCCATATCTTCTTGGGAATCGAGGATGCATTGTGTCTGTGTGTTTTTTCCTCTCCTGAAGATACAGGGCTGATGTGCGGCAAAGTACTGCACTGCACGAGGTGGAGGCGCACAACAAAAAAGGGCGGCCGCGGAGGGAGGAGAAGGAGAGCGGCCTCCTCAGACCCCTGAAGGTCCTGCGGCGGCGTGCAGTGGCCCAGGCTTCGGCGCGGCGTGGTGCATGAGGATGGCGCCACACGTGGAGGTTGCGCCAGAGGTTGCGCCATCCATGCACTGCGCCATGGGGTTGCGCGACCAATCGGTTCCACCGTAGATCGCGCCAGCCATGGGCTGCGCCATGCGGTAGGAGCTCGACCACAAGAAACCTGCCACAAGACACCCAACCCTGAAACCCCAGGACGTCCATGGATCATTGGTGCGGGAACGTCACGCTTCCCATAGCAGAACCATCGAGACCCAGGAAAACCCAGGGCACCCTGGAGGCAAGCAGGGTGTTTCTTGGCATGGGCTTGCCCTGCAGGTTCCGATACATCCACGGGCTGCGCCAGCGGTTGTGCCATGGGTTGTACTACTACCATCGGTTGCCAAGGCACAGCGGCCTGCCATATTGGTTGCGCCCTACAGTCGGGGCGCTGACCTAAGGAACTCTAGATAAGGAACGAGGCCCCTTTTTCCCAAAAGTTGAACTTCGATTCCCCATGGAAAACCTTCGGGAAACCTGAGGCAAACTGCACAACAGTCAAGGAACACCGAGCCCCTCCCCAACGAAAAGGGTTCCTTCCTCAGCGCCCCGACTGTAGGATGCTCCGTTGGCTGCCGAACCTACAACGGGCCTCTGGCGGTTGCGCCTCGGACTGCGCAATCGGCAACCGAACACATGGCCTGCTAGTGGTTCTGTCGTAGACTGCGCACTCGGCTGCCGAAGATGAACACAACATGTTGTTGATTGCGTCACAGAGTTGCGAGTCGGCTGCTGGAAATTCAACGGCATGCTAGTGGCTGTGCCTGGCGGCCGACAGGTAAGACGGCCTGCGGTCGTTTGTGCCACAGGGAGCGCACTCGGCGGCCGAACCTATGGACTGCTATTGGTTGTGTCGCAAGCTGCGTACTCGGGTGCCGAACATGAAACCACAGCCTGTTCTCAGCCGCGTCGTCAGCTGCTGACCGGCTGCTGGAGAATAACAGGACTGCGATCGGTTGTGCCATAAGTTGCGAGCTCAGAGGCCGACCAAGAAGGCGACCCGCGGTCGTCTGTGCCACAGGGTGCGCACTCGGCGACCGAACACAAAACCGCCTGCTCACGGGTGCGACCAGCCTACAGGGGGATTTTCGACGAAAATTAAAAGTACCCAAAAAATACCCCAAAAAGAACAACAAATGCTCAAAAAATAGTCCCCAAACTATTTTTGGATTATTTTTTTACTATTTTGGGGGGTATGTTTTATTTTTCGTCGAAAAGTCCCCTGTAGGGGGACAGGCCCGACATAAAGCTAGTGCCAGCCAGGCACGGAGCCACTCGAAAGGCCCGTGCGAGAAACACGCGTGCACGGTGGCAGTCGATGCAGGCAGCACTCGTGTCCGAGAAGGTGCACGAGGATTATTGAGGCAGCAGGAAGGAAGAGGGATAGGAGGGGCCAGGATGAGGATTGTTGAGGCAGCAAGAATAGGGGAACAAAAAGTGGCACAAACATAAAAACTCGGAGGTCCGCGCGGATTTCTCGGATCCGCGCTGGACCCCCCTCCCTGGCGCGCGGAGCGCGCCAGGGGCGGCGCCGGAGGCGCCGCCGGGGGGCCCCAGCGCCGATCCCAGAAATCCGCGCGGACCTCCGAGTTTTTATGTTTATGTCACTTTTTGTTCCCCTAAGGAAGGAAGAGGGATAGGAGGGGCCAGGATGAGGAGGCGAAAGGACGTCGTCGATGGCTCAAGACAAATTCGACAGCTCCCTTTCGTCAACGCCGCCGGCGTGCTCCAGAAGACAGGCAGACGTTCCAGGAGTCCCCCCCCCCTCGACGCCCACGATTGCGACTGACTGCGCAGAGCATGGTGGTTATTGCGGTGCTTCTCTCATCACAATCAGACGGCCGCACATTGCCTGCCTCTCATTCCTTCCCTCGCTGCCGCGGCGCATCTCCTCTCACGCATCCTTTTAAAGACATACCACATGACTCTGCGGACCAACACTATCCCAATGCGCGGCCGTGGAAGGCTGCCCGGGACCGCTAACCATCGGCGGCCAGCTGGGCCGCAGAGCCTGAGCCCTGCAAGCCACTGCAGAGTAGAGATGCTCTCACAGGAACGCCCCCAAACCTGAACAGAACGACGAATTTGCTCGTGCCGGGCATCGAGAGCGAGCCTGCACTCCATAGATTACGAAACCTTCTACGCATGGGGTCGAGGCATCCCACGTGCCAGGCCTTGTGGACTGGCCCAGATGACGCATGCTTCCCACGTCTCAACCCAGACAATTCAACACGTACCGTCTGAGACATTACCAATGTACATGTGGGACAGATAGATGGGCATTCCAATTTGCTCAATTTCCAAAGGTGAAGCATCATCTCGAATTGCTTTGTGCGGGTGTGTCACTCAATGGCTCCATTCCAGCTGCTGTGGTGGCCTCGCTAATGTTGCCTGCAAACACAATTGTGGCATATCCTGGTCGGCTTCTCGTGCAGGTGATCCATGACTAGCTCTTCATGCCACTCGCATAACTTTCCATGCGCCTTGCACTGCCGCTTCAACCTCCTTTTTTGGCTTCTCGCAGAGCAACGTTGCAGTGCAAAGAGCGCCGGGACTGCACTACTGTAACAGCCATTATGCTCGAATGTCGAGGCTGGCTGTGCTACCAAATACAAGTGGCAACATCAGTTCCCGACTGAAAGCAGGAACTTCTGCAGATGGCGGGAAGCGCAAGGATGGGATGAGCAATAAAGCACATGTAACTCGTGCTTTGAGTCCGCGGCTTACTGCCAAAGCGCTTTGCCATGAAGCGATCACCTACTCTCCCTGGAGATCTCGAGACGTATCCACAAGTCAACGCGAAGAGGGTCCAGCCAACTAGAGGCAGTGCTTTGAGAGTGTGGACTTGAGCGCTACAGAGACGCGTTTCAGAAATGCGGCTGCGGAAAATGGTTCGCGCCCCGAACTGTAAGTGTGGGGTCTTGATGCTTCGTACGAACTCGAAGCGCAAGGCCCACCAATCCGTTGCGAGGGAGTCTCCGCCTCCGCCGTCGGCATCGGAAGACGCTCTTGGGCGCCCCACGTCGCCTGCTCGCAAGCGTTCGAGGCGATCAGGTCGGATATGGTCGGTCGCGCCGCAGTCGGCCATTACAGCGCTGCAACGCAGTCCGCCAATAGCAACACACTGCAATACGTGAGTGGGCAGTATACTTCAGGTGTGCAGTACAGTCTGGGGCGCACATGTCTTGCTCGCGTTTGCGCGAAATGCACATGATGCAAAACGATATGACAAGCATCGATGGCGCAATATGTACGTAATACACTTGAATCTCGAGGGTACAATTGCAATATGTATATATAATTACATCGCCCGCGCACAATGCAAACAAAGCGGTTGCAGTGCTTGGCAATGCACTTCATGGCAAGCGCGCAAACTAATGATACGATTACCGAAAGTCGCAGATAAGCCGCCGATACATTCGACAACAATCCAAATTGCGTGTCTGTCGTCTGCGTTATTTCCTTGCGTGTCTCCAGGCTGGTTCTAAGCATGCATTGCAACGCACGACAGAAGGCCGCAATGACGTGCGCACGTGCCAACCAGATAGCTCAGCGACAGCTGGATTTCGACCATTACCTCGTATTTGCTGGAAACCCTTCTGCGCCAGGCTGAAGTCCCCAAAGGCCCTTGGACGCTTAAAAACATCAGGAAGGCTCAACCCTCAAACCTCGAAGCTCCCTCCCTCCTCCTCCTCCTCCTCCTCCTCCTCCTCCTTCCCCTCCTTCTCCTCCTCCACCTCCTCCTCCTCTTCATCCTTCGCATCCTTATCCTCATCTTTCTCCTCCTCCCACGGTTGAAAAATAGTGGGCACCGCGACATCTTCGAGCTAAGGTGGACACCTTCCCCGAGCGAGTTCCCGTGCGCGCGGGAGCGCGCGCGCCCGCTGAGGGGGATGGGGAGGGGGAAGAAGAAAAGGAGGAGGAAGAGGAGGAGGAAAATGCTACAGCATACATCCCCAGGACGAAATGTGTGCCGGTTGGGCCTGGACATGATTCCTTCAACTCTTGCGCTGGCACACATGAAACAAACCTTTGCGGACCCATTTAAGTTGGTACGAATCCGAATGTGTGTGTGTGTGTTGGATTGATGTTGCAGTGGATCCGGTTTCCGTCCGCGCGGATCCGAATTCAGAGGTTGAGGATCGGATATTCGTGTTGTTCTTCGACAGCTGCATGGGAAGGGGGTCTGGTTACGAGCTGCCACGGACAAGTCGCGCATTGTCTCACGGACCACATCAACCGTCACCGCACCCGGGTCGCGCACAACATGAATACATCTCTCCTCACCCCTGGCTGCTGCAAACAAGTTGTCCAGACGCCGTGCGTCTGGCGGCGCCGACGCTCTCTGGCCAACCGAGTATCGCCGGTGCCGCCTCGAGAGGCAAATCTTCCGTCCTGCGTGGAGCAAGCAGAGGAGCTGGGAAAAGGACGAGGGGGGAGGGAGGGGAGGGGAGGGGGCCCCCCCGTTCGTGCGAGGAGCCGTGCGCGTGGAGGCTGGCGGGCCCGCTGCGGGACGCCGCGGCATGCTCTGCGCGCCGCGGGGCGCGGCGGCGTGCAGCCCACCGTCGCGGAGGGCGCCGGCACGGGGCGCCGGCGGGTCGAGGTCGCGGGCGCGGGCGCGGCACTCGTGGGCGCTGGGCAGCAGCGGGGCTGCAGCTCTCCTCGAGAGGAAACGCAAGCCCCTTGTGGTGGTCGACGCGCGAAGCGCGGCCCACTGGGTCAGATTGTCGTCCTTGCAGTTTGCCAAGCTCGGCGCGAACCTTGAGATTCGGGGGGTCCTGGGGCGCCGCCACGTCGCGGGACGAAACTTGCGTTTGCTTTCGAGGGGGGACGTGGTCGCGCGCGGGGCGCAGGGACCCTCCTGCGTGGCGAGCGCACGCTCGCCGTCTGTGGCTCGTGCGGGCGTCAACGGTCGGCACCCGTGCATGCGTCAGCATGCTGCAAGTATGGGCGGCGCGGCGCGCCCCCGACCACCGCCTCCATGGCAGGGCGCCCCGATGGCGCGGTGAGCGCGCGCGCGCGCGCCCGACGGGGCATCCCGCGTACGAGAGGCAGCGGTTTCTTCTCCTCCTCCTCCTCCTCCTCCTCCTCCTCCTCCTCCTTCTCCTCCTCCCTGCCTCCCTCCCTCCCTCCTCCTCCTCCTCCCTGCCTCCCTCCCTGCCTCCCTCCCTCCCTTCTTTCCTCCTCCCTCCTTCCTCCTTCCTCCTCCCCTCCTTCCTCATTCCTCCTTCCTCCCTCCGAGAGGAGAGCCTGCCCGGTTTCGCAGGCTGAAGCACCAGGGCGGTGAAATGCAGCACACACACACACGGCCGCTCGAGCGAGCCTCCGAGCCGCTCGAGCGGGAAAAGCAGCCGCCGATTCCACAGGAGAGGGAGGAGCAGCGGCAACAGCAGGGCGGTCGATGCACAGGAGAGGCCCAAAGAATATACGCCACCACCACGTCGATTCCTCCTCTCTCCTCTACCATCATCTTCCCTTCCTCTTTCCTGGGAGTTGGAGGGGGTGAGGGAGGTGGTGATGGTGCACATGTTTGGGCCCCCCAAAAACGGGAGAGGCCGTCGCTCAGCTCGCGGAGCTCTCAGAGGCAGACTCGTCCTCCTCGAAGCTGTGCTCCTGCGGGCCAGTGCAGCAGCACACGGCTGCCGAGGCACCGTCGGCCGATGCTCACGAACAGAGATCAAAGTGGGTTGTTTTTTGACCGCAGGGTGGCTGCTCAAGAGAACGGACCCTTGAGGCACATAAACTCTCTTCCCTGCGTCATGTGGCCCCCTGCACGTGCGATGGCTATAATAAAACCCTCACAACCCAAAACAGGCCCGAGTGCATGGCGGATTAAGTGTTCCTTTTTCTGCTCCATGTCATCACTAAATCTCATGTGGAAATGCGGATTTAAATGAACTTCCGGACATACAACAGATCACCCGTAGCGGAATCGCTCCAAACGGAAATGCGTTCAAGCTGTACCAATTCGACGGATATTCTCAACACCCAGAGATATCTCCTGTCGTCAACATAGTATACTACAAATTCGACAGAGCGGCTCGAAAGGTGAACATACAAGTATTGTGTTTACATGTATATGTGAAAACTGCAAATCTAAATTTGAATATGCATCAATGTTGTTCGGTGATTTGCAAATATGTCAACCAATATCCTTGGTTATGTGCCACTTGCGAATAACATGTCATTCATTATGATGTTATAATTCGTGTTCTTATATTTGATGTCCGTAACATGGCCATGAACATCGGATATAGCGTTACATTCAATCCGTGACGGTTTGGTAATACAAACATATGTTTCAATGTTAATTTATATTGCTCATTTTCTGACGAAGTTTACCTTCTTATAGTTTGGTTCATTGTCCATTCATTTTAAACAAAAAATCAAAGTTTACAATGTCGCCTCGCAGCCACCCGGCCAAGCAGCGCCAGTCGCGAGAAGCTCACGACATCCGTACCAAGTCATGGGTGCATCTCCTCCACTTCCTCCTCTTCCTCCTCCTCTTCCTCCTCCTCATCCTCCTCCTCTTTCTCCTTCTCCCCTTCCTCCACTTCCTCCTCCTCCTCCTCCTCTTTCTCCTCCTTCCCTTTCTCCTCCTCCTCCTCCTCCTCCTCCTCTTCCTCCTCCTCTTTCTCCTCCTCGTGGTCTTCCTTCCTCTCCCTCCTTACCCGACATCCCTCGTCCTCATAAATAACTCCATCTCGCCTGACACCGGACACGTGTCGGGAGGAGGGCCAGATGTTTCGCCTGAGACATCCTCCGCGAGTATGAACCCGAAGCTGGCCAACAGTTACACGGACGGGGGTAATTTTCAGAACGTGGCTATCGCCTCAGCACTGGGCGAATTCGTTTCAAAAGTAAACAACAGCTACTTGCACGCATGAAGGGGAGGTGTCAAATCGTGGTTCCCACCTCAACGCCGCGCGCATTCGTATTAACGGTTTCCAGCCGTCACGCGGACGGAGGATGGAGGGGGGCTTCAAGTGTGGATCCCGCCTCAGCGCCGCGCACAGTCGCCTTCAGAGCCCGCAAGAGCTACGCACACAGATGGAGGTGGTGGTCTTCAAAATGTGGTTCTCGCCTTCGCGCCGAACAAATTCGCTCTAAAGCTTCCAGCAGTCACACGGACCGAGGGCGGCTCCTTCTCAAAATGTGGCTCTCGCCTCAGCGCCGCGCACACTCCTCAAACACATCCTAGCAGCTGCACGGATGGAGGGGGGTCATTTCCAAATCGTGGCCCTCGCTCCATCGCCGGGCAAAAAAAACAAGCGGACACACCAAGGAAGGGCACCCCCGTGTTCAAAAAATGCTCTGGTTTGCCACTGCCTGGCTGCCCAATTCCCCCCAAAAAATGTCTGCGCTTGGGGCTTCTTACGACATTGGATGGGGGGCGCCTCGTGGGCGCCTCATGTTTTGTCGGGCATGTCCCCCTACAGGGGGCTTTTCGACGAAAAATAAAGAAAATACACCAAAAATAGTCAAACAATAATCCAAAAATAGTCTGGGGACTATCGTTTGAGCATTTGTGTTGCCTTTTTGGTGCATGTTTGGGGTACTTTTTATCTTTCGTCGAAAAATCCTCGTGTAGGGGGACACGCCCGGCATAATCAAGCCTCGTGCGCTGGGTGAATGCCCAGCCCGTGGGCGCGTGCCGCGGGCTCGCGCCCCTCGTGGGCGCCTCGTGGGCGCCTCGTGCACCGGGCGGGCGTGCCGAGGCTTCGCCCGAGGGCGGCCCGCCCTGCGGGCGCCTCGTGGTGCGCACCGGGGGCGCCTCTCGTGGGCTGGGCGGGCCGCGCGGGCTGCCCGACCTCGCTTGCACCACGGATTGGCTACCAACTGGACCACCCCAACCCAACCCGAAGACCCGAATGTCGGGTTGGGGAGGGTACGGGCTCCATGTGTGTTGTTTCGATGGTCCCCGACCCACCCCCCAGTGGAAATGGAGGGCAAATGGAGGCCTTCGGGTTGGGTTGGGGTGGTTTGGTGGGTGGTGACAGATGTTGCATCACAAAGCTGACCACCAGGTAGCTTACACAACACACACTGCACCATAGAGCGCGCAACACATGGCTTGCAGCATGCTGTCTGCACCGCACAGCTTGCACCGCGTGGTTGATACCGCATAGCTTGCAGATCACAGTTTGCACCACGTTGGTTCTCCGATATATATATATATATATATATACATCTATATATATATACACACACGCCTCTCGAGGCCGAGGCTATCCCCGCTCTCCGACTTTCAATTAGAATGCGAGTATGCCGCATGGCTCAATTCCTATTTAACAGCATCGCATCCCAGGCGATCCCGGTATCGCCCCCCATCCCCCTTCATCAATGCCAAATAATACCATGCGGTGCCCATGCGCTGCTCTAAGAAATGCCTTGACTAAGAATCCCTTTGCGACAACTGCATTACAGGGCACATGCGCGCTCCGCCACACGCACGCGTCAAAGCCACTCTGATATCATTACATGGTGATTTTCGCAATTCCAAAGGCATGGGCATTCAAACAACGATAAACAATCAATGGTCCTTGGAAATGCCAAAAACATGCGCGCACTCACCGGATCTTGCGAAAGCCATCTGTTTAGCCGTTTTGTGAAGTCAGACCATGCGGGCCGCTTGCGAGCGCATGTCGACAGCTCTAAACCACCATCTCGCGCTAACCAACTCTGTCAAACACTACGATGCAGGCCACACGCGCGCGTCCACCGCGCACGCACGTCGACATCGTTCCAATACATTGTTGTTGGAAGCATTTCAACACACATGTGTTCAAGCACATACGCAAAACAACTGGCTGCCGTTACGGACTTGCCATGATGTTGGAGTGTATGCTGGCGCTCTCTTTCTCGGCATCAGCACCATCGTTATCATCATCGTCAGCGTCATGATTGCCATCGCCAGCACCAGCACCACAAAGATCATCCTTATCAGGAGCATCATCATCCCATCGTCGGGGTCACCACTGCCGCTGTTACTCGTCGATGTCGTCGCCCTCGTATTTGTTTTGCGCGCGGGCGTTTCGCCATCATCATCACCAGTACCATCGTCATCAACACTACCAGTGCAATCGTCATCGTCGCTGTCGACGACCAGTTGGATTGTGCAAACAAGTTGCGGGTGGGCGGGTAGGGTGTTTGCACGAGCAGCGGAGGTGACGACTTCAAAACTGACGAGATTAATAGCACCGCCATGTTCATGTTACAACACCACACCAACTGCACCACATTGATCTACTTTCTCAAAGACTAACAGATTCTACCCCCCTCCCCCCCCCGGACTTATCGGCTCCCCCTGGGATACTATGATTTTATATATATGTATATACATATATATATATATATTATGCACACTCGTCCATCCTAAATATGAAATCGTACCATCCCAGCCAAACCGGTTCCCCCCCCTGAGGTTCCTTTGTAACAAAAAAACACTATGCGGTGACATTTGTTGCTCTAACATAA
>CAUYUJ010019463.1:117946-179638 GCA_963575745.1 Prorocentrum cordatum
ACCACCACCGCCACCACTACTACTACTACTACTACTACTACTACTACTACTACTACTACTACTACTACTACTACTACTCCGCCCGCTCTGGAGAGATCTCTGCAGCGTCCACCGCGCTCGAACGCGCCTGCCGCGGGGAGGGGGTCGAACAGAAACACTACTCCCCGCCATCCCACACGTTCTGCTTCCATCCTCCCCCATTGCCAACGTGCCAGTCGTCGAGCAGCAATCGCTCCGTGTCCTGATCGGACGCCTCCTGCTCGGACGCCTCGTCGAAGTCGTCCTCGAACTCCTCCTCCTCCTCGTCCTGAGCATACGGCGGAGGGGGGCACGACGGTTGATCCGGGTGCAGTGTCTATCGCCCATATGCCGCAAGGGCCTGGCTATCATTATACCCCTCGCACGCTGAGGTAGTGTTTGAAACTCCTCCCCTTGTTCGAAGTGGAACGCAGACGACGATCCATGAACAGAACCGTCCGAACAGCATTGCTCGAGCAGCAACGAGGTATACAACTGGAATTTACCAGCCTGTCCAGTCCCGCCTCCAGTTCAGCACGCTGCCGAAACTCAAATCGCGTCCGTGGAGGATTGTCAACCACTCGCGCAAGGGTCAACCAGAGTGCCGAAATTTGACCAGCACGTGCGCAGGCTCTGGAACCCTGATTGATATCAAGAGCAACCTCTGACTTGGCAGATGTGTCCAGCAGAAGTTGTTCGGTCGTATGTGCTGTACCGAAACGAGTGATGCGCACTCGATGTCTGCTCGCAGGGGCGATTGGCAACCGTTAAGCCTGACGAGCGTCGTGCGCAACACAGGGAATATGAGCATAGCGTGCACGTCGAAGTGCCACATCGGGGCTGCAGGATTGCGAAGCTGATGGCCATGAACACAAAGCTGCGCAATCATAAGAGGAGATGTGCTTATATAAGTATTGTTTGAAATATGTAGACACGTATAGATGCAGGGAGGATGTACGTCGCCCCTATCAGTGAGACAGGAGGAGAAAGGATGATGGGGATCACCACGGCGAGGCTGGTATGTAAGATGGCCTCCCATGCCAGATCGTCACGTCAGACCAGGGAGTGTTGGCTTCAGAAGCGCAATCACTCCCTCATGTCAAGGACGACGGAAGCACGCGGAATTCGCAGGCCCAACGGGCCAGAGGCGTGCTAAGATCTCCGGTAACGACTTAACAATATTTCTAGTTCGCGCGCGCGGGGCGGCCCCTGGGGGTCCCCGGACGAAAAGTACCCCAGCCGATCCCAGGCCGGGTCCCGGGCGATCCCCAGGGGGGAGGCTATTTTTCGCCACCCCTCACGAGGATCGTGGCCTCCGAGGGGGTGGCTGCAATCGACTACCCCCCTCCCGCCCCAAGGGGCCCCCAAGAGCCCCCTAAGAGGCCCCAGGGGAGCCCAAGACGCCGCCAAGGAGCCCCAAGACGCTCCCAAGAAGCCCCCAAGAGGCCCCCAACACGGCCCCAACAGGCCCCAAATAGCGCTCCAGGGCCGGCGGAATGAGCGAAGCGATTGAATCATCAACCTCTATGTACTGTGACCTCTAATCCGCTCAGGACGTACGCCATCGTTGCGGACGTACGTGAAGCCAAATAACCCACTCGGAACGATCTGCAGCACCTGCTTGGCCACTGGAGCTGCAAATGCGCAACAACGACGTCCGATGGTTCTAGATGGAAAGGAGGAGGAGACTGTCAAGCTGTCAAGCGGCTACCAGCGAGCGCGCGGCCAACGAGCGAGCCGATGGCAGCCGAAAGCTTCGTGAGCGGCGACAGACGTCCGCGCAGCGAGCGCAGGAAAGGCACCATGGGACAAGGACAACGCGTAGGGGAACGAAGAATGGCATAAACATGAGGCGCCGCCAGAGGGGTCCAGCGCTGATCCGAGAAATCCGCGCGGACCTCCGAGTTTTTTATGTTTGTATCATTCTTCGGTCCCCGAACGCAGAGCCTGCAACAGCGGATAGAGAAAGTGTCGGTGCAAGGACAGCTGCCAGACGGTCAATACGAAAAGGGAACGGGCAGGGACGATTTTGACTCATTGGATTTCTCGTCTGGGTCGCTGGCTGTGGCCTGGCGGCCTCGACGGCAACGACAACGACGCACCCGGAACAGAATGTGGTTTTGACCATCGAGTTCTCAGTGGGAAGCTGCAACCGCCCCCCTCCCCCGCCCCCGCACACCCTCATCCTCTCCACCCAGGCAGTTCTTGATCGCTGATCACTTTGTCGCATTACAGCACCAACTGGTTGTGGGCAGCCAGCGCGCAACAACTGAACTCCGCGACGGCGGTGCGACACATCCAAATGAGAAGCAGCATGCTGAAATATCGACCTGGGCGGTGCGGACTAAACACAGATGGATATACACGTTCCGGTTGAATACCATTGTTCAACACTGGCTATCCCACCAACACGTCTAGCCAAGGACGCTGAAGCGTAGGACACCGCTCAGTTAGTTCAGCTTGTGGTGCACCTCCATGGACCAGACGACATGGGCGAGAACAGGCTGCTAGTTCGGGTCCCGGGATCGGAAGAGGTCAGCTCAACATTTAAAATGATGCCAAAGTCGGCTCACCATCCGCAACATCATCAGATTATTCACGAGAGCGGCGCTGACGCTGAAAAGAAACATGCATTCCTGGCGCATACGCATCGCCATGCGTTTCATTCCTCCTCCTCCTCCTCCTCTTTCTCCTCCACCTCCTCCTACTCCTCCACCACGTCCTCCTCCTCCTCCTCCTCCTTCATCTCTTCCTCCTCCTCCTCCATCATCATCATCATCATCATCATCATCATCATCATCATCATCATCATCATCATCATCATCATCATCATCATCATCATCATCATCATCATCATCATCAATCATCAATCATCAATCATCAATCATCAATCATCATCATCATCATCATCATCAGCATCAGCATCAGCATCAGCATCAGCATCAGCATCATCATCATCATCATCATCATCATCATCATCATCATCATCGTCATCATCATCATAATCATCAGCATCATCATCATTAGTATCATCATCATCGTCATCATCACCAGCAGCATCAACATCAGCATCATCGGCAGAAGCAGCATCAGCACCAGCATCATCATCCACAGCATCAGAACCAGCAGCAGCATCATCATCATCATCATCAGCAGCAGCAGCAGCTTCATCATCATCATCATCATCATCATCATCATCATCATCATCATTGTCATCCTCATCATCAGCATCATCCTCATCAGCATTGCCACCATCATCATCATCATCATCATCATCATCATCATCATCATCATCATCATATCCATCAGTATCACCATCATCATCATCGTCATCATAATCAACATCATCATCACCATCATCACCATCATCATCAGAATCCTATTCATCAGCATCATCATCAGCATCATCATCCACAGCATCATCATCAGCATCCTCATCAGCAAGATCATCATCAGAATCATCAGCATCATCATCCTCATTATCATCATCGTCATCGCCAGCAGCATCTTCATCAGCAGATTCACCCTCATAAGTATCAGCATCATCATCACCATTATCGTCATCATGATCATCATCCTCATCATCACCGCCATCATCATCATCATCATCACCACTTCCATCATCAACATGATCATCATCCTCATCATCATCCTCATCATCATCATCATCATCATCATCATCATCATCATCATCATCATCATCGTCATGATCAGCATCAGCATAAGCATCAGCAGCAGCAGTACCATCATCATCAGCAGCCTCATCCTCTTCATCCTCATCCTCATCCTCCACCTTGCCCTCCTCCACCTGCTCCTCCTCCTCCTTCTCCTCTCAGTCCTCCTCCTCGTCATCCTCCTCATCCTCCTCCTACTCATCATCATCATCATCATCATCATCATCATCATCAGCATCATCATCATCATCCTCATCATCAGCATCATCATCATCGCCATCATCATCATCATCATCATCATCATCATCATCATCATCATCATCATCATCATCATCATCATCATCATCATCATCATCATCATTCTCATCATCCTCATCCTCACTCTCCCCCTCCTCCTCCTCCTCCTCCTCCTCCTCCTCCTCCTTCTCCTCCCCCTCCCCCTCCTCCTCCCCCGTCGCACCCGTTTCGGCACACCTGTTACACTCATCACGTTCCCATGAGGAGTTCGACCGAAGGCCCCATCGGCAACGTCCGCACGCGGTTCCACTCTTCCTTTCGGCGCACTCCTCACACGTTCGGTGGCCCCATCGGGGGCTACACGTGACGCCGCGTGGCAGAGCCCGCATGAGGTTCCACCCCAAGTTCCGGAGCACCCCTCACACGCCCGTGGCCCCAAAGTGACCTCCACAGCAGGCCCCAGCGGCAACGCCCGCATGCAGTTCCTCCCCCCCTGTGCCGGCGCACCCCCCACACGCTCCGTGGCCCCATAGGGAGCCCCACCGAAGGCCCCAGCGACGGCGCCCGCGCGCGGTTCCGCCCAGCTTTCGGCACACAAAGAGAGCTCCACCGAAGGCCCGAGCGGTAGCGCCCGCATGCGATTCAACCCCTCATATCGGCAACGCCCACATGCGGCTCGCCACGGAACGTGTGAGAGGTGCACCGAAACGGGCGGCGGAACCGCATGCGGGCGCTGCCACTGGGGCCCTCGGTGAAGCTCCCTATGGGGCCACGAAGCGTGTGGGGGGTGTGCCGAAAGGGAAGGTGAAACTGCATGCGGGCGCTGCCATTGGGGCCCTCGGTGGAGCTCCCGGTAAGGTCACGAAACGTGTGAAGGGGTATGCCGAAACGATGGCATGCGGAGGGTAAAGGCCTGCATGATGGGATGGGAAGAGGAGGGGGGGCAGCGGGAGGAGGGAGAACGCGGGGCGCTGCCTCTTCAGGACCCACCACCGCAGGACGGTTAGGAATTATACGCACGGGAACTCCTCATCTGCCGCGACATAACACTCGGTCCAAGCGCTCACGCAGGGCGATCACACTGCAGAATATGAACTGAGGCGTGTACGGATCCTTCTCTGTTGCATCGCCCACCACCGTCCAATGTCCCCTCACAGTCCCCTCACAGGCTGTCGGGCAACCCTGCTGGATCAGGAGGCAGCGGAGGGTCAGCCACAAAGTCTTGAACCTCACGCGTGCAATACACCGCCAGCAGATCTCACCGCTCCCCTGGGGAAAAAGATCCGACGACGGTCACGGTGGTGACTTCAAGACTCTCAGGTAGCCGAAGCCATGAAGAGAATCGTATGAGCCAAGAGCAACATGGTAAAGCGACTGCTGACCACCAAGAGGATATGATTCATTGAAATGCGTGATCACACGCGGCAGGTGACCCTCAAACGACGGTGGCTGCAATGGCGTCGGAGTCCTCTGCAGAGAACCCTCCACCGACAATATCGCCGTGACTTTGCATATGCGCTACACGACTGCCTAGCAATGCACCCAAGAGAAGAGTATGCAAGTCCAGATGGAATCACACAGACAGAAATGCCGGAGGCCAAGAGCATCGGCGCGAAACTTCTTAGGGAGACCCACACTGGGTGCACGCAATCACCTCTTTCGGCAGCGCATCACCACATCACGAGAGACATGATGACGAGGACGAGGATGAGGATGATGACGAGTAAAAAACATGAGGACAACGACGAAGACGAGGATGGGTCTGAAATGAGAGGCTCCCTCCTTCTCGGCTGCGCCCTCTGGCTGAACAGGCTGCGCCGCTGGTCTGCCACGAGAGTCAGGGCGAGCAGAATCCTGAAAAGAGGAGAATGACGGGAGGTGGGAACTTCAAGGCGAGCGGGGTGAGGGTGCGGGTGCGGGCAAAGGGAAGGAAGACCGTCTCCGGAGGTCTCCGGAGGTCATCAGGAGACCCCAGAAGTCCCCGGGGAGACCGCGAGGCCTCCAGAGGCCTCTGGAGGCCCACGGAGAGCCAACACCATCGAAAACCACCCTGGCGAAAGACCCCACCTAATGCGGGTGCGAGTAACGCACTTGTGACTAGCGTCCTCGCTGGAGCTCCCTGGTGGGCCACGACGCGCGTGACGGGCGTGCCAAATTGGGTGCGGGTCCATCACGTGGGCGCTGCCACTGGGGCCTGCGGTGGAGCTCCATATGGGGCCACGAAGCGTGTGAGGGGGGCGCCGAAATCGGGGGGTGGGACATGCCGGCGCTGCCGCTGGGGCCTTCGGTGGAGCTCCCCGGGGGGCCACGAAACGTGTGAGGGGTGTGTCGACATGGACGGTGGAACCGCATGCGGGCGCTGCCACTGGGGCCTTCGGTGGAGCTTGAGGGGTGCACCGAAATGGAAGGTGGAACCGCATGCGGGCGCTGCCACTGGGGCCTTAGGTGGAGCCCCCATAGACATGGAGGTGGAACGGCATGCCGGCGCTGCCACTGGGGCTCTCGGTGGAGCTCCATATGGGGCCACGGAACGTGTGAGCGGTGCACCGAAATTGCAGGTGGAACCGCATGCGGGCGCTGCCAACGGGGCCTTTGGTGGAGCCCCCGATGGGGCCACGAAACGTTTGAGAGGTGCGCCGAAACCGACGTCGGAACTGCATGCGGGCGCTGCCACTGGGGCCCTCGGTGAAGCTCACTATGAGGCCACGAAACATGTGAGGGGTGTTTCGAAATGGACGGTGGAACCGCATGGGAGCGCAGCCATTGGGGCCTTCGGTGGAACTCCCTATGAGGCAACACGTGTGAGGGGTGTGCCAGAATGAACGGTGGAACCGCATGCGGGCGCTGCCACTGGAGCCTTCGGTGGAGCTTCCCATGGGGCCAAGAAACGTATGGGGGAGGCACCGACATGAGAGGAACCGCATGTGGGCGCTGCTACTGGGGCCTTCGGTGTAGCTCACTACGGGTCAACGAACCGTGTGCACGGTGCGCCGACATTGCAGGTGGAACCGCATGCGGGCTCCGCCACTGGGGCCCTCGGCGGAGCCGATGGAGCCCCCTATGGGGCCACGGAACGTGTGAGAGGTGCACCGAAACGGACGTCGGAAAGGCGCTGCCGCTGGGGCCCTCGGTGGAGCTCCCTAGGGGGCCACGAAACGTGTGCGGGGTGTGCCGACATGGACGGTGGAACTGCATGCGGGCGCTGCCACTGGGGCCCTCGGCGGAGCTCCCGATGGGATCATGAAACGTGTGGAGGGGTGTGCCGAAACAATGACATGTGGAGGGCAAAGGCCTGGATGGAGGAGGAGGAGGAGGAGGAGGAGGAGGCGCAGCGGGAGGAGGGAGAACGCGGGGCGCTACCTCTTCAGGACCCACCACTGCAGGATGGTTGTGAATTATACACACGGGAACTCCGCGTCTGCCGCAACATAACACTCGGTCCAAGCGCTCCTGCAGGGCGATCACACTGCAGAGTGTGAACTGCTGCATGCACGGATGCTTCTCCGTTGCATCGCCCACCACCGTCCAATGTCCCCTCACAGGCTGTCGGGCAATCCTGCTGGATCAGGAGGCAGCGGAGGATCAGACACAAAGTCTTAGATCTCACGCGTGCAATACACCGCAAGCAGGTCACACCGCTCCCCTGGGGAAAAGATCCGGCGACGGTCACGGTGGTGACTTCAAGACTCTCAGGTAGCCGAAGCCACGAAGAGAATCGTATGAGCCCAGAGCAACATGGCAAAGCGACGGCTGACCACCAAGAGGATATGATTCATTGAAATGCGTGATCACACGCGGCAGGTGACCCTCAAACGACGGTGGCTGCAATGGCGTCGGAGTCATCTGCAGAGAGCCCTCCACCGACAATATCGCCGTGACTTTGTTTATGCGCTACACGACTGCCTAGCAATGCACCCAAGAGAAGAGTATGCAAATCCAGATGGAATCACACAGGCAGAAATGCCGGAGGCCAAGAGCATCGCGCGAAATGTCTTAGGGAGCCCCACACTGCGTGCACGCAATCACCTCTATTGGCAGCGCATCACCACGTCGCGAGAGACATGATGACAAGGGCGGGGATGATAATGATGGCGAGTAAAAAGCATGAGGACAACAACGAAGACGAGGATGGGTCTGAAATGAGAGGCTCCCTCCTTCTCGGCTGCGCCCTCTGGTTGAACAGGCTGCGCCGCTGGTCTGCCACGAGAGTCAGGGCGAGCAGAATCCTGAAAAGAGGAGTGCGGGGAATGACGGGAGGTGGGAACTTCAAGGCGAGCGGGGTGAGGGTGCGGGTGCGGGCAAAGGGAAGGAAGACCGTCTCCGGAGGTCTCTGGAGGTCATCAGGAGGCCCCGACCTGGGGACCGCGAGGCCTCCAGAAGCCTCTGGAGGCCCACGGAGAGCCAACACCATCGAAAACCACCCTGGCGAAAGACCCCACCTAATGCGGGTGCGAGTAACGCACTTGTGACTAGCGTCCTCGCTGGAGCTCCCTGGTGGGCCACGACCCGCGTGACGGGAGTGCCAAATTGGGTGCGGGTCCATCACGTGGGCGCTGCCACTGGGGCCTGCGGTGGAGCTCCATATGGGGCCACGAAGCGTGTGAGGGGGGCGCCGAAATCGGGGGGTGGGGCATGCGGGCGCTGCCGCTGGGGCCTTCGGTGGAGCTCCCCAGGGGGCCACGAAACGTGTGAGGGGTGCGCCGACATGGACGGTGGAACCACATGCGGGCGCTGCCACTGGGGCTTCGGTGCAGCTTGAGGGGTGCGCCGAAATGGAAGGCGGGACCGCATGCGGGCGCTGCCACTGCAGCCTCAGGTGGAGCCCCCATATGGGGCCACGAAGCGTGTGAGGGGTTCGCCGACATGGAGGTGGAACCGCATGCCGGCGCTGCCACTGGGGCTCTCGGTGGAGCTCCATATGGGGCCATGGAACGTGTGAGCGGTGCACCGAAACTGCAGGTGGAACCGCATGCGGGCGCTGCCAACGGGGCCTTTGGTGGAGCCCCCGATGGGGCCACGAAGCGTGTGAGAGGTGCGCCGAAACCGACGTCGGAACTGCATGCGGGCGCTACCACTGGGGCCCTCGGTGGAGCTCACTATGAGGCCACGAAACATGTGAGGGGTGTTTCGAAATGGACGGTGGAACCGCATGGGAGCGCAGCCATTGGGGCCTTCGGTGGAACTCCCTATGAGGCAACACGTGTGACGGGTGTGCCAGAATGGACGGTGGAACCGCATGCGGGCGCTGCCACTGGGGCCTTCGGTGGAACTTCCCATGGGGCCAAGAAACGTATGGGGGAGGCACCGACATGAGAGGAACCGCATGTGGGCGCTGCCACTGGGGCCTTCGGTGTAGCTCCCTACGGGTCAACGAACCGTGTGCACGGTGCGCCGACATCGCAGGTGGAACCGCATGCGGGCGCCGCCACTGGGGCCCTCGGCGGAGCCGGTGGAGCCCCCTAAGGGGCCACGGAACGTGTGAGAGGTGCACCGAAACGGACGTCGGAACTGCATGCGGGCGCTGCCGCTGGGGCCCTCGGTGGAGCTCCCTAGAGGGCCACGAAACGTGTGCGGGGTGTGCCGACATGGACGGTGGAACTGCATGCGGGCGCTGCCACTGGGGCCCTCGGCGGAGCTCCCGATGGGATCATGAAACGTGTGGAGGGGTGTGCCGAAACAATGACATGTGGAGGGCAAAGGCATGGATGGAGGAGGAGGAGGAGGAGGAGGAGGAGGAGGAGGCGCAGCGGGAGGAGGGAGAACGCGGGGCGCTACCTCTTCAGGACCCACCACTGCAGGATGGTTGTGAATTATACACACGGGAACTCCGCGTCTGCCGCAACATAACACTCGGTCCAAGCGCTCCTGCAGGGCGATCACACTGCAGAGTGTGAACTGCTGCATGCACGGATGCTTCTCCGTTGCATCGCCCACCACCGTCCAATGTCCCCTCACAGGCTGTCGGGCAATCCTGCTGGATCAGGAGGCAGCGGAGGATCAGACACAAAGTCTTAGATCTCACGCGTGCAATACACCGCAAGCAGGTCACACCGCTCCCCTGGAGAAAAAGATCCGACGACGGTCACGGTGGTGACTTTAAGACTCTCAGGTAGCCGAAGCCACGAAGAGAATCGTATGAGCCAAGAGCAGCATGGCAAAGCGACGGCTGACCACCAAGAGGATATGATTCATTGAAATGCGTGATCACACGCGGCAGGTGACTCTCAAACGACGGTGGCTGCAATGGCGTCGGAGTCGTCTGCAGAGAACCCTCCAATGCACCCAAGAGAAGAGTATGCAAATCCAGATGGAATCACACAGGCAGAAATGCCGGAGGCCAAGAGCATCTCGCAAAATATCTGAGGGAGCCCCACACTGGCTGCACGCAATCACCTCTATTGGCAGCGCATCACCACGTCGCGAGAGACATGATGACAAGGACGAGGATGATAATGATGACGAGTAAAAAGCATGAGGACAACGACGAAGACGAGGATGGGTCTGAAATGCGAGGCTCCCTCCTTCTCGGCTGCGCCCTCTGGCTGAACAGGCTGCGCCGCTGGTCTGCCACGAGAGTCAGGGCGAGCAGAATCCTGAAAAGAGGAGAATGACGGGGGGTGGGAACTTCAAGGCGAGCGGGATGAGGATGCGAGTGCGGCCAAATTGAACCAAGACCGTCTCCGGAGGTCTCTGGAGGTCATCAGGAGGCCCCGAAGTCCCCAGGGAGACCGCGAGGCCTCCAGAAGCCTCTGGAGGCCCACGGAGAGCCAACACCATCGAAAACCACCCTGGCGAAAGACACACCTAATGCGGGTGCGAGTAACTCACTTGTGACTAGCGTCCTCGCTGGAGCTCCCTGGTGGGCCACGACGCGCGTGACGGGCGTGCCAAATTGTGTGCGGGTCCATCACGTGGGCGCTGCCACTGGGGCCTGCGGTCGAGCTCCATATGGGGCCACGAAGCGTGTGAGGGGGGCGCCGAAATCGGGGGGTGGGACATGCGGGCGCTGCCGCTGGGGCCTTCGGTGGAGCTCCCTTGGGGGCCACGAAACGTGTGCGGGGTGTGCCGACATGGACGGTGGAACCACATGCGGGCGCTGCCACTGGGGCCTTCGGCGGAGCTTGAGGGGTGCGCCGAAATTGCAGGTGGAACCGATGCGGGCGCTGCCACTGGGGCCTTAGGTGGAGCCCCCATATGGGGCCACGAAGCGTGTGAGGGGTTCGCCGACATGGAGGTGGAACCGCATGCAGGCGCTGCCACTGGGGCTCTCGGTGAAGCTCCATATGGGGCCACGGAACGTGTGAGCGGTGCACCGAAATTGCAGGTGGAACCGCATGCGGGCGCTGCCAACGGGGCTTTAGGTGGAGCCCCCTATGGGGCCACGAAACGTGTGAGAGGTGCACCGAAACGGACGTCGGAACTGCATGCGGGCGCTGCCGCTGGGGCTGTCGGTGGAGCCTCCTGAGGGGCTACGAAACATGTGAAGGCTGCACCGAAATGAGGGTGGAACCGCATGCGGGCGCTGTCACTGAGGCCTTCGGTGAAGCTCCCTGTGGAGCCACGAAGCATGTGAAGGGTGCGTGAGCTCACGGAACATATGAGGGATGCGCCGAAATGAGGGGTGGAATCGCATGCGGGCGCTGCCGCTGGGGTCGTCAATAGAGCCCCATGCGGGGCCACGAAATGTGCGAGGGGTGCGCCGAGATCAAGAGGTTGAACCGCATACGGGCGCTGCCCCTGAAACCTTCGGTGGAGCTCCCGGTGGGGTCACGAAGCGTGTGAAGGGGGCACCGACATGGACGGTGGAACCGCATGCGGACTGCCACTGGGACTTCTGTGAGGGCTGCGCCGAAATGAGGGTGGAACCGCATGCGGGCGCTGCCACTGGGGCTTTCAGTGGAGCTCCTTATCTAGCAACGAAGCATGCGCGGGCTGCGCCAAATGGACATGCGGAGGGCAGAGGCAGGGATAAGAGGAGGAAGGATGGAGGAGAGAGGGGAGGAGGAGGAGGAGGAGAAGGAGGAGGAGGAGGAGGAGGAGGAGGAGGAGGTGAAGAAGGGGGAGGAGGAGGAGGAGGAGGAGGAGGAGGAGGAGGAGAAGGAGGAGAAGGATTTATATACACACACACACATATATATATGTATATATATATACGTGCATATATTCGCGTATCAATATCACTGTCTGTTCATCGTCACAACCATTTGGACAACCATCGGGACAACCACAGGGACAACCATCGGGACAAGCATCGGGACAACCATCGAGACAATCCTCGGGACAACCGTCGGGACCACCATCGGGACAACCATCGAGGCAACCATCGGGACAACCGCAGCACAACCACAGGAAAACAACGCTGTACCGGCCGCTAGAGGAGTCTTTTGGTCCGATTGCGCACAAGCAACGGCGGGATCACTCCTTCCCCGCACAGGCAGCGTCGCCTCGCCCGCACGCACGACACGAAGATGAAACCGAAACCGATGTCCTGGCGGGGGGTCTCCGTATCACTTCGATATCATCCCCCAACCTCTAATACATACATTTATTTATACATATGTATACATCTATAAGGACACATGTGCATACATACATACATGCATGCATCGTACATACATTAATATATACATACATACAGGCATGCATACATACACAGAAACAACCATACATACACAAATGCCTACATGCATATAGGTATACAAGCACACACATACATGCATATATATATATATATATGCATATGTATATATGTACGCATGCATATACATACATCCATACATACATATATACAGACAGACAGACAGACAGACAGACAGACCTACCTACCTACCAACCGACCTACCTACCTACCTACCTCAATACATACATACATACATACACACACATACATACATACATACATACATACATACATACATACATACATACTTACATACATACATACATACATACATACATACATACATGCATGCATGCATGCATGCATGCATGCATGCATGCATGCATACATACATACATACATACATACATACATACATAACCGCCACCGTGCCTCTGGCACACAGTGGAGTGCCCCAAGGCTCATGCAGCACTGAGAGGGCTGTGCTGCTGCTGATGCAGCCAGACTTGTAAGTCACTAAGGGCCCGGACCAGTCGTTCCTCAGGCTGGCTCGGGGTCTGCCAGGCCGGCCCGGGGTCTGCCGGAGTCGCTCGCGTCGGCCTACCCCACCCAGGAGGGCCCCAAAACGAGCCCAGATGGCTCCAAGAGGCCCACAAAATGGTCAAAGAGGGCCCCAAGTCGCCCCAAGATCGCTCGAAGACGCGCCAAATGGCCCGAAGATAGGGCAAGAAGCCTCCAAGGCGGCCACCAGAAGTCTCGGAAAGGCCTCCCAAGAGTGTCCCAAGAGGCAAAATATCAGTGATTTGCCTTGGATGATTGAAAGATATTGGCGTTCTCGCCTTCTCGGCTTCCTGACGCTCCATGACGCCCCAAGAGGTCCGCAAGACCATCCCAATACGGTCCAAGCGGCACAGACGCCTTAAGAGCACGCCAAGACGGCACAAGTGGTGTCCAAGACGGCCCGAGAGAGCCCGAAGACGGCCCCAAAAATGGACCCAAGAGAGGGAACACGAACTGAAAATCCAAGCCTTCCGCCTCGAGAGGCCCCCATGAGGCCCCCAAACGGCCCCCATGAGGCCCCCAAGAGGCTCAAAAGAGGCCCCAAAACAGCCCCCAAGAGGCCCCAAAACGGCCCCCAAGAGGCCTCAAAACTGCCTCCCAGAGGCCCCAAAGGAGCCCCCCGACGAGATCCCTACGAACATCCAGTAGGCTTCATAGCCACAACCCAAGCACGGTGGGGGGATGGGCCGAGGGTCGCAAATATCCGCCGCCCCCTGTTAATTCATCACAGGGGTGCCTGGCGTGCTGGATCCTCTCGGTTTTGGTTCTGTTTTTTTTTCAAAAAAACAAAAAAAAAAAAAAAAAAAACTCATGGGGCTTCGGCCCGTCCCGCCGACCACTGCCCAGAGCCCAAATCCCAAATTTGTCCTCCAAGACGGCTCAAGATAGCCTTCAAGATGGCCACGTTGGCCCAAGATGGTCCCCAAGATGGTCCAAGATGGCCTCCAAGTCCGCCCAAGAGAGGAGGAGATGCCTCCAAGTCCGCCCGAGAAACCTCCAAGACGGCCCAAGACAGCCCAAGAGGTGCCCAAGAGGCCTCCAAGACGGCCCAAGAGGCCTCCGAGAGGTCCACCAGGAGGGCCCGAAGAGGCTAAAAACATTGATACCCCTCAGGTGTTCAAAGGGTTCTTGTGTTTGCTCCTTTTCGGCTTTCCGACGACCCAAGACGGCCCAAGAGACCCCCAAGATCGCCCCCAGAGCGCCCACGAGGCCTCGAAGTTGGCCTCAGGACTGCCCAAGAGGCCCCCAAGAGGACACAAAGACGACCCCAAGAGGCCCCCAAGACGGCCCAGGAGGCCTCTAAGACGGCCCTGGAGCACCCCAAGAGGGCCCCAAGTCGGCCCAGAGAGGCCCCACGGCTTCCGACGGCGTCAGACGGGCCAGGAGCCCACCAAGATGGCCGAGGTTGGCTCGAAGCTGGCCCAAGACGGCCCAAGAGGCCTTCAAGAGGGTCTCCAGGAAGGCCCGAAAAGGCCCAAAACACTGATTGCCCTAAGGTTGTGTGAAGGATTTTGACATTTGCTTCTCTTCGGCCTTCCGACGCCCCGAGACGGCCCAAGAGCCCCTAAAGATCGCCCAAAGATCGCCGCCGCCCAAGAGGCCTCCAACATGCCCCCAGAACCCCAACAAGACGGCCCCAAGAGGCCCCCAAGACGGCCCAGAAGGCCTTTACCCCTCCAAGACGGCCCTGGAGCATTCCAAGAGGGCCCCAAGTCGGTCCAGAGAGGCCCCCCAAACGGCTTCCGACGGCGTCAGACGGGCCAGGAGCCCACCAAGATGGCCGAAGATGGCCCTAAGATGCCCCAAGACGGCCCAAGAGGCCTCCAAGAGGGTCTCCAGGAAGGCCCGAAAAGGCCAAATCCATTGATTCCCCATGAGTTTTTGAAGGATTGTGGCATTTACTTCTCTTCGGCCTTCCGACTGCCCGAGACGGCCCAAGTGCCCCCAAAGATCGCCCAAGAGGCCCAAGACGGCCCTAAGAGGCCCCCAAGACGGCCCAGGAGGCCTCCAAGACGCCAAAGACTCCCCCTCCTCATCTCCTCCTCTTTGTGTTCCTCATCCTTCTCCTCCTCCTTCTCCTCCTCCTCCTTCTTCCTTCTCCTCCTTCTCCTCCTGATCTTCCCCGCCATCTTCCCAGAAGCGTTCCCCGAAGGGTTTCCACAACGGTTGGGGGAACACATGGCCCGACAGCTTGGCAAAGCTCTTGCCACAACGCTCGGACACGTGAGCGCTTTCAAACCGACTCGGGGAACAACTGGCCCGCTAGCTTGGCCAGGCTCTAGCCCAGCTGTCAACCACATAGGCGTTTCCACAAGGGCAGGGGGCAGCGGTGGTTTGCCATAGGCGTCTTCGGTGGATAGATGTGTATATATAATACATAAATACATACACATACACATACAAATACGTGTTTACCCACACACATATACATACATACATACATACATACATACATACATACATACATACATACATACATACATACAGACCGACAGACAGACAGACATACATACATACATACATACATGCATACACACATACAAACATACATACATACATACATACATACATACATACATACATACATATACATATACATATACAAATACATATACATATACATATATATATACATATACATGTGCATATGCATTTATATACATATGTGGATGCAATATAGAAACAGAAATAGATGGATGTGTATATATATGTATGCACGTACATCTAAATATACGCATATCCATACATATACATGTACGTATGCATGTACATGTACATGAAGCTGTGCACGGACATGTAGATATACAGATACATGTACACCTACCTGTACATGTACATGCATATATACGTACAACTATACATATACATGTACAGATACGTCTAAATATAAGTATACATATGCATACACCGATACATCTACGCATACACATACAAATACTTCTACACGAACGCAAACACATATAACTATACGAATACACATACACATGCGAATACTAAAACATTGACATGTACATACGCATGCCCATACCATGCCAAATATATACACATGCACGTTCACATAACCCGTTACCGGTACAGAAACTGCTACAAATACATAAACACACATGTACATGTACGTATACATTGCTCTATACATATACATATGCAAACACATATACACCAACACATACATATACATATACATACGCAAACACATTTAAAAGCATGCACATACACATACATATGTTTATGCACAAACAAATTCGAATACAAATGCCGATACATCGACCTACCCATAGACCTGCACATAGTTATATGCATATACATATACAAACACATATGCATATAAGTTTACAAATACACATACATATACATATACGAATACTTAGGCAAAAACAGATACACGACCACCCACTTATACATATATGTGTATACGGCGGCGGCATTCGACAAGGAACCCTTAGATAAGGAATCTAGGGTCTGAAAGCTTGTGAAACATCAACTGAGGCTTTGCCATGAATACTACCGCTGCCCTCATCAGACAAGAAATCCTCCAGTGTTTGAAGCCTCCTGGACGCATTCCTTAATACATGCCCCCACCGTATATACACACATATACCTATACGACCACCCTGCGGGTGATAAGTAGGTTGGGGTGGGCAGCAATGGGTAAAAGTGGTGATTGTTGTTCTGACGATGCCTGTGGAGAGGCGTCTAGTGAGTAGTGTGATTGTGCACGTGAGCGCGATGTGATGTGGCGATGTTTGAAATGCACCACCCACGGCGGGACACCGGCGGGACACCAGCGGGACACCACGGGCCACCGTTTGACGGGAGGAGCATCATCTGGTCCGGCCGCGGCCCAGCCACAGGAGGATTTCGGGACACCAGCGGGGCACCGTCGGGACACCGCGCGCCACGGGCCGCCGGAGGAGAAACACTTGGTCCGGCCGCGGCCCAGCCACAGGAGGAGTTCGGGACACCAGCGGGACACCGGCGGGACACCGCGGGCCACCGGCCGCCGGAGGAGAAACACTTGGTCCGGCCGCGGCCCAGCCACAGGAGGATTTCCTCGTGCCCGCCCACGCAGCTTCGCCTCGCCCGCACGCACGCACGCACGGCACGCACGACACGAACCCGAAACCGAAATCGATTTCCCACTAGGGGGGGGTCTCCGTTTCACGTCGGACTCACCCCCCAACCTCCGACATATACTTAAACCTAAGCATATGCATAGCCGTATGGTATACATAGACACTTACAGCCACGCATATACATTTAAAACACAAATACTTATACACACACAGACACAATTACAATTACAGTTACAAGTGCATATACGCTTACCCATGCATATGAATATACATTACAGATGCCTCTGCATAGACATCTGAAAATACATCTATACACATGCACACAACCATGTACGAAGATAAACATACACATGTACACAACCAAACTCATACATATCTATATGTACAGATATATATATATACACACATATACATTTCCGTATACATATACAAATATAACATTCAAAAACATCGACATGTACATATACAGATGTTTCTTCGAGGCCAGCGGCACAGCACTCCACTGGCGGGTGCGCAGGCGGCCCTCGGTCGATCACCTGCTGCAAGGCATAGAGGCCATCTACATATACGAATAGAGATACATATACATATACGCATACGAATACACATGTCAGTATGTATAAGCACCTGCACATGTACATATACGTGAGCATACGCAAATACATATGCCTAACAATACAAATTGACATATACCTATACAAGTACGAATGCGTATACAAATGAATGTACCGATACATGCACATAAACATATACATAGCCGTACACATATACACGTGACCATACATAGACATAAGCAGACACATATGCATACACATATACCCATACATCTACATATACCTATACACAGACCTATACATATACATATACATGGACGTATACATATAAGTATGAAGAATTGCATATACATGTACACATACCCATATACAGACTGATACGTGTACAAAGACGTATACCAATACGTACACATATACATACACATCCATACACACTGACACACACATATAGATGTTTGAATGCACATAAATATACGCATCGGAATTTGCGTGGTGAGATCGACATGAAACGGAGACCCCCGACCGGGAAATCGATTTCGGTTGCGCATCGTGCGCGCAGGCGGGCGAGGCGAAGCTGCGTGGGCGGGCGAGCCGAATGAACTCGCCGATGCTAGGGCGAAACCAAGCCAATTGTTGCTGCCCCCCACGGCTGGCCGTCGGTGGCTCGGGGGTGACCCGCCGGTTAGCTGGCGGTGGCTTGTGGCTGTTTCGATGATGGCCCGATGGTTTCAAGAGGTGTCTCGATGGTGCCCCGATGGTGTCCACATGGTATCCACATGATGCCCACATGGTGCCCACATGATGTCCCGATGGTGTCCCAATGGCTTCCGATTGGTATCCACATGGTGCCCCGATGGTTGTCCCGGTGGTAGTCCCGATGGTTGTTCCGATGGTTGTCACGATGTTGCCCCGATGTTGTTCCGATGGTTGTCACGAAGTTGCCCAGATGGTGTTCCGATGGTGTCCCGATGGTGTCTAGATGGTGCTCCGATGGTGTCCGCATGGTGTCCACGTGGTGTCCCGTTGGTGTCCCGATGGTGTTCACATGGTGTCCACATGGTGTCCCGTTGGTGTCCCGATGGTGTTCACATGGTGTCACGATGGATGTCCACATGATATCCCGATGGGTGTCTACATGGTGTCCCGATGGGTGTCCCGATGGTATCCCGATGGTGTCCCGATCGTGTCCAGATGGTGTCCAAATGGTGTCTCGATGGTGCCCCGATGGTGTCCGGATGTTGTCCCGATGGTGTCCACATGGTGTCCACAAGGTGCCCCTATAGTGTCCCGATGATGTTGCGGTGGGTGTCCAATTGGTGTCCACATGGTGCCCCACTGGTGTCCACATGGTGTCCACATGATGTCCCGGTGGGGTCCCGATGATGTTTCAGTGGATGTCCACATGGTGCCCCGATGGTTGTCCCGGTGGTTGTCCCGATGGTTGTCCCGATGGTTGTTCTGATGTTGACCCGATGGTGTTCTGATGATGTTGCGATGGTATCCCGATGGCGTCCCGATGGTGTCCCGATGGTGTCCCGATGGTGGCACTTAGTTGTCCCAATTGGTGTCCCGATGGTGTCCCATCGCAGTTGTCATCTATTGGTTTTCCTTCATCCCCACAGCCATCTAGATAACCACTGGGCAACAAAATGAGCAGCACGGTGGCGTTTATTTGTCCCCATACCTCCCCTCTCGATGGAATTTCGGCTCGAGGTGCCCTGCAGCGCGGTCGATCGTGAGGCCGATAGATCAATAGCGAGACCGATAGTGAAATCGCATGATGCACTGCTACTGCTGCGTGCTGTTCGTTTGCGATGCCCCGCTCATCACCAGCATCGTCGCCATGCATCGTCACCATCACAATCACCATCATGCATCGTCACCATCATCGCCATCGTACATCGTCACCAGCTCGCGAGGGCATCACCAGCATCGTCACCATCAAAATCATCGCAAACGTCATCAGTTGGTTCCCTCCCACCCCACAACATCCTAATCACCGGCAGGGTGGTCGTACACGTGTACACGTCGGTCGGAAGAAGTAGGTAAAAACATGAGATAGGAAGGCGGATTAAGTTGATTGGGTCCAGGCCCCCCCAGGGAATAACAAAACACAGCAAAAGCGTGTCGACTCTTGAAGTAGGAAGGCGCTTGAAATAGATTGGGATCTGGGAATCCAACAATACCTACTTGCAGCGACCGGCGTGTACCTACACGACCACCCTTCGGGTGATAAGGAGGTTGTGGGGGGGCAGAGGGGGGAGGGAACCAACATCTGATTCGATCGATCTCACTATCGATCTCACTCAACGGGACACCACAGGACACCACGGGGCACCACGGGACACCTGTCGGTCTCACTATCGATCTCACTAGCGATCTCACTTTTTGGGACACCACGGGACACCTCGGGGCACCACATCGATCTCAGTATCGATCTCACTATCGATCTCACCATCGATCTCACTATCGATCTCATTCAACGGGACACCACGGGACACCACGGGACACCGCGGAACACCGCGAGCCACCGCTGGACGGGCGGGAGGGGGAGAATCATTTGTCTTGACTTCGCCCTAACAACAGCGGACACCACGGGACACCAGCGGCACATGGGCGGGACACCGCGGGCCACCGGCCGCCGGAGGAGAAACATTTGGTCCGGCCGCGGCCCAGCCACAGGAGGAGTTCGGGACACCAGCGGGACACCGGCGGGACACCGCGGGCCACCGGCCGCCGGAGGAGAAACATTTGGTCCGGCCGCGGCCCAGCCAAAGGAGGATTTCCTCTCGCCCGCCCACGCAGCTTCGCCTCGCCCACACGCACGCACGGCACGCACGACACGAACCCGAAACCGAAATCGATTTCCGGGTAGGGGGGGTCTCCGTTTCACGTCGGACTCACCCCCCAACCTCCGATATACGTGTAGGAAAAACAGAAAGAGAGGGGGGCGGTGAGCGAGAAAGAGACAGAGAGAGGGAGACAGAGAAAGAGAGAGAGAGATGGAGAGAACGATATATATACCTATATATAGAAAAAATGATAGGTAGAGAGCGAGAGAGGCAAAGATGGGGAGAAAGAGAGCGAGAGAGAGATGCCAAAATGTGAAATGGCACAACACAAGACGTCGGCAAAATCTGCATCCCGCATGGGTCCACTGCTCCTCTCCTGGCCCTATGCGTTTCGACCAGCTTGCATGTATGCCCTGCTACGGCTAAAGATACACCTGTCTTCAAAATTACGGTCTTCCAGCACCCCTGCTCAGTCGCTGTGTGGAAACAAACCATTTATGCTACGTGCCCTTCGTCATCGAACGTCCCTGGTGGTCGGTTTCGAACCCGATGGAGCGGAATCGTCGCGTGCACCTCGCGCGGGCCGACAGCAGTGGATACAGACTGGCAGCACGGTACAGCCCAGTGCAGGGATGAGAACAAAAGTTTACACAATGAACAAGCCCACAAGCGGCGAATATCGCTCGGATATGGGCGGTGAGATTCCCAAGGCACCAGCCCGCAAAAAGTCATGCGCTCCCCCCTTGGACTCGTAGACCCTGACTATCTGCCAGAACCGCGTCGATGTCAGACCAACTGCTGTTTGCCTTCAGAGGCGACGCGCGATATCAACAGTGTATTTCCGATGCCAGGCTGCCCTCGAATCCCACGAACAACGCGTTCACAAACCATGTCTGCATCTCGCTGGGAAGCCACCCGCCAAAACCCTGCTCCTCTTCATCCTCCTCCTGGGAACGGGGGAGAGCGTGCATCGAGCCTCCTCCTCCTCCTCCTCCTCCTCCTCCTCCTCCTCCGAGGGGGTGGAGCGTGCATCGAACCTCCTCCTCCTCCTCCTCATATCCTGAGAGGGGAGGGCAGGAGGAGAAAGCCCTGTCGACTCTCGGCGAGCCTTGGCCCATATCATGCCTCGAGCTCTTCATCTCCAACCCACCTCCGTGCAACCGCGCTCGGCCATCATCCTCGGTCTCCCTCCTCCCTCCCCCTCCTCCTGATCCGTCAGCCCCTCCTGGTCATCATCACCATGTCACCCTCATTATCTTCCTCCTCTTTCATCATATGTCCTCCTCTTTCCCCTCCTCCTCCTCGTCCTCTTCCGCACCACCATCATCAGCAACATCATCAGCATCAGCATCATCACAATCTGCATCATCATCATCATCATCATCATCATCATCAGCATCATCATCAGCATCAACATCATGGGTGCACCGCTGGATCTCCCCAGGTGGGGAGGGGGTACCCCCCCTTTCCCCGATCCGTCGTCGGGGACCCCCCCCTTACCCGATCCGTCGTCGGGGACCCCCCCCTTCCATCCGTCGTCGGGGACCCCCCCCCCCCCACTTTTCAAAAGGTGTGGGGAGGTTCCGACCCCCCCCTCCCCCCCTTGGGCCGCCAAAATCGACCCCCCCCCATTTCGCCACGGCGCCCCCGAGCTTCGGAACCCGACCCCTACCACCCCTAACACTAATCCTCACCCTAACCCTAACCCCATAACCACTAACCCCCACACCCTGAACCCAACCCCAAGCCCTAACCCTAACCCCAAACAGCATTCACTACTCATTACGCACTACTCACTACCCACTACCCAATACTCGCTACTCACTACTCACTTCTCACTACTCACTACCCATTACTCAGTAACCACTACCCACTACTCACTACCCCCTACTCGCTACTCACTACTCACTGCACACAACCCACTACCCACTATTCACTGAGCACAAATCACTATTCAATACCTACTAATCCGAACCACTATCCACTACTCACTACCCACTACTCACACTTCACTACTCACTACTCGCTGCCCACAGCTCACTACTCACTATCCACTACCCGCTCCTCGCTACCCCCTACTTCCTACACAATTATCACTAGTCACTACTCACTACTCGCTACTCCCTACAGCCTACTCGATCCCCAATACGCACCATGCACGACCCACTACTCACTACTCACTACGCTCACACTACCCACTACTCCCTATACTCACTACTCCCAAGTCACTACTCACTACTCACTACTCACCACCCAGTACCCAATACCCACTACTCACTAAACACTACTCACTGCCCACTACTCACTAATCACTACTCACGACCCACTAGTCACTATCCACTACTCACTATTGAGTACGCACAGTTCACTACTCACAACTCACTGACCACAACCCACTAAGCACGATCCGCTGCTCGCTACTCGCTACTCCCTACCCCCTACACAGTACTCACTGCCCACTACTCACTGTTCACTACCCACTACTCGCTACCCACCATTCGCTACCCACTACCCAATACGCAATATTCAGTACCCACTACGCACTACTCACTACTCACTACTCCCTACTCCCTACTCCCTACTCACCAGTCACAGTCACAAATCGCTACTCACTACCCACTATTCGATACTCACTACTCACTACTCACGACTTACGATTCACGAGTCACTACTCACTACCCGCTACCCCCTACGCACTACCCACGACCCACTACTCAATCCCCACTTCCCCCTTCTCACTACTCACGACTCACTACTCCCTACCCACTACTCACTACTCACTAATTACTATTCACTACCCCCTACTCGCTACTCAATACTGACTACTTCCTCCTCACTACTCACGACTCACAATGCCCGACTCGCGACCCACTGTTCACTACCCGCTACTCCCTACTCGCTACTCACTACTAACTACCCAGTTCCCACTACCCACTATTCACTACTCACTACTCACTACTCACTGAGCACTACCCACTCCTCACTCCTCACTACTCGCTACTATCTAGTCAGTACTCACGATTCACTACTCACTACCCACTATTCACTACTCTCTACTCACTACCCACTACTCACTATCGCGAGGACAGACCCCCCTTGCGGGAGAGGCCCTCTCCCCGGCCCCCTGTTCGGCGCCAAGGGGGAGAGATGGGCGGGGGTCGAAAACTCCCCTTCCCCTTTCCAGCGCCAAGGGGCGGAGGGGGGTGGGAGGTCGGGACCCCCCCCCCTTTTCAAAGGGGGGGGGTCGGACCCCCCTCCCCTTTAAGGGGGGGAGACGGGGGGGGGGTCGAAAATCTCACCCTCCCTTTGAAGGGGGGGAGGGGGGGTGGGGTTATGCGAGCACACACCCCCTTTGGTGTATTCAAGGTGATCCACTGGCGCGCTTTCATAATCAGCCTCTCGTGTCCCTCCTCATCGAAATCCTGCTCCGCCGCCTCCTCCCGATCATCATCGTCATCAGCAGCATCAACACCATCATCAGCATCATCATCATAATCAGCAACGGCATCATCATCATCATCATCATCATCATCATCATCACCACCACCACCACCATCATCATCATCATCATCATCACCGTCATCAGCATCATCATCATCAGCAGCATCATCATTATCATCATCAGCATCATCATCATCAGCATCATCGTCGTCATCATCATCATAATCGTCAGCATCATCGGCAGCATCGTCATCACCATCACCATCACCATCAGCATCCCACCACCACCAACACGACCACAATCAGCATCATCGTCAGCAGCAGCAGCAGCGCAATCATCATCAACACGATCAGCATAATCAGCAACATCACCGTCGTCGACATCATTATTGTCATCATCATCAGCATCACCATCATGACCAACATCATAATCATCACCATCACCATCACCATCAGCGTCATCATCAACAGCAGCATCGTCATAAGCACCATCATCAGCAACATCATCGACATCATCAATCGCATCAGCACCATCATCACCACCATTAACATCATCAGCATCATCATGACCATCACCATCATCATGAGCATCATCATCATCATCATCATCGTCATCAGCAGCATCATCATCGACAACGACAGCATCTCCATCACCATCGTCATCATCATGTCCATCATCAGCAGCAGCATCACCACCAGCACCAGCAGCACCAGCAGCGGCATCATCATCATCAGCATCAGTATAACCGCCATCGTCATCATCGTCATCATTGCCATCATCATCCTGACGTTATGTCTCAATCAAAACGCTTAGGCGAGCAGCGATCTCTCCTCCCCGCTAGCGCCAACGCCCTCCCTTCTGCCGCGGCTTGCTACTGCGAAAGCATTGGATAAGGAACCGTTGGGTACGGAATCCAGGGTCTGCAAGCCCGTGGAGCCAACTGAGGCTTGACCATCGATACCACCGCCAACCTCATCAGATCTAGAATCCTCAAAGCTCTGAAGACTCCTGGGCTCATTCCTGAACGAACGCTAACGCTACCACCCTATACCTAACATGTCTCGTCTCGTGTTCCCTTCCTCCCCTTTGCCTGGAGCTGCTCTGTCATGCTTGACTCGTACCGTTTTCCTCCCCCCCCCACCTCCCCTGCCCCGTACTTTCCAGCCCCTGTGGGCCACCTGCACGGCTGAGAATCTGAGCGCGCCAAGACCCCCAGCAGAGGCATGGCCTCCGACCCAACCCTCCTACCCCGCCTACCGCCCCCGCCTAGCGCCCTCCCCCCGCCTACCGCATACACCACCACCACCACCACCACCACCATCATCATCATCATCATCATCATCATCATCATCATCATCATCATCATCATCAGCATCATCATCATCATCAACAACATCAACATCATCATCATCATCAGCATCATCATCATCATCATCAGCAGCAGCATCATCGGACGTATCATCATCAACATCATCATGATCAGAAGCCGCTGCAGCAGCAGCAGCAGTATCATCATAATACATAGCCTCATCATGGCAATCAGCATCACCATCACTAACAGCGTCATCATCATCAGTATCATCATCATCATCATCATCAACATCATCATCATCATGAGCAGCATCATCATCATCATCATCATCATCATCATCATCATCATCATCATCGTCATCGTCATCGTCATCATCATTATCAGTACCACCACCACCACCACCATCATCATCGTCATCAGCATCAGCATCACCATCATCAGTATCATCATCAGTAGCCACATCCTCATCCTCATCATCCTCATCATCACCAGCATCATCATCATCAGCATCAGCGCAATCAGCACCATCATCGTCATCAGCACTACCAGCATCATCATCATCACCATTATCATGAACGACATACTCATCAGATACATCGTCATCGTCATCGTCTTCGTCATCATCAGCATCATCATTATCAGAAGCACCATCATGGCCGTCATCATCATCAACATTATCATCAGCAGCATCAGCATCAGAATCAGAATCAGCAAATCATAGCCATCGTCATTATCAGCACCATCATCAGAATCATCATCATCGCCAGCCACAACGTCCACGATCGCATCTATATCATAATCGTCATCGTCTTCATCAGCAGCATCGCAATATTAGCATCGTCCCCACGATTGGCAACAATACCATTACGATCACCATCATCAGCATCATCATCAGCATCATCAGCAGCAGCGTCATCATCACTATCATAATCGCAATAAGTATTCTTATCATCGCCATCGTAAGTATCTCACCCATCCTTCTCTACCTCACCCTCCAGATTCCTCCTCCTCCTCATCATCATCAGAAGCAGCAACATCATCATCAGCAGCATCATCAAAATCCATCATCCACATCATCCGTTTCCTTCCCCTCCTACTCTCCATCGCCCCCCCTCCTCCTCCTCCTGATCATCATCATCATCATCATCATCATCATCATCATCATCATCATCATCACCATCATCAGCATCAGCATCATCATCATCATCATCATCATCATCACCCTCACCCTCATCATCATCAGCAACGGCATCATCCATTCCCTCCTCTCCCACTCCTCCTCCTCCTGATCATCCTCCTCCTCATCAGCAGCATCCATCAGCATCAGCATCATCCACCCCCCTGTCCTTTTGAGTAAATCCCAGATCTGCCGACAGGGCGGGCTGGGCGCGTCGACTGAGAAGTCCTCACCACATACCACATATGATCCTGAAGCTTGAACTTTGCATCCGCTTCACGGATGGCGGGGGTAGTCTTCGAAATGCGGTTCTCGCCGGAACGCCGCGCACATTCGTCTGCAAACTTTGCAACAGCTTCACGAGTGGAGGGGGGGGTAGTTTTCAAGATAATTCTCTCGCCTTGGCGCCGCGCAAAGTCGTCTTAAAAATGCGAAGCTGTTTCACGGACAGAGGTGGGTCCTGTTCAAAATGTGGAGCTCGCCTTGGCGCCGTACACATTCATCTTTAAAGATTGCGACAGCTTCACGGATCGAAGGCTGTTTCTTTTCAAACGAAGCTCTCACCTCGGCGTCGCGCACATTCGTCTAAGAAGCTTGCAACAGCTTCCCGGATAGAGGGAGGACATGTTCAAATGTTGTTCTCGCCTTGGCGCGGCGCACACTCGATTTAAAGATGTGAAACCGTTCCACAGATAGAGATCGGCCCCTGTTCAACATGTTGCTCTCGCCTTGGCGCCGCGCACACTCGCCTGAAACATTTGCAACCGCGTCAAGGATGGAAGGGGGCATTTTCGAAACGTGGCGCTCGCCTGAGCGCCGCGAACATTCGTCATAAAAGTTTGCATCAATGCCATGTATGGAAGGCGGGTGTGCTCAATACCGTTCCCTCGCCTAAGCGCCGTGAACATTCGTCATAAGCTATTCCACGAACTTCATAGACGGAGGGCGACTCCTTTTCAACATGGGGGCTTTCGCCTTAGCGACGCGACGTTCGTCTCAAAACAAGGCAAGTGCTTCAAGGATTGAGCACTGGGAACCTTAGCGCCGCGCGCAACCGCGATCTTAAATGCAGTGCTCAGCTGGATTGAAGACTACACTTTTTCAAAATGGAGCTCTCGCCTGGGGTTTCGCCATGTACAAAGACCTGAGAAGGTAGAGCAATACATGGCGGGCTGTTCTCCAAATGGAGCAGTCAAGTGGAAGCTCACCGAAGCTCATGACCACGAATGTAAGCTTGTGCGCCACTTACACCGATGGGGTGCAATCTTTCTTCGAAACGGGGGACATCGCTGACGCCCCGTTGGAGTGTATGATCACTGCCAGTCGCGTCCCTCATTACGAGCAAAATGAGATGCAAGGCAATTCCTGTTCAAAGTGGTGACTTTGCCGAAATGGCAGGCCTAGCTGCGCTGGTCCTTCAACTGGGAGCGTTTGTAGTGAAAAAGCAACACTGCTAGGGGCGTATGGGAGGGAGCTCTGGACGGGAGGGTGCATTGCAGCATCGTTTATGCATACTTGGTTGGCTCTGGTCCTCCTCCTCATCCTCCTCCTCCTCTCGTTCCCCTCCTCCTTTCCTTCCTCCTCCTCCTCATCCTCCTCCTCCTCCTCATCATCATCCTCACCAGCATCCTCCCAATCCTCATCCTTATCCTCCTCCTCTTCCTTTTCTTCCTCCTCCTCATCCTGGTCATCATCATCGCCGTCCTCATTCTTTTCCTCCTCGCCTTCCTCCTCATAGTTATCATCATCACCATCATCATCGACATCATCACCACCACCATCATCACCATCTTGATCAGCATCACCATCACCACCACCATCATCATCATCATCATCATCATCATCATCACCACCACCGCCGCCACCAAAGAAATCATAATCAAAATCCTCATCCTCATCCCATTCCCCCTCATCATCAGCAGCAGCAACATCATCAACCTCAACAACACTCATCAACAACATCATCATCCGCAGCATCATCACCATCATCATCATCGTCGTCGTCATCATTATCAGCAGCAGCGGCAGCAACAGCAGCACCATCATCATCATCATCATCATCATCATCATCAGCAGCAGCATCACCATCACCATCACCATCATCCTCATCAGCTGAACCATCATCATCATCATCATCATCATCATCATCATCGACAGCAGCATCATTACCATCATCACCATAACCATCACCATCATCAGCATCACCACCATCATCCTCAGCATAATCATCACCATCATCATCAGCATCATCACCAGCAGCACCATCACCATAATCATCATCAGCATCAGCATCATCATCATCATCACCAGCACATCAGCATCATCACCAGCAGCACCACCACCATCATTATCATCATCAGCATCATCACCATCATCAGCATCCCCATCATTATCACCACCATCACAATCAATGTCATCATCACCACCACCGTCACCATCATCAGCATCAGCATCACCACCACCATCATCTTCAAAAGCAACATCACCATCATCATCATCATCATCATCATCATCATCATCATCATCATCATAACCATCATCACTATCACCACCACCACCACCGCCACCATCAGCATCCTCATCATCAGCATAGTCCCCAACATCATCATCATCATCATCATCATCATCATCATCATCAGCATCATCATCATCATCATCATCATCGTCATCATCTGCATCATCAGCAGTAGCATCACCAACATCAACAACACTCACCAACATCACCATCATCATCAGCATCAACACCACCATCAGCAGCATCACCGTCACCATTGTCATAATCGTCATTATCATCACCATCATCATCTCCCGTTTCCCCCTCCCTCCCCACTTCCCTTCCCTCCTCCTTTCCGCGGCAGCAGCCGACCCCCACACGCCCCCGCCTCCTCTGGACCCGCCCGGGCTGGACGAGCGCGAGCGGCCGGAGCGCGAGGAGGCCTGCGCGAGCGGCGCGCGGCGGGCGAGCGCCGAGGCTCCCGAACGCCCCGGGTCTGACGGAGGGGGGCGTTCGCCCAGGGGGGGGGAGCGAGGAAGGAAGGGCGAAGAAGAAGCAGCGAACAGGGCGCAAGAGGAGAAGGACGAGGAGGAAGAGGAGGAGGAGGAGGAGGAGGAGGAGCAAGGAGGTGAAACTGCTGGCAATTAGTAAGTTTCAGGGTCATCAACGGCCAGGAAGTCTCAGTCCGCCTTTTCCACCGGCCTCGAGGTGCGTCTAGGACCGATTTTAAAAAGAAAAGGGACGGAGGAGGAAAAGGAGGAGGTTAGGACAAGACATGAGATCCGCATAAACGCGTTCAACGTCAAAACACCTACGCTGGTGCCCAGCGGGCTTCTGGCAAAATCCCCTGCGATTGGTTGCGCAACGGCTCTGATTTTTCACGAGGGCCGGCAGGGGGCACGCCCCGTTGCTCAAGGAGCGAGTCCCGAGGTGGCCCCGTAAGAGAGGCCCGCTACCATACGATTGCGAGCCCCTGCGGGTCAGCGCGGGGGGAGCAGCTGATGGCCCTCCCGCGTGCCCAAACGGGCGGGGACGCGCTGGTTTAGCAGCGCACCCAAGCTAGGGGGCAAGAGACGACGACACGACAACTCAAAAAGAGGAGGGGGGGAGGGTCGGGAGGCCCGCGCTTCCCGAATTTTGGCTGGGGTGCCTGATTACCCTACTGAGTGTGTTGTCTCCTGGTCTCTCCTCTCGCGCTCGGTTCACGTTCTCTTCCACATCGGACTGGCCGATACTTGCCCCATGCATTGTCGCATCTGTACTCTGATACCCTGTTGCAGTCTCCCACTGTTCCCCCTCGAAGTGTATGTGGGGTAGAACGCACTGGTAGTCAAAGTATGTTGTAAGTCGGGCCATCGAGGATGCGCTCTGGTGGGTTTCGTGGCGATCACTTTTTTCCCGATTCATCACCCTGCAGTAACGTCCCTGTCGGCACTCCAAAAACAACATTTCCCACGGCGATGTCAGTGCGAGCACTCTGTGTTTGCCCGTCCTGTTCGCCTAGAGTAGCACTCCGAGATAATCTCGCGAATGCATACCTTGGCTTTGTCCGTGGGCTCGTCCAACTTGCCCAGAGCAGCACTCCAAGAAAATCTCGCCGATGCATCTATTGGCTTTCCATTGGGCTCCAATGGGTGCTCTCGCTGGCGGCCGCTGGAAGAGCTGGCCTCCGTCGTCTCCTCCGACTTGGGGCACGCGAACTTTTCCTCGAAGATCTCGGTACCATCCAGCAGGGTCTGCGCACTGTCTCGTAGTTCCTGTCGCTCTGCGAGCCCTTTCTTCACTTCCTCTGGATCGAGATTGCCCTCTGGATTGAGCCCAGGGGGGGCGCTCGTCCAGGGGGGGAGAGCGAGGAAGGAAGGGCGAGGAAGAAGCAGCGAACAGGGCGCAAGAGGAGAAGGACGAGGAGGAGGAGGAGGAGCAAGGAGGTGAAACTGCTGGCAACTACTAAGTTTCAGGGTCATCAACGGCCAGGAAGTCTCAGTCCGCCTTTCCCACCGGCCTCGAGGCGCGTCAAGGACCGATTTATTTTTATTATTTATATATATATATATATATATATATATATATATATATATATACATATATATATATATATATATATATATAAAAAAAAAAAAAAAAAAAAAAAAAAAAAAAAAAAAAAAAAAAAAAAAAAAAAAAAAAAAAACTGAGGAGGAAAAGTAGGAGGTTAGGACAGGACATGAGATCCGCAGAAAAGCGTTCAACGTCAAAACACCTACGCTGGTGCCCTGCGCGCTTCTGGCAAAATCCCATGCGATCGGTTGCGCAGCGGCTCTGACTTTTCACGAGGGCCGGCAGGGGGCACGCCCCGTTGCTTCAGGAGCGAGCCCCGAGGTGGCCCCGTAAGAGAGGCCCGCTGCCATACGATTGCGAGCCCCTGCGGGTCAGCGCGGGGGGAGCAGCTGATGGCCCTCCCGCGCGCCCAAGGGGCGGGGACGCGCGGTTTTAGCAGCGCGCCCAAGCCAGGGGGGAGGAGACGAGAGGAGGGGGAGAGGGTCGGGAGGCCCGCGCTTCCCAAACTTTTGCCGGGGTGCCTGATTACCCGACTGAGTCCGTTGTCTCCTAGTCTCTCCTCTCTCGCTCGGCCCGCGTTCTCTTCCACATCGAACTGGCCGATACTTGCCCCATGCATTGTCGCGTCTGCACTCTGATACCCTGTTGCAGCATCCCACTGCCCCCCCCCCATCGAAGTGCAAGTGGGGTAGAGCAGATAGGTAGTCAAAGTATGTTGTAGGTGGGGCAATCGAGGATGCGCACTGGTGGCCTTCGCGGCGATCACTTTTTTCCCCCAGTCATCACCCTGCAGCAACGCCCTTGTCGGCGCTCAAAAAAAACACGCCCCATGGCGACGTCAGCGCGAGCACTCTGCGTTTGCCCGCCCTGTTTGCCTAAGAGTAGCACTCCGAGAAAATCTCGCGAACGCGCGCCTTGGCTTTGTCAGTGGGCGCGCCCAGCTTGCCCAGAGTAGCACTCCAGGAAAACCTCGCCGACGCATCTCTTGGCTTTCCAGTGGGCCCCAGTGGGCGCCCTCGCCGGCGGCCGCTGGAAGAGCTGGCCGCCGCCGTCTCCTCCGGCTTGGGGCACGCGAAATTTTCTTCGACGATCTCGGTGCCATCCAGCAGGGTCTGCGCGCTGTCTCGTAGCTCCCGTCGCTTTTTGAGCCCTTTTCTTCACATCCTCTGGATCGAGATTGTCCTCGCCACTCAGCCGCTTCATGGCGACCCCCATGACTTCGCGGAGGTTCTCTTCGCCATTCCTCGAAATCTTCGGCGCCAGCTCACGCCAGCTCTGCACCGCGAAGGCCCCCCTCCCGGCCCCTCCCCACGCGCCCACAGGATGCCTCGCGATGAGATCGCAACCTTTAACATTGCGCGTCGTCGGGAAGGACGCGGGGATCAGCTCGAAAAGCCCCTCTGGGCCCATGCGCTAGGCGGCGCCGTAGAACTTGCAGCGGCGCCCCTGGATGGCGCGACGGCGTCGCCCAGCTGCCGCGGCAGCCTGTCCGCTACGAACGCCCCCCAGCCGTCTCCCACCTTGGGCTCCACCGCCATTGGCGGCCCACTCTTGAACGGGAGGAACTCCGACTCGCACCCGATGTCTGGCCACCCCCCCCCCAGTCATCGCCGAACGCGCCCTTCATCTTGCCCACCCACTCTTTCATGAGCTCATCTTCTGGGCGGCACTCCTGCGCCTGAACGAGCTGCGACCAGCCCACCACGCACCTGAACTGCCACTCGTCACCTCTCGAGTGGGCGCCGGGGCCTTCCCATCAAAACTCGTTTGGGAAGGCAAGCCCGCGCGAGCAGGCGACGCCCTTCTTTTCGCCCCATCCTGCGTTCCACCGGCAAGCGTTGAACAGCTGTACGTCGTCGCCCCGCTTGTCCGCGAAGTCCAGCGCCTTGAAGCACGCCGACTGCTTGTCCCCCATGTTCTTCGCCGCCTCGCAGTCGCCCATCTCGCGCAGCTCTTTCTCTGTTTCCCCCAGCACTTTTGTTTGCTGCCCTGGGTGCATCCTCGTCACTGACGCCAATGGCCATGCACTTGTCGAGAACGATGTCGCATCCGCTGCCGACGGCCAAGCCTCTGCCACGCCTTCGCCTGCTGTGTGGAAGGCTGCACAGAAGCCCCCATACACTTAAATGCCCTCGAAGCAGAGCCTCCGCCATCTCCTCTGACTTCTCCAGGGCCAACTTGCCCCTTACACTGCAAGACTTTTTTTATTCGGGCCTTAGTATTATTCTTCTTCTTCCGCCAGGGGCGCCTGCGCTGCTTCGATCTGCCCCGAGGGTTGGGCAGCCCACGTGGCTCCTTCTGCTTCCCTCTTCTGTTCTCGGCAGACCTGCTCTCTCGAAATAGACTGCTCTCCTCCACGTAGCGCCCTCTCTTCATCACTCCATTCGCCCCGCCCCCCCCGGCCTCCGCCCCAGCTCGCAGTCGACGCGCACCCTCTTCCATTGACTGCCGTTGCCTCCTTGATCTTCTCCATGGCCAGGCCCATGTCTTGCGCGCCCCCCGCGGCTCTCGATCGCCCCGCGGCACCCGAACCCCCTGTTGCAAAGCCCGCAGGGCCATGGCTGGCCGCTGCCCGCGATGGCCACGGGTGGCCCCCCGCGCCCCGCACTCCGACAGACCCCGCTAGTGCGCAACGCCGCGCACCTGGGCCGTCGCTGAGCCAGATCAATCTAGCGGACCCGGCCCTCGCTGAACTCCTCGGGCGGGCCCCCCTAGCTCCTGGCAGAAGAGCGGCGAAAGACCCACGGCGGCAGATGCACGCCTGCCGGGGGAGACCACGGCTGCAGAGCAAGACATACTAGCACGTGGTCGGATGGGAAGGCAGGGTCGGCGATGCCACATAAAATCGAGCACGATGGGGAGAGGTCGAGGAGGTCGGGCGTAGACATACTGATACTGCTATATATCCGATCGAGTCGACCAAACGATACCGATTCAGCAGGTTGAGTGATAGCACGACTATGAGCACACATAGGTTGCCCAAGCTCTGCGCGGCGATGGGGGGGGAAATAGAGCAGCGCGCCTGGCGGGCACGAAGAGCTCGGCCCCTGCTGAAGTAACATTGAACCTGCCTTCACCCGATTCGAAACAATTTCAATCCCCCAGGATGGTTCAGAGCGGGCCTCAGGATGTTTTGACGGCGAGAAACTGTTTCCGAACGGCAGGGTCGGGAAGCTCGGGGTCAAGGCGTACAGCGACTATTTGCGACTCTCCCTTGGGACCTCTGAGATCCAAATGGGCCACCTGGCCGGGCGCAGGCTCGCGGAACTCGGCGAGGGGGAAGTCTCTAAGCAGATCGATGGCGACAAAAACGAGCAGGCCACCAGCGCCAGCGCGACTGCAGAACGAGCCGAAGACGGAGTGGTACCTGAAATCTCGTTCTAGATGCGGAAGGTTTCCATGGGTCCCGTGAATCTCTTGTAGGCAAACATCCTGGTTTCGTTGGAGAACGGCATGTAGTTTATGAGACGCATGCTGGACGCGAAGTTGGTCAGCATACGTCGGTCCGATCAGTGCCTGTGAGATCCATGTCGTTTTCTTGAACGACTTATCGGGCACATAGTGAGAACATTGGAAGGAGGGGGGCGGAAAAAAACGACGGTTCTGCCTCTGCTGGCACGGGAGGCACGGAGGGACTGGAGGGAGCACTAGGCTGGGCTCTGCAAACCCCGCGCTCGGGCAGGCCTGCGCTCGACGCAAAACCGGAACTTCTCCTTCGTGAAGTCCCACACGAAAAGGTTGGCGTAGATTGGCTCGAACTTGAACGTGTCCTCGCCCTGCTGGGTCGCTTGGGCCAGGAACAGGAACGGCACGCGCCCGAAATCGGGCTTGCCGTAAAGGTGCATGAAGTAGCCGGCCAGGTCAGAGTGTCCCCCGCCGCCAACTAGTGAAACAAACATAGCACGAGCGAGGTACAAATACAACAAAAATACCCATGAAGGCGAAAATCATGCACAGCATCAAGTCACAACAGTAACAACAGTATCATGCACAGCATCATAACAACAGTATCATATCGCTTGGGCCAGTTCGAAAACGTCGTCGTCGGTGATTACCTGCAGCGCGCCATAAATTGTGCCCGTTGGCTCCGAGCTTGCAGCCTCTTGCCCATGACGGGGCTGTCTTCAGCTCGGTAAGGACGTCGACGTAGAAGCCCGAGAACGCACGCTTCTTCTGCCTGGCGTGGAGCGGCAAGTCGCCGCGCTCCCTGAGGGGGTCCTTTTTGGTCTCTGAAGTCGACCCACTCCATGCTGATGTCATGTATCTTGGTCTGGAAGCTCTTGGCGTCTTCCTCGGCGGAGAACCTGAGCTTGTAGACCTGGCTGGCTACGTGGAAGATGGCCGTCACTCTGTCGGTGTCTTTCAGCTCGGGGAAGTGGGCTTGCATGGACTGTTTATGCGTCATGCGGGTCTTCATGAGGAGGGGCCTCGAGGACGTGCCCTCGAAGCGGATGCATGGGTCATGAGCGAGGTCGATGGTGGGGGTGACCTTCCTCACCTTGCCGCCGACGAATTGTTTGACCGATGTAGGGCGGCTGCCGAGGGAGGATTGGTAAGAGGACCTGACTGCGCTCGACAAGCAACCCTCGAGATGGTAAAGTGTATGGCCTTGGGCGAGAATGTCAGCACGATGTTGTTGAAGTTCGGTGCCCTGTGTGTTGATATGCCCCTGCAAACCTAACACTGCGGACTGGATCTCCTCCTTGACCACTGACTTCATTATCTTTCTATCTCTCTCTTTCTCTCTCTCTCTGCTTTTCAAACATGAGTTCGACCTGCTTCTTCAGATCCTCATTCACGGATGCGGCCATGGCTGAAGGAACTCTGGAACTGGTGCGGGGGGCCGCGTCCCACGGTGAAGGGGCGAAAACAGATGCCAGGCTGATCAGCCTTGCCCGTCCTCGGATCAGAGGCCTCCGCTCTGCCCCGAGGGAACATGGGGTCTCGAGCCAAAGTGGCTACGGAGGAGGAGGAGGAGGAGGGGGAGGGGGAGGAAGAGGAGTGGGAGGAAAAGGGTGGGAGGAGGAGGCGTGCGCGAGGGAAGGGAGGAGGAGGCGAGGGCAGAGCCCCAGAAGGCCCGGACCCGGACCCCCTCGAGGCACGAACGGATCACTACGAGAGGCTTTCCGCTATCGTCGGCCTCCGGAGGCCCTTGCCAGGCCCGGGCTAGTCAAAAAACGACGCGGGATGAAAATCCAGTCAGGGGGGTGGATCGAGACCTTGTGGGTCGACGTTCTGAAAAAATCGTGGCGTCGGGGGCCTGGGAAGGAGGCGTTCGTCAAGTGGGGTAGGGTAGGGTAGGGTAGGGCAGGGCGCACCAGTTGCATCTCACTGCAACCGCCCTTCTTTGACGTTGTTTGAATGTTTTCCCAACCATCCTGTGCTGTTCGGTCCTCGTTTTGAAAAGACGGTCCCCGCGTTCCCTCCTCCTCTTCCTCTTTCCGCTGCATCCTCCCTCATCCTCCCATCATCATCATCATCATCATCATCATCATCATCATCAGCAGCAGCAGCAGCAGCATCATCATCATCATCATCATCATCATCATCATCATCATCAGCATCATCATCATCATCATCATCAGTATTATCATCATCATCATCATCATCATCATCATCAGCAGCATCATCAGCATCATCAGCATCAGAATCCTCATCATCAGCAGCATCGTCATCAATAACACGTCATCATCATCAGCAGCAGCATAATCATCATCCTCACCATCATCATCTTCACCACCATCATCATCAGCATCATCATCATCCTCATCATCATCATCAGCATCAGCATCATCATCAGCAGCATCATCAATCATAAGTAGCAGCGGCAACAGCAGCATCATCAGCATCAGCATCAGCATCATCATCACCATCATCATCATCCTCATCATCATCAGCAGCATCAGCATCAGCATCAGCATCAGTATAACCATCATCATCATCATCATCATCATCAGTAGCAGTATCATCATCAGCATCATCATTGGCATCATTAGAAGCATCAGCATCATAATCATCATGATCATCATCATCATCATCAGCAGCATCATCACCATCATTAGCATCAGCATGAGCATCATCATCAGCAGCATCAGCATCATCAGCATCATCATCAGCATCAGCATCGCCACCATCGTCATCACCATCAGCATCAGCATCATCAGCAGCGTCATCATCAACATCATCATCAGCATCATCATCGCCATCGTCATCGCCGTTATCGCCCCCATCATCGACACCCATTTCGGCACACCCCTCACACGTTTTGTGGCCCCATGGGGAGCTCACCGAAGACCCCAGTGGCACCGTCCACATGCGTCCGCCACACCCATGTCGCCACACCCCATCACACGCTTCGTGGCCCCATAGGGGGCTCCACCCAAGGCCCCAGTGGCAACGTCCACATGCGTCCGCCACACCCATGTCGCCACACCCCTCACACGCTTCGTGGCCCAATAGGGAGCTCCACCCAAGGCCCCAGTGGCACCGTCCACATGCGTCCGCCACACCCATGTCGCCACACCCCTCACTCGCTTCGTGGCCCCATAGGGAGCTCCGCCCAAGGCCCCAGTGGCACCGTCCACATGCGTCCGCCACACCCATGTCGCCACACCCCTCACACGCTTCGTGGCCCCATAGGGAGCTCCACCCAAGGCCCCAGTGGCAACGTCCACATGCGTCCGCCACACCCATGTCGCCACACCCCTCACACACTTCGTGGCCCCATAGGGGGCTCCACCCAAGGCCCCAGTGGCACCGTCCGTATGCGTCCGCCACACCCATGTCGCCACACCCCTCACACGCTTCGTGGCCCCATAGGGGGCTCCACCCAAGGCCCCAGTGGCAACGTCCACATGCGTCCGCCACACCCATGTCGCCACACCCCTCACACGCTTCGTGGCCCCATAGGGGCTCCACCCAAGGCCCCACCACATGCGTCCGCCACACCCATGTCCACACCCCTCACACACTTCGTGGCCCCATAGGGGGCTCCGCCCAAGGCCCCAGTGGCAACGTCCACATGCGTCCGCCACACCCATGTCGCCACACCCCTAACACGCTTCGTGGCCCCATAGGGAGCTCCATCCAAGGCCCCACCCATGTCGCCACACCCCTCACACGCTTCGTGGCCCCATAGGGGGCTCCACCCAAGGCCCCAGTGGCAACGTCCACATGCGTCCGCCACGCCCATGTCGCCACACCCCTCACACGCTTCGTGGTCCCATAGGGGGCTCCACCCAAGGCCCCAGTGGCAACGTCCACATGCGTCCGCCACACCCATGTCGCCACACCCCTCACACACTTCGTGGCCCCATAGGGGGCTCCACCCAAGGCCCCAGTGGCAACGTCCACATGCGTCCGCCACACCCATGTCGCCACACCCCTCACACGCTTCGTGGCCCCATAGGGGGCTCCACCCAAGGCCCCAGTGGCACCGTCCGCATGCGTCCGCCACACCCATGTCGCCACACCCCTCACACGCTTCGTGGCCCCATCAAGAGCTTCACCGAGGGCCCCAGCGGCACCGTCCACATGCGTCCGCCACACCCGATTCGGCACACCTCTCACGCGTCTCCGTGGCCCCATAGGGAACTCCACCGAAGATGATACTCACGACCGCGGTGCTCACAGCTGCATCTGGTTAGATCCTTCGCCAGGCTGTTGTTTCTGCATCTGCTTTCATGAGTCAAATAAAGGGGGCTGCTCGACGATTCAAGCCGACAAGTTTCTCGACGGCCCTGCATGCCGTTGTCTGCTCCCCGGGCTGTTAGGAGGCAACTACTGGGAGGCTTTCGTCGGAAAAATGAAGGAGGACTAAGCCCCATTGGGGGGCTGTTATGCCGGAGTGGGCCTCGGATTAAGCCGCATTCAGCGGGATTAAGCGGGATTAAGCATGATTGAGCGGGATTAAGCCGAATCAGCCCGGATTAAACCGGATTTCGGACCAGGGCAAAAGCAGAACTTGACCTCCCAGGAGTTGCATCCGAAGGGCTGTGCTTGCTGCCGATCTCGGGCTCCGGGGGCCGCACAGCGAGCCCCGCCGCAGCGGGACGCCGCGGGAGAGCGGCGTCCCCCCCGCGCAGCCAGCGCCCTGGCTGGAGGCCCCCCAGGTGGGATCGCGCCGCAGCGCCAATGCATCGGCGACGCGTCGGCGATGCATCGGCGATGCATCGGCGACGCGTCGGCGGTGTGCCGGCGACGTCGGCGTGGAGGAGATCGGGCTCCGCATCGAGCCGCATCGCGGATGCGGCGCGATCCTCCGATTGCGCTGCTCCCGTCACACTTGAGGGCCACATCCCAAGAGCAAAGTCGAGCACCCAGAAAGGAAAGTATCGAGACAGTGACAGTGTCGAACGAGCATCGCCTCCCAGGGCCCGACGCGTGAAAACCCTCCAATTTCGGTGCCTTCCTGGTGCTCGAAATTCTTTCTGGTGATCAAGGCTCAAGTAGGTTAGAGCATCATAATTTGCCGACCCCATCTACTCCGACCCCATCTGGGAGGCCAAATAGACGAGGGCGTTCCACAACTTGCAAAGTAGCTAACTACTGGCAAATGGCCTGTCTCCACCGAGGAAGATTCACGGCACCTTACATCGAGGAAAACATGCTTTTCGGCCGTTTGCGAGCAGTCACTCTGCGAGTAGTGGAACGCGCTCGGTGACTAAAGTTAGGTCGGACATGTCCCCCTACAGGGGGATTTGGGGCGAAAAAAAAATGTTTAAAAATAGATAAAAGAATAGGTTCGAAAATAGACCCCCCCCCCCAAAAAAAAAAAAAAACGAAAATAGACCAAAAATCGTCCCCATACTCTTTTTTTACTATTTTTGAATATTCCCCCTGTAGAGGGACACGCCCGACTTAAGACTAAAGTCTTGGCCTGCCCGCCCCAGCTGCCTCGTCCTCCGGGGCCGTGCCGGAAGGACGTTACGCTCTCGGCCTCCCCCCGAGGATCGGCGGCGAGCGAGGGGGGGAAGTGAGGAGGAGAGGGCCTCCTCGGGCCGGTGGCGCCTCGGCGGCGAGCGAGGAGGGGCAGTTTCGGGCTCGAGGTTCGAGGTTCGAGGTTTTCGGATGCTTTTTCGTCGGTCCTCGGCGGTTTTCTAGCCTCGGGGTGCTTGCCAGCAGCTGCGCCTCGCCGAGGGCGTTCCGGGGGTGCCCGGATCGTCCCGAACGGCCGCCGGAGACCCGAATTACGACCCAAAAACCAAATTCGGAGGCGCGCCCGGGGGGAAGTGAGAAGGAGAAGGCCTTCTCAGAAGGCGGCAGGGCTTCTTCAGAAGCCCTCGGCGCCTTCCGGGAAGCCTTCTGCGTCGTCGGGGCAGGCTGACAGAAAACCCAGCGGTCCGAGCCTTCTGAGAAGGCCTTCTCCCTCTCAATACTATATGTCCTCCTTGGAGGCGCGCGTCCGACCCGAACATATAGTAGACCTATCTTGTAGTATATATATATATATATATATATATATATTCTCGAGCGGTGCGGCCAGAATAGGGGGCCACATGCGAACCCTACTCCACGATTTCTGGGGGGGAGGGTGGGGTTCACTCTCTTCGGGAGCTCCCGAGCGAAGTGAACCCCACCCTGCCCCTCAGAAGTCGTGGGGGGTAGGGGTAGGGTTCGCATGTGGCCCCCTACAGACCGCACCCGCCACGTGGGGGGGGGGGGGGGGGGGCGACGCACATATAGTTTAGGTATTTTCGACACCCGAAATGGGTACCGAAAGAATGGGTACAATGCCCAACAACAAATGTTGTCCCAAACCAACAGCGGCCGCTGTTGGGCGGGCGGCCTCCTGTCTCGAATGGATACAGGATACAGGCCGTGGCGGCGCGGACAGCGAGTCCTGTTCAGAGTGAACAACAACTGCTGTTGGGCACCGTACCCATTCTTTCCGTGCCCATTTCGGGCGTCCAGAGGTATGTTGAGGTGACGCGCGGCCGGAAGGATCAGTCAGCAGCGGATCGGGAAAGCGACTCGGACGGGGACGCGCGTCGGATCGGGCCGCGCCGGCACGGCGTCGAACCTCGGAGCGGATCGGCTGCGCCGGGGAGCAGACCTCGGGCCGCAGCGGATCTCTGGAGCATATCGAGGGGCGGAGAACTGTATGCAATAAACTGTTTCGATGTCGGGGGCGCCTGTCCCAGGGCGGCTGGAAGTGCATTATACCCCTACGATGGCGACCTCCAGCCGCCCAGGGGCAGGCGCCCCCGACGGCGGACAAGTTTATGTCATACCGCTGGTTGCCCGCTAAAAGTCGAGCTCGAATCGGATCTTGCCGGTCAGAGCCGACGTCGAATCGAAGCGATCGGATCGAAATGGAGCCTGCATCCAACGCCCCGCCCATCTCCGAATAACATATCTCTTCTCCCGTGCCTCGGCTATCCTTGCAACCCGTTTTCCCAATCTTTCGGGGACCACGTGCGAACCCTACCCCTGCCACCACCCCTCCACCGCAATTGCGTCCATGGGTCCTCAGCTCAGCCTTCCCGTGCAGCGAAAACCGTATCGTGTGTGATCGATGCCTCCCCTCGGCACTGGCGCGCGGAATGCTGGGATCGAACCCTCTCAGCACACATGACAGATTCCACCATAAACTTCTGGCCTACGCTACAGCAAAAGGGTGCGCTTACCCTGCTCGACGAAGACCGTGATCGGGAGGACCGCGACTCGGTCTCGAAGCTTCCGTAGCCGCTCTCCCTCTCGTCGGCCTCCTCGTGCGCGCGGGTCTCGGCGTGCCTCTCCGTCTCATCGGCCTCTCGGGGGATGAGCTGAGTGAGGATGTGTGGTGGCCGACTCTCTGACTGCCCACCAGACCACCCCAACCCAACTCGAAGTCACCGTTGGGGTCACTGTCTGGGGGGGGGGGCCACTGCGGAGCATCGGCAAGCACGGTGGAACCCGTACCACCCCCCCCCAACCCGAAACGTGGGATGGGGTCTGGGACCGTCGGTTTAGGCTGGGATGCGGTTGGCAAGCAGCGGCTGCCAGCCAGCGCAGTCGAGGCACACGAGGAAAGAGTTGGGTGCACCGCCTCTGCCATCGCTCTGACGTCCATTCCCTGTGTTTTTTTCGGTTTCGTGCGTGGCTTTTTCGCCAGATGATCAAGGAGGCTCCTCGATGGTCCTCGCCGAGGAAAATGCACACGTCCGAGCGATGCCAGGGCAATGCAGGAATTGGCGCTGGCACGAGAGCCTGAAGCTGCAGGATCCATGGGGTGACGAGACTCCGAGCGTAGACAAGGGGAACACACGGATGCCGCACGTCATGAACCCGGGACAGCGCGAACAGGGTGCATTGTCGCATGGGGCCTGGAACGCCAACGATGTCGTTCTATCGCGCGGAGTGCCAGCATTCGCAAACCGCCAACATGATCGAATGCTTCCTGAGCTTAGACAAGCCTTGAATATGCCTGAGGACGAGGAGCAGCAGGAGGCAGAGCAGTTCGCCGACGCCGACTTTCTCTCGGCTCAGCGCAGACCAGCAGGCACACCTGCAGGGTGCCTACTTGAAGCTGGATGGATTGTAAGACTGTGCCATCTGGGTTCATCGGCACAGCTTCTCAAAATAAGGAGCATGTGTATTAATCCAGAGCGTTGCCCTGCGCTGTATACAGTAAAGCTGCACTAATACGATCGGTTCCTCTATTCGTCGAAACATCATCCACCACAACTGGGGTTTCAGCCTGGGAAGCTGGGTCCTGGGCGCCCTGGATGAGCCCACGACGGCCCCAGACGGCCCTCAAGGCCCCAGAAGGCTTGAGGAGCTTTTCCATTACGGCCAAGGCGCACCAAAAGTGCCCCAAGATGGGCCCAAGAAGGCCGGCAAGCGGCCCAACAGGCTCCCAAGACGGCCCAAGAGGCCCCCGAGGGGATTCCAAGGAAGTCCTCGACAGGCGAGAACCATTGGTTGGCACCCGAACTCTTGCATGATTTGGAGCAGGCTCGCCCTTTCGATCTTCAGGGCGCCCCAGGCGGCCGAACAGGCCTCCAAGATTGCCCCAGGCCCCAAGGGCCTCCAAGAGGGCTCCACTAATGGCCCAGAAGGCCCAAGAAGGGGAAGTAGCAGGAGCCCGGAGGGAAAATAACGTGGAGGGAACGGGGACGAGCGCACCACGGCGCTGGACGTTCCACTGACGCGCGCCGCGTACCGTGTAGGAAGAAGCCGAACCAGTCCCAAGAGTCCCCATCGGTGTCCTCCTCCTCCTCCTCCGGAGAGGAGGAGGGTTCGAAGGAGGAGGAGGAGGAGGAGGAGGAGGAGGAGGAGGGAGCGAAGGGGGAGGAGGAGGAGGATGAAGGGAGAGAAAGAATGAGGGGGAGGGTGGGTCGTTGAAGGCCCCGAAGGGACGTCACTGGGCCGTCTGGGGGCGGGAGCTTTGGCGTCGAAACTATGACCGTCACTGTGCCGCCGTGGGGCTGAAGGCATCACACTAGTAGCCTTGGTGCTTGGAGTTAGTTGTTGTGTTGACATGGTAAAGTGAGAACCAAGAAAACAAAAACAAAAAAAACAAAACACAAGTTTGAACTATTTTCGGACCCTTTGGGGCCGTCCTGGGGCATTTTTTGGCTCATCTTGGGGGGCGTTGGCCGTCTTGGGGCCCTCTTCGGGCCCTTTGGAGCCCTCTTGGGAGCGCTTTGGGACGCTCTTGGAGCTCCTTTGAAAGCCTCTTGGGACTGTCTTAGGGCTGCCGTGGGGCTGTCTTGGACTGTTTTCGGGTGTTCTTAGGGGGCCTCTTGGACAGCTCGGAGCGATATTCGGGGCATCTTGGGCCATCTTGGGCCGTCGGACGCCTGAGAAAGCGAGAAACCTACCTACAAACCTCAAAAAACCTGAAGGAATGTATGGCCTTGGCCTCCTCAAACCCTCTGGGAGGGCCTCTCAAGGGCACATGTGGCCGTCGTGGGGCCTTCTTGGACCGTCTTGAAGCCGTCTTTGGCCATCTTGGAACGCTCTGGGGCAGTCTTGGGCTCTCCTGGAGCGCCCTTGGACCGTCTTGAAGCCCTCTCGGGCTGCCTTACAGCAGTTTGGGGAGGGCCGCCTTGGGGAAGGAAAATCTGGGGGCTATCCCCGGGGGGGGGGGGGGGGGGCATCACGGTGGGTTGCCCATGCAGAATCCATTGTTAGAGGAATCCGGCGCCGTGCCTTGGCACGAAGCGGAGTGCCCCAAGGCAGGCCGCGAAGACGGGGCACCCGTTCGCCCCAGAATCGCTCCCAGACGCCCAAGATGGCCTCAAAACGGCAGAAGATGCCCCCAAAAAGCTCCAAGGGCGTCCAACACAAGAGGACCCTAAGAGGCCAAAATCGATGATTGTCCTTAGTGTCTTCCAAAATGTTTGCCTTCTCGCCCTTTTCAGCTTCCAGCGCTCCAAGACGGGCCAAGAGGCCCCCCAAAGCGCCCCGGGACTGCCCAGGAGGCCCCAGGGAGCGCCCCAAGACGCCCTAAGAGGGCCCCAAGACGACCCAAGAGGCCCCCAAGTCGGCCCAAGAGGCACCCAAAAGGGGCCCAGGGACCCGAGAGGGGGAACACGAACGGACATTTCGAGCATTCCGCCCCAAGATGCCCCCAAGAGCCCCACAGAGGCTCCCGACCCCCCCCCCCAAGACGCCCCAAAAGACTCCCAAAACGCCCCAAGAGGCCCCGAATGCGCCTTCCCGGGTGCACCTTTCTAGGTGCGTTTGCGAAAACACGCCTTCCCAGGTGCATCTTCGTAGATGCACCTGCCTTGGGGCACCATTGTAGCAACGGGCCAGGCGCGCATTCCTAGGAACACCTGCCGAGGTCACCTTCGCGGATACACCTGCTCGGGTGTGCCTTCGTAGGCGCGCCGCGCGACTTTCACATCACCTGGGAATCGTGCACTTGGGTCTATCCTTTTTCCGAGGAAGTTACTCACCAAGGTCCATTCTCGTCACGAATCACCGGCCGCGGGCGATTATTCCATACGAGAGGGCCCTTAAGAGGCCAAAATCATTGATTGCCCGAGGGTTACTGTAAGATGTTTGCCTTCTGGCCCTGTCAGCTTCCATCGCTCCAAGACGGGCCAAGAAGCCCCCAATGACGCCCCAGGACTACCCAGGGGGGCCCAAAGACGGCCCAAGAAAACCCCAAGATGGCCCAAGAGGCCCCCAAGACGACCCAAGAGGCCCCAAGAAGGACCCAAGAGGAGGAGCACAAACGGACTGTTCGAGCCTTCCGCCCCGAGACGGCCCCAAGTGCCCCCCAGAGGCTCCCGAGGCACCCCCAGGACGCCCCAAGAGGCCCCCAAGAGGCCTCCAAGACGCCCCAAGAGGCCCTCAAGAGGTCCCCCAGAAGCTCCAAGAGGCCCCCAAGAGGTCCCCGAGAGGCGTCCCAAGACCCGCATATCCATCCAAGAGGCATCTGAACCACCGCACAGGCAAGGTGGCGGGATGGGCCAACAGCCATGAGATATGGAGATGTATGTATACATATATATATATACACACACATATACGTGTACAACTAAATATTCACATAGCGCGGGACCAAGCGGATGAGTACTTCCTGGTCGGCACTCGGCTTCGCGAGGCTGGTCGAAAAGGGTTCCTGAATTGCGCCCGGCTCCCCTACAGGCCGATATGCACATAAAAAACAGCATGGCGCTTACCGTCTGTGTAACAGACAGCGATGCCTGGAGCACGCCACACTCACACCTACAGACACGAGCCAGAGGCGGTCGCATCAGAAGCGGTCGACCGCATGGCAGACGCGCTCTCGCCGCGGCTCTGAACTAGATCGATATAGCACCTCGCCGCGCCTCGGCCCCTGCGTCAGTTGTGGTCGTCGCCCTTGTCGCCGTCGTCTCCGTAGTAGTAGTAGTGGTAGCACTCCCGCGTTGGGTCGGGATGATCGTCGAGCGGCGAGGTCGGATCTGGGAGCGCACCGGCAGCCTCCGTACCAGTCACGGCCACCTCGCAGGAAACGTTGTACGTCCAGGGTGTGCTCGGCCAGCAGTCCTTGCAGTGAGACACGATGCACCAACGGTTTTCGCTTCCTGGCTCCTTGCCAGCATAGCACCTGCCGTCCACGAAAGGCAGATTCGCCATCGTGCCCCCTGGCACGCTGAGGCGTAGTATAGTACCAAGTGCTGCCCGGTAGGGATTATGGCTTCTTCTCGGCCGCCCCCCCTCGAGTAGCGGACTGTTGCATGCAGACCCCCCCTCTCCCGATGCCGCCGACGCCTCCCTGGCGATCTCCAGGGTATCCAAGATGCCTCAAATGGCTTCCAAGACGGATCAGGCAGAGCTCCAAGGCCACCGAAGACGCCCAAGGCAAAGCTCCAAGGCAAAGCTCCAAGACTGCCCAAGGTGCTCCCCAAGACGGCCCCATACAGCCCCAAGACTGTCCAAGGTGGCCCCAGGACTGCCCAAGAGGCTCACAAGACGGCCCAAGAGGGCTCGAAGAGAACCTTCAACAGGACCCGAAGAGGCCAGCATCATTGATTTTCCGTAGGCTCTTGATGGATGGTCGCATTCTCACCTTTTCGGGATTCCGCGAGCTCAGGACGATCCAAGAAGGCTCCAAGATTTCCCCACGACGGCTCAAGAGCGCCTCAGGATCGCCCAAGAGGCCTCCAGAGCGGCCACAATACAGCCAGAGAGGGCCCCTGGGCACAGGACGGACTCAAGAGGGCCTCAAGCTGGCCCAAAGGGAGCATCCGGAGGGGCCCAAGGTGGCCCAAGAGGACTCCCAGGCGACCCAACGCGACCCCACCACGGCCAAAGAGGCTCCCGAGACGGCCACGCAGGCCCCAAGACTGCCCAACAGGGCCACAAGACGGCCCAAACAGGGCCCCAGACCGGCGAAGACTGCACCAGAGGAGCCAAAGACATCCCCAAGACGGCCCAGATGACATTCATGGGCGGCTCTCCGCTTCTTCTTCTTCTTTCTCCTCCTCCCCCTCCTCCTCCTCCTCCTCCTCCTCCTCTCCTCCTCCTCCTCCTCCTCCTTCCTTCTCCTTTCCTCCTCCTCCTCCTCCTCCTTCCTCCTCCTCCTCCTCCTCCTCCTCCTCTCATCATCATCATCATCATCATCATCATCATCATCATCATCATCATCATCATCATCATCGTCGTCGTCGTCGTCGTCGTCGTCGTCATCAGCATCAGCATCAGCATCAGCATCAACATCAGCATCAGCATCAGCATCAGCATCAGCATCGTCATCAGCAGCAGGCATCATCATCATCAGCATCATCATCAGCAGCAGCATCATCATGATCATCATCATCATCATCATCATCATCATCATCATCATCATCATCATCATCATCATCATCATCATCATCATCATCATCATCATCATCATCATCATCATCATCATCATCATCATCATCATCATAACCATCACCATCATTCATCATCATCATCATCATCATCATCATTATCATCAGCATCATCATCAGCAGCAGCATCAGCATCAGCATCAGCATCATCATCAGCAGCAGCATCATCATCAGCATCAGCATCATCAGCAGCAGCATCATCATCATCATCAACATAGTCATCCTAATCATTATCATTGTCAGCATCATCATCATCAGCAGCAGCATCATCATCAACATCATCATAATCATCATCATTGTCAGCATCATCATCATCATCATCATCAGCAGCAGCATCAGCGTCAGCATCATCATCATCATCATCATCATCATCATCATCATCATCATCATCATCATCATCATCATCATCATCATCATCAACAGCAGCAGCATCATCATCTGCAGCAGCAGCACCAGCAGCAGCATCAGCATCATCATCATCATCTGCAGCAGCAGCATCAGCATCAGCATCATCAGCAGCAGCATCAGCATCAGCATCAGTATCATCATCATCATCATCATCATCATCATCATCATCATCATCATCATCAGCAGCAGCAGCAGCAGCATCAGCATCAGCATCAGCAGCAGCATCAGCAGCAGCATCAGCATCAGCAGCATCATCTGCATCATCAGCAGCAGCATCAGCATCATCATCGGCATCATCATCAGCAGCAGCATCATCAGATCATCATCACCATCATCATCATCATCACCACCATCATCATCATCAGCATCAGCATCAGCATCAGCATCAGCATCATCATCATCATCATCATCATCATCATCATCATCATCATCATCATCAGCATCCTCATCATTCATCATCATCACCATCCCCATCCCAAGCCCCATCCCCATCCCAACCCCATCCATCCATCCATCCATCCAGCCAGCCAGCCAGCTTGCCAGCAGCATCACTATCATCGTCATCATCATCAGCAGCATCAGCATCATCACCATCATCATCATCATCATCAGCATCATCAGCATCAGCGTCGTCATCATAATCATCATCATAATCACAAGAACCATCATCTGCAGCAACATGAGCTGCAGGATCGTAATAATCATCATTATCAGCATCATCATTATCAGCATCAGCATCATCATCATCACCACCAGCATCATCAGCATCGTCGTCGTCATCGTCATCGTCCTCGTCATCAGAATCATCATCATCATCATCATCATCATCATCATCATCATCATCATCATCATCATCATCATCATCTTCAGCACCATCATCATCATCATCATCATCATCATCAGCATCATCGTCATCATCACCACCTCATCATCATCAGCACCATCATCATCAGCAGCAGCATCATCGCCATCATCACCGTCATCATCAACAACATCATCAGCAGCAGCATCAGCTGCATCATCATCATCATGTTCAGCATCATCATCAACAACAACATCAGCAGCATCAGCAGCAGCACTGCCACCACCACCGCCACCACCACCTCCACCACCGCCAGCATGATCGTCACCATCACCATCACTAGCACCATCACCACCATCACCACCAGATTCGTCCTCGTACTGATCCTCGTCATCACCATCGTGACCATCACCACCACTCACCATGATCATCAGCAGCAGCAGCAGAGGCTGGGGAGGGCTCTGGCTCCAGCGGCAGCCTTGCCCTCGCGCGGGCCACCACGACCCGAGCTCGAGCCCCCCGCGCTCGGCCTCCTGCGAGTCGCCCGCCGCGCGGCGGCGCGGCACCCCTCGGCCCCGTGGGCCACCGCGCGCTCGGCGGCTGCTGCTGCTGGGCCCTCCTCGTGCTCGGTGGCGTGTGCTGCTGGGCCCCCCTCGCGCTCGGCAGCTGGTGCTGCTGGGCCCCCGCGAGCGCCGCGGCGCTCGCCATCGCCTGCCTGGCACCGCCGTGCGCGGCGGCAGCGGACCAAGGCGAGGCACCAGGTCCGCCTGGACGGGGCGCGTCGGTTGCTCGCCCACCACCGCGCCTTGCCGCGGCCGTCCATGCCCGATAGCCCGCCGCGACAGGCGGCTGCTGGCGTAGGCCGAGCGAGCCGCGACGAGACGCGAACGTGCGGCGCCTGTGGTCTCAGAGGAATCTGGGCAGCTTGCACGGCGTGCCGGGCGCGCGACCAGTCCAAAAAGAAGCCTAACGAAGCCCGCCGCCAGCCGCGCAGCTCCAGCCGCAAGCGCATCGCCCAGCTGGAGAAGGACGGCTGCGCGCAAGCTCGTGACCGCCTCCTCCGTCGACGACGTCGTGCGGGCCGAGACCACAGGGGCGGCACAGCTCAGGCGGGGCATCGCGGCCATCAATAACATCGCTGGCGCCCTAACGACCATTGGGGAGAAGCAGACCCGCCTCAAACAAGTGCTCGCGGAACGCAGCGCCAGCCACGCCACCTTCGTGCACGTCCGCGAATACGACGACCAAATCCAAAAGTGCGACAAGGCCATCGGAAGCAACAACGCGCCATCACGGACCTCGAGTCCAAGCTGGAGCAGCTCTGCGGAAGGAGTCCGTCGCCGCGCCCGAGGAGGTGCTCGCCACGCAGGGCGTACCCACCGACTCCGCCGAGGCCGCCACCGTCGAGTCCACGCCAACTGACTTCCAGGAACAGTTCCAAGGAGAAGGGCTCGCAGCCGCCTCCACCACGCTCCTCAACGTTGCCAAGCAAAAGGTCGCCGACGCCCAGTCCGCCGCTGCCGCGCAGCCTGCCAGTGGTGACGCTGCCCAGACCCCACAGCCGGTGGCTCTGCCCAGCGCAAAGAAAAACATGGACGTGGACATCCTCCTCGCCAGCATACAGAAAGATAATATCTTCGCTGTTGACGCCGACAAGCTTGCTGGTGATCCTTCGGCTGCTGGCTTAGGTGGCGGCGTAGACAACAAGACCAGCGAAGCCGGGACCGCCGACGTCAAGTGCCGCCTGGTCGAGCTCCCCTCCAAGGCCAAGAAGCACAGGACCCAGCCAGCCACCAAGCCGTCTTCGAGGTAGCCGCGGGGACAGAAGCCACCGCCCAGGCGCCACCGACTCGGCCCACGAGCAGTTCGAGCGCACGCGACAGGGATTCAGCCGCGAAGCCAAGCGCCGACGGCGATCTGCCCGGCCTGCGTCCGGCCACGACGACGACGACGACGACGACGACGATCTCAACGGCAGGCTCGTCACCACCACCGCCAACACCTCGGGCAGAGGCTCCGAACCCCCGACCAATTCAGCCTGCGTGAACTACCACTATGCTGACGTCTACCTCATGCGGGAGACCCTGCTCCACGACCAGCCAGCTATCCACGCTGAGCAGTGGGCCGACACTGCGGTCTTTCGTGCGCTATTACTCCAAGCAGGTCCCGCGCGGGAACGTCCGATATCGACAGGGTGCGCGCAGTTTCTGGCGGTATAGCGGCGAAGGTCTCAGCGGCTCGCGGCAGGTGCGGTCCTGCTCGGTCAGGCGGCAAACATGTTGCCAATGGTAGGTGCACGCTGACCCACGTACGCTGCTGGCTCAAAGGCGGTATGCTATGTGATGCGGCCCACCTCGCCAACGACAGCCTCGGCACAGAATCCCAGGTCGTCCTCTCCCAGCTGGGCGAGGTCTTCTTCGAGTCCTGCAAGCCCTTCGTGCTGGGCGGGGACTGGAACGTGGAGCCCTCCAAGTTCCATGGGGCGGCTGGTTGGCGGCTGCACGCCGTCGAGGGCATCCTGGTCTCGAGTCGAACGACTTCGACATCGTGGCGCGCTGCCAAGCCGCCGCGCCCACCGACTATGGCTACTTGCCGCGCGCAAGGACACTGCGCACCGCGTCCTCTCGCGCACCGAAGTCGACAAGTCTTTCCACCAGCACAGGGCCGCCCAGCGCGTCCTCAAGCGCAGCCAGGAGCACCATTTGCAGGGTGCGCGTGGAGCTCTCAAGGTGCACCCTAACGACAGGAATGAGAGGGATGACCCACAGCTGCCCCTCCCTCCCCTGCCAGAGGCGCTCCAGGCAGCTGCCACGGAGGACCACCCCTGCAACACCACCGACGACGTGGACAGCCTCTGCCGACGCATCGTCGGGCGCCCCGCAGGTCGTTGGAGGGGTCTTTTTCGACTCCTGGGAGGGCTAAAATTCGACACCCCTCACGAGGATTCTGGCCCCGACGGGGGGAGGCAGAAAAGTGCTCGCCTCATCTGTGATCGATCGCCCCACAGATGGCCCCAAGATTCCTCCCAGACCCCTCCCAGAGAGTCCCAAGAGGCCCCAAGAGGCCTCCAAGAGGCCCCCAAGATGCCCCCAAGAGGCCCCCAAGAGGCTCCCCCGAGGCACCCAAGACGCTCCTGGAAGCCCCTGGAGCCGCCAAGAGGCCCCCAAGACGCCCCAAACGGCCTCCAAGAGGCTCCCAAGAGGCCCGAAGAGGCTCCCCCAAGGCACCCAAGACGCTCCTGTGAGGGGTGTCGTTTTTTAGCCCTCCCAGGAGTCGAAAAAGACCCCTCTGACAACCCGCGAAAGGACCTCTCCAGGTCCAGGGGGAGGGGGTAGGGGGAGGGTTAAACCCCTCCCCGAAGGGGAAGAAGGGGGGTTGAGAACAGAGAGAGCTCGCTAAACCACTCACGCCCAAAGGGCTGGTGGGAATAATTTTCCACCGACCCAGAATCAGCAAAACATCCGTCGAGATTTTAGGCCTCCCCCCCCCCATCTGACTGCCTACTGGCCCACCCCAACCTGAGCCGAAGACCCGAGCTTCGGGCTGGGGGGGGGTACGGGTTCCATACGTGTGTTTCCAGTGTTCCCCGACCCCCCCCCCACTGGACATGGTGGGCCAGTTGAAGCCTTCGGGTTGGGTTGGGGTGGTCTGGTGGGCGGCGATGAGGAACGAGGCCCGTGCTTTCCCATAAGTTAAACTTCGATTTCCCATGGAAAGCCTCGGGCCCCTGGGAGCGCTGTCCCTCCCCGTCTCCGCCGTGCGGTGTCGGGGGCGCGGGGGGCTCTGAGCGGGGCCGCGCCGTGCGCGCGTCCCTGGAGGGCCCGCCTGCGGGCCCGTGAGGGGGGGTCATCATCATCATCATCATCATCATCATCATCATCATCATCATCATCATCATCATCATCATCATCATCATCATCATCATCGTCATCATCATCATCATCATCATCATCATCATCATCAGCATCATCATCATCATCATCATCATCATCATCATCGTCATCATCATCATCATCATCATCATCATCAGCATCATCATCATCATCATCACCATCATCATCATCATCATCATCATCATCATCATCGTCATCGTCATCATCATCAGCATCAGCATCATCATCATCATCATCATCATCAACATCATCATAATCATCATCATCATCAACATCAACATCATCATCATCATCATCATCATCATCAGCATCATCATCATCATCGTCATCATCATCAGCATCATCATCAGCATCATCATCAGCAGATCACCATCATCATCAGCATCAGCATCATCAGCAGCAGCATCATCATCACCACCACCAGCGCCGCGACCACCATCATCATCATCATCATCAGCATCATCAACATCATCATCGTCATCAGCATCATCATCATCGTCATCAACATCAACATCGGCATCAGCATCAACATCAGCATCATCAGCATCATCGGCATCATAATCAGCAACATCAGCATAATCATCATCAGCAGCAGCAACATCATCAGCAGCAGCATCATCAGCATCATCATAAGCATCATCGGCATCAGCATCATCAGCATCATCAGCATCATCAGCATCATCAGCATTATCATCAGCACCATGATGATCAGCACCATCATCATAAGCAGCATCAGCATCATCAGCATCATCATCATCAACATCATCACCATCAGCATCATCAGCATCATCAGCATTAGCATCAGCATCATCAGCATCCTCATCATAATCAGCATCATCAGCATCATCAGCATCATCATCAGTATCGACGTCGTCAGCATCATCATCAGCATCATCATCGACGACTTCATCCTCATCCCCATCTTCATCATCATCCTCATTATCGTCGTCATCATCACCAGCATCGTCAGCATCAGTATCATCATCACCAGCAATTGCATCATCAACAGGATCAGCATCAACATCAGCATCATCGTCATCACCAGCATCATCAGCACCATCAGCATCAGCATCAGCATCGTCAGCAGCATCGTCAACATCATCAACATCGTCATCATCATCACCACCATCATCATCATTATCAGCAGCATCATCAGCATCGTCATCATCAACAGCAGCAACAGCATCCTCATCATCATGATCATCAGCAGCAACATCATCATCATCATCATCATCATCATCATCATCATCATCATCATCATCATCAGCATCATCATCATGATCAGCATGTGCATAATCGTTGTCGTTACCGTGGGCAGCAGCAGCACCTGCAGCACCTGCAGCATTACCAATTTAAGTATCATGTGCGCCTGCATCGCCATTTTCATCATTATAAGCATCATCGCCAGCATCATCATCATCATCATCATCATCATCATCATCATCATCATCAGCAGCATCATAGTGTTCATCATCATCACCAGCAGCATCAGCATCATCATCATCAGCATCACCATCATCATGCTGGTAATCCCCCGCGACCGCCATAATGTTACCCCAACCCTCACCATTCTCCCAGCATCCTCTCATCATCCTCTCATCGTCATCACTATTATAGTAGTACCATCGGAAGCATCAGATTGTCGGTGAGCGTCGTGTTCAGCAGCATCCCCGTCGTGTTATTCCGCCCCATTCGGCCGCCACAATCATTCTCCTCCCCTCCCCGTCCCCCTCATCATGTCATCGTCAGCGGCATCGTCATCATCAGCAGCACCATCATCAGCATACTAGTCATCGTCAGTATCATCACCATTATCATGATCGTCAACAGCAGCATCAGCACTGGCATCAGCATCAGCATCGTCACCACCATCGTTTCGAGCGGCTGCCACCGAGAATGCTCAGCCGGTACGGTGGCGGGGGTTGCCGCAGGCAGCTGGATAATTGTCACCATCTCGGTCGCCCTTCTCGAACGTCAATTCGCGGAAAGGAACGGCATTCCCAACAAGCGTATGCATGACCACTTGTTCCGTGTTTGCGGACTGATCCGACATTGACCGTAGCTTATGATCCAGCGGGTCATCGTTCATGACGGCTATCATGGAAGGATATGTGGCGCCCAAGCTCTTCTCGAGATGCTTGCGTGGGAGCGCCATGACTTTATCGTTCACGCCACCCCACTTACTACAATCCTTGAGGACGACTTCTGTGATTGATAGAAGCTTGTCTGGCGCCACAGGCCGCATCGCGATGGTGTTGTCGCGGACCTTGACCACAATATCGTATTTACCCCCTGTAGACACCTCGCTCTGTTGGATCAACTCCGAGCAGACCTTCTGGTGTCTCAGTTGGCTGGCGACGTTGGCGATGTGGATCCTTCGTTGAGCGATGTCATGTGCGTTGTTGCCTGGGTGCTTCCATTTGTACAGCTTCGGCCACCTCTCCAAAGTGACATTCTCGTCCACATGTGGCGCAAACACTCCGTCTTTGAAATATGGTGCAAACGCTGCCTTCACCCCATCCACGTCCAACAGCGAGCTGGGGCATCGGACATCCTCTTTATCTGCTGTTATACGATTGTTGAAGACCCCGTGATCGCCAGTCTCCAGAGACAAGAACACCTTCACTGTTGTAAAGTTGGCGAGCGGTTCTATAATGTTCTGCATTTTGCTCTCAATCTCTAGCCGCGACAGTTGGCCCAGGATGCACACTGCGGCTCCAAGGCTGGAATTTTCTGCGAGGCTAGATATGTCGGAACTGATGGGCTCGTTACGAGAAACACCCCGCTTGCGAGCGGCTACTACGCTGAAAACAACGGCCACGGCCAGGATAATAGACACTGCGACAAGACTGGCGGCACGTCCGCCAAAGGAAAAACAAAACACGTACCGCCTGGTACATGTTCCCTTTTGCAGGCCAACGGCCAGGTCTCCCTCGTCATGCCTGCTTGCACAGACCAGAAGCTGCTGATCAGGAGGGACCACACCTTCTGCATCGCCATCACACGGGAGGTTCACGATAGTCTTCCCAGTCATAGTCCTCACGAGATGGTCCATCGCCAGCCACTGCGAGAACGAAATCGATCGCCGATCCTTCCTCTGGGGCGAGACGCGAGATGACCGCGACCGATTGCATGGTTCAAGCCAAACGACGGCGTCGGAAAGGGGGCAATTTCATATCATGATTTGCGGCCCGATCCGGTAACCCTGATTCCCAAAAGATGCTGCCATTTATTGGAGGGCAGACCTTCACTTCCATTGAGCAGGGTCCGACCGTCCCGGTATTCCTATAGGCCTACCACGCAATGCTCGCAAGACCCAAGAGTGTTCTGAGAACGCAAGCAGCGTGTTCTTAGAACACGGGCCCGATGCTGGAGAGCGAGAGAGCCTCGGCCAGAAATGTGCTGAGAACAGCTCGTGGAAAGCACAAAAATGGGGAAACCAAAAGGTACCGATACCGCTACTCCCCGGACCTCTCCCGGGGTGCATTCTGACCAGGATTTCGGGCGGGGCGAATCCAGCGGTGGCGACGTGGACCTCCCAGGAGGCCCAAAAAGGGGAAAACGGGGGGAGGGTAGAGGTATAGGTAGCTTTTCCTCCTCTGAGAAAAAAAACTCTCAGAGCACTCCCCTGGTGGGCCTGCAGGCAGGCCGAGACGCCTCGCCACCTCGCCGTCGCTCGGACGCCCATTTCCCGTGCATTGTTCGGTTTCGTGCGTGTTTTTCTTTTTGCTCCCTGTATCCGAGGCTATGCCTCCTCTCGGCCTCGCTCTGAGGCTCCACCGCTTCCTCCCTCCCCTCCTCTGCCTAATTCAAGCTTCGCGCGGCCCGCTTAGCTTCGACCGGAAGAGGTGCGCTCTGGACCCGCGGATTTAAAAAAAGTGTTTTTCTTTTTGCTCTCTGTCCAGGATGGTCCTCCATGGTTCTCGCCGAAGAAAAAAATCACAAGTCCGAGCGACGCCTCGCCCGCTGCCGCCCTGCTGACCCGCCTCCGCGCCCGGGGCTGCCCCTCGCTCGGCCTCCCGCGGGCCTCCGCCGGCCTGGCGCCGGCTTGCCGCCGAGGAGGAGAGCTCGACCCCTGCGATCCCTCGAGGGAGGACGGCATCTCTATATATATATATATATATATATATATATATATATATATATATGCCATATATAAAATGTCAGCGGTCGACATCTATATATATATATATATATATATGTGTGTGTGTGCACCATATATACCATATATATATGTATAAATACTATAAAAAAATGTCAGCGGTCGGCATCTATATCTATATATTCATATCATGCATATGTATATATATAAATATGTACACCGAAGAATTGCGATTCGCTCTCTTCGAGGCACTTCAATCCCGACCCCCGAATGAATTCGCGACCTCCTCCCCACTTGTGTAGAGGCACCGTGCCGCCCGCGGCTCCCCCCTTCCGAGACAAGAGTCCCCCACGGCAGAGGGGCAGCGTGTTCCCCCCAAACCCCTCGATCCCCCGAAGGCGAGGCCACTTCTGGGGCGCCCCGTTTGGCACCAGCCGCAGTTGGACCAGCCTTAGGTCGGGCCTGTCCCCCCCTACAGGGGGATGTTGGACGAAAAATACAAGAGATTCAACGAGTACTCAATGGATACCCAGCAACACTTTCATTCTTTGTTTTTATGAAGAAAAGAAAGCCCCCTGACTATTTGACTATTTTTGGAGAGTCCCCCTGTAGATGGATAGGCCCGACTTAAGACCAGCCCTCCGTAGTGCATGCCGCAAGAATCCGCAGACGACCACGGGCGGGCGAGTCTGCGTGTACCTTCCCGTGGGGCGGCTGCCACGGGGGCGCCCGGCTCGGCGGGGAGGGGGGGGGGGGGGGGGGGCAACTGCATGTATCCAGGGGGCGTTCCACTTCGGCACCGCCTGCACCCCTGGGCTTCGCCCACTCTGGCCGCCTGAGCCCCCGCCTTCCTGTGCCCTGTCTCCCTAATTACAGCTGTGCGTAGCCCGCCTAGCTTTTAGCGGAAGAGGTTCGCTCTCGCCCCGCAGATCAAAAATGTATCCAGGGGGTTCCAGTCCCCCATGTACGGTCGGACCTAGGCTTGCGGATGCCACGGCAATGGACACCCTAACAGCCCTACCTTTGAATCTGAAATGTGAATAAAATGTAGGAGCATGTTCTAAGCATGTGTTTAACATGTTTTTACATGTTGAAAGCATGCTTAATACATGTTCTAAACATCTGGAAATGATTTGGCAGCATGCTTCCTCTCCATTCATCGACTTCCACAAACCTGGGCCAGATGAACATCCCTCAAGTCGGCAGCCAGATGAGGGGGCGGAAGTGAGGAGGAGGAGGGCGGAAGGCCCCCAGCCTTCTGAATACACCCATGTCCACCGCCTCTCGAGGTCGTCGGACATCGACCCTCCAGGCGGTGGTTATTAGAAAAAGAGAAAACGGCACAAACCTAAACTTTCGATGATCCGCGCGGATTTCTTGGATCTGCGCTGTACCCCCCCCTCCCTGGCGCGCGGAGCGCGCCGGGGGCGGCGCCGGAGGCGCCGCCAGGAGGGCCCATGCGCCGATCAAAGAAAACCGCGCGGAGCGTCGAAAGTTTATGCTCATCCCGTTTTCTCGTCTTCGAGCTACGGTGGGGGCATTGGATAGGGAAGCATTGGGCAAGGAATCCAGGGCCTGGAGCCAGCGGAACTCCATTCGCGGATTGGCGGTGGATGGTGCCGCCGCCCTCATCAGAGAAGGGACCCTCCAGGGTCTGGAGCCTCCCGTGCACGCTCCTTGACCAACGCCCCCACCGTGTGTAGAGATCCCCGCCTCGGATGAGGGCCCCTGCCTTCCCCGACTTCGGGGATGGACAGACGTCCCTTTCGCAAAACGTGGTCTAGTGAAAACGACCTCGGGCCCAAGCCTGGCGGGCGCAAGCCTGGAAAATGACGGCCGTGGCGCCCTCTCGAAAACCGAAAACGGACAATTCACTCATCGACGTGTCAGGCTAGGAGCTCTGTCCACCCCCGACGACTCCGCCCCGGGGCGAGCGTTGAGTCGGGCGTATCCCCCTACAGGGGGATTTTCGATGAAAAACAAAAAATACCCCAAACATACCCCCAAATGGTCAAATGGTCAAAGAATACCCCAAATTGTCAAAGACTATGTTTGACTATCTTTGGATATTCCCCCTGTAGAGGGACAGGCCCGACTTAAGGCGAGCGCAGCGCCCCGCCCAGGTGGCGGAGGCGCGCGCCTGCGGCAGGTCCTCCGGGGCTGCCGCCTCCGGGGTGGCGCCCGGGCGCGAGGAGGAGGAGGAGGAGGAGGAGGAGGAGGAGGAGGAGGAGGAGGAATACAGGAGGAGAGGAGGAGGAGGAGGAGGAGGAGGAGGAGGAGGAGGAGGAGGAGGAGGAGGGAGAGGAGGAGGAGGAGGAAGGAGGAGGAGGAGGAGGAGGAGGAGGAGGAGGAGGAGGGAGGAGGAGGGAGGAGGGGGAGGAGGAGGAGGAGGAGGAGGAGGAGGAGTATCTGGAGTATCTGCCTGATCGCGTAGCGATGGTATGGAAAGAAAAATTCCGCTGCACCTACTGTAGGTGTTTGCTCCTCTGGGCTTGCTCAGCTTTACTGAGAACCTTGGGCCAGAGACCTGAATTGATACGTCTAAGATACTCGCGCCCTGTGGCCGAGGGGGGGTGACACATCGTTGCTAGCTTCCCAATCTGCTGGGAGACGTAGCTCCCGCACGTGGAGCAGAACCAAATCCCCAGCCCAGCGTGGAACCTCGGATGATGGGTTAAATGAATCCACCCCCCTGCTACATGAACCTGCTTGCCCAGGGGGGGTCTCATATAAGTGCCATCAACATTTTCCAGGTTGAAACACTCTGAATCATACCATTCAACACGGGTGCTAGCGGTGGCTGACCCCTTACATATAATACATTGCCTACCTGTGTCATCTAACTGGTGAGGAGACCTGAAGACTGCACACAGGGAGGGGGCGGGAGGGCGGACAGGCTTGGCTTTCACTCTCCTAGGCTGTCGGCTTCCTGCTGGTAACTCACGAATCTGAGCCTTCTCGAGCTCTAGGGCCTCTAAGGTGGACCTCAGGAGCCTCATGCGGACGAGGTAGGCGTCATTCTCGATTCCCTGGATCTGCTGGCGGAGGTGCTTTTCCACTCGGTGGCTGTCGGCCGCAACTGCTGCAAACTCGTCGGCGACAGTGTTGCCATATGCAAATGACGCATTGGCACGGCCTAGGGCGACGTCCTCGCCCGTGGCGTGAGAGTTGGTAAAAGGCACAACGAAATCGCCTGATCTCCTTGTTCGCTCGACGCCCACCTGGTGCCACAGGTCTGCGTCTGGTCCGACTGGTGAGCTCGGATGCCCGTTGTAAAAGTTGAGGTAGACACCCTCGCAATCTGTGATGAAAACGACGTCTAACTCCGAAACCTGCATGGCGAGGAGAAGGGCTAGCAGCTCGCCTCGAACTACTGTCTGCCTGTCTCCTGGGAGGGGCCCCCACATCGCCGTCTGCAGCTGCATGTCGTTGATCCTGAGGCTGGGGAAGGCTGCGATGCCTACGCCCACGCGCCTGAGGACTGGGGAGGCTGTGTCGCCTCCTCCGCTGGCGTCCCCGAAAATGTACATGACCGAGCTGGTGCGATTGGCCTCGAAACACTGCGGTGAGAACATCTCGATGCCATGGGCGGTCCAATCGTATGTGCTGACTGGCGGTGGGACCTGCGTCCACGCTTGAGGCAGCAGGCCCCTTGTCCAGTAGCACTCGAACATATCCTGCTGAGCTGAGGCCTGCCCAATCATGTGAGCCGTGGCGTCGTACACGGGGCACTTCTGATTGGCAGCACATTCCCAAGTGCGATGGAACGGCGTCTCCTTGGCGGCCTGGCAGCGCGGGCACTTGCCGTCGGTGATGGCGCTGGTCTGCTCCAGCACTCTGGCCTTCGGCCACGTAGCGCCCGCTGCGATGGTGAGCATCATGGTTGAGAGTCGTCGTCCATGCTTCATCTTGCTTAGGTGCTGAAGTAGCTTGCGATATGAGCGGTTGTCAATCCCTCTCTCCATGCCAGACCCTCCATAATGCTGGCTCGCGCTAGCCCAGAGCTTGGCCTGGGCGCTGCGGTCGATGTCCTGAAGCAGCGTGTCAGGGATGTCCACGTGGGGGTTACCTGTGAGCTGCTGGCGATCAAACTCCCAGGTGTCTTGCCCTCGGCTGTCGACTATGGTCGGCGGGAGGGTCCACTCCTGCGGCCCCTTCGGCGTCCAGCCGAGGTCCAGGAGGTACATGATGACGGTGGACTGCGGCCCCTTGATGTGGCGAACTCGCTGTCCGACGGGTAAGGATTGAAAATGCCTGGGTACTGCGTCCCAGGTGTGGCGGATGGCCCTCTCCATCGGCCCCGCCTGGATCCATGTCGTGAGCCACTGCTGGATGGTCTCGCGAGGAAACTTGCGTGCGGGGTCGGAGGGGCCTGCCTTGAGATCCAGCAACGTTGCGAGGCATCGCCCCTGGAGGCGAGGGCCCAGCGAATCTCCGAGCCTTCTCCTGAAGAGGGTCAGCTGCGTGCCAAACACTCCGTGGAGTTGATGTCCATAGCTGCCTCCAGCCTGGGCCCCTTGGAGGGCCAGCCCCCCTGTGACGTGGTAGCGTCGGGAGGCACGGGCGAGGCGCAAGATCTTCTTGTGCTGCAGGCCGTGCTTGGCGTGGCGCTGCGTCCTGGTGCTGCGGGCTGTCCGTACACCTGCCCCCAGGTCGGTGCCGAGGTAGGCCGCTTGGGCCTTGGGCACAACCTTGAAGCCATGGCGAGCCAGACGGCGCGCGATGTGCCTCGAGTCGTCCATGCTGGAGCATAGGATAACACTCTTCTTGGCGATGCTGAGTCCGCGATCTTGGAGTGCGCGGCAAGTGTCCAGCAGGCATTTGAAGAGGTCGCGTCTGATGGCCTCCCGAGACCCTTGCATACGCTGGGATAGGTCGTCGACCCAGATGCGGTGGGAGCATCTGGCATGAACCTGAGTGACTCTCCGAATCGCCTTATAGGTGATGACCTTAGCGAATCGGGTACCAGATCTAAGTCCTTGAACCACTGATCGAGTTGGTTGAAATGGTAACGTGTAACTGCCGCTCTGGGTGAGAACTCTGGGCGCGATGCATTGGAGGAGTTCGAGGCCCAGAACCTCCGCTGGGAAGTCCAGCTCGAGGGCCTGCTCCCCAAGGTCGCACCAGCTGATAGAATCATAAAACTGTGAAATGTCCAGTAGGCCATGGCCCTGGGGTGCACCTGCGTAGGCGCTGAA
>CAUYUJ010019464.1:0-20000 GCA_963575745.1 Prorocentrum cordatum
CCTCCTCCTCCTCCTCTTCCTCATCATCCTCCTCCTCCTGCTCCTCTTCCTCCTGTTCCTTCTCCTCCTCCTTGCCCTCGTCCTCCTCCGCGCCCTGATCCTCATCCCTTCCCGCCTTCCGCCCCTCAACTCCATCCGCCTTCGTCACTTCGCCCCCCTCAGGGCTCCGCCCACGGCGGGAGGCCTTGCCGTTGATGCTGGCATACAGGGCGTCGAGCTTCTGGGGTGGCGAAAGAGGGGGGGGCGACTCCTCGTCCAACCCCACCCTGATCCACCTCCTCGACGTTTTCCAGACGGGGTTGCCCCGTATCTTTGCAGGCCCCCAAGAGCCTTCGACCAAAAAAAAAACACCAGGGTGACCTCTGAAGACACCTCAAGACCTTGCCCCTGTACATCCGCCGCCACCACCGTGCCTGCGGCACGTCGAAGCGTGGAAAAATGCCAGTGGTTGTCAGGCAGGGTTCCTGTAGTATTCCAAAGAACCCCCCTTCGCAGGTAGCCCAGCCGACTGCGCCACTCCTTGTCCCAGTGGGTCTCTGGGCGGCCATGGCGCCTCCCTGAAGCTCACCAAAGCTTCCATGACGGCCCAGGAGGCCCCCAAGACAGTCAAAGAGGACCCCGAGTCGCCGAACCATCGCTCGAAGACGCCCAAGAAGACGCCCCAAGAAGCCTCCAAGAGGGTTTCGGCTCCCAAAAAGGCCCCAAGAGGCGAAGAGTCTTGCCTGGCCGCTTTCTGCGGGGTGGTCCAATGCACTCGCACGGACCTTTGGCCAAAGCACACGCGCGGCCGGACGGGGAAACCCAAGAGACCCCCGAGGACCTGTCAAGACCCCGGCCAGGGAGGGTGGGTGGGAGAGCCGGCTGCGCTGGCGAGCGCAGGGCGAACCACGAGGCACGCCCGCGACCGTGCTCCTCTGCAAAATAGCAGACCAGCAGGTCGCAGACCGTTCCCCTCGGAACCGCGGCCGAAACTTGCCATCCCGCCTCGGGCCTGGGCAGCGGGCGAGGGGGCGGAGCAGCCGTAAGGCAAGGCGAACGAATCACCGAATCCCCAAATGGGATGACCACGGCCTGTGGGAGTCTTCTTCCCCAGAACCAAAGCTTTGGGATGATGAAGATTCTTGCCTGGCCGCTCTCCGTGAATTTGTCCAGTGCGTTCGCGCTGACCTTTGCGTAAAGCACAGCGCGCGGCCGGACAGGGAAGCCCGAGAAACCTCCGAAGACCTCTCAAAACCCACTGCTGCGGCCCCCGGCGACCTGGACCCCAACCCCACTGCTGACGACGAGAGCATGGAAGTGGCGCCAATTCTCCGGCGGCGGCGAAACGCTACCCCGCCGACCACGACGACGACGACGACGACGACGACGACGACGACGACGACGACGACGACGACGACGACGACGACGACCCCAGAGGCCACCAACGCGTAGCAGGGCCCCCGAGATCACCTCTGATTGCGCGGAGCAAGCGAGCATACAGCAAACGTTGCCTGGACAAGCACACAGACATGCACGCGCACACACGCCAAGCAAAATAATAAATTTCTCCCATGCTCAGGGCGCGCCGTCGGGCGCAGACGAGTCCGAAAAATCGCCAGCCCATTCCGCAGCGGACGCGGCGTCGCGCGGCCACGCTGCGCCACCCCCCACTGCGGCAGGGGGCCGGCGCGCCACCCGCTGCCAAGCACTCGCCACCCCTGCCCCCGCGGAGCGCATGCGCGCCCCACCCCGCCGCGCGCTCGAAGCCCGGCGCCAGCGCCAGCGCTGCTGTTTCCAGCGTGGCCAACGCCGCCCTGCAGGACAAGCCAGGGAAAACGCGGACCTCGTCCGGCACGGCACTGGAGGACGCACGCCCCGCATAGCTGCCGACGCTGGAGCGCGCAAACGCAGGGCCTCGACACCAACACAGTTCCTGTCTGCATCTTCCGCCCGCGGAAGCGCAGAGACGCCTTGGGGGGGCCCTCGTCGACCGCCAGCGCGACCTCAGAGCGCGCCCCGTCGCGCTCCAAGGGCGCCGCTCCTGAAGCGAGGCGCAAGCAGAAGTATCGCGCAACCGCGAGTGAGTCCGCCACCAAGGGCCCCATGGAAGAAACGCACCGCGCATGGACCACCGGGCCCCGGGCCACCCGCGCTGCGGCCCGCGCCCGAAGACGCCCCCCGGCGGACAGCGAAAGCTTCGAGGGGCCCCGCGCCAGGGCAGACGCGCCCTCCAGGCGCCCCGGCGGCATCCAGAGCAACCTGAGCGCCGAACGGACTTGAGCGCAATGCGTCATCAGCGAGGCGCCGCTCTGCACCGCGAGCGCAAAAGCCCCTGGAACAGGCTCGGCCGGCGGCCGCGGCGCAAGCCCGAGGGCAAACTGTCCCCAACGCCGCGCTGCAGACGTGTATACATACACAAATATAAATATAAGCACACATTCATGTACAAGTTCTCGTCTTAGCAGCTCTTGCGCGGCGTCGAACTGAGACACGTTGACCGCCATTTGCGCAGCCTGCTCTCCAGCGCCGCCCAAGGCGCCGCCGCGTCGTCTCGCCCAAGCCAACTGCAGCTACTCAGGCGCGACGCGGCCGAGCGCCCGCACGGCCCCAGCCCGCTCGTTCGGGCCCCGAAGTGCGCCTCGCAAGCGAGCCGCCGCCAAAAAACCGAGGGCCGTCGACGCTGATTTCGCCGCCGGCTGTTTCGCCTGCGAGATGCCCCCCTGCGCCGCTGGCGCGCGCAACGTCTGGGCCGGCCCCCCCATCGAGGGCAGCCAACGGCCGCCGCCGCAGCGGCGCGCCAGGGCGCGGAACGGCCAAGAACTCATTGGACAGACCCCAGAGACAAGGCCAGACGCCCAGAGATTCCCGCGCGCCCAGGTCGGAGAAGTCATCGCCGCCAACGGCGCCGCCGTCAGCAAGAGCGCGCCAAACGTCGCCCGGACCTCCCAGATGGCACTGCGGCGGCGCGCGCTGGAGCACGGAGGCGAACCGATCGCCCAGAGCAGGTGGCGCGGCCACTCGGGCCCCGCCTGGGCCCGACGCCTCGCCTGCAGCATCTGCGCCAGCAGCGCCATCGCATTTTGTCCTTCTCTTGCGCCTGCGGTCAACGAACTCAGCTGCCATCCTGGGCCCTGCTGGCCACGGCAGAACAGCGCGCGCCACGCGCGCGGGCCGCAGCGGAGACACGGCGGCCGCAGACCAGAGACGCGCATTTCTTCTGCCGCCCGCGATGATTTTCTCCAGTGCTCACTCCTGCCGAAGCTTCACTGGCGGCCAGCCCCGCTCGACCCCGGCGAAGCCTGAAGCGACAAGTCGCGCCATCTCCGGGGATCTCTGCTCCTCGCAAGCGGGCCAATCCGCCGCGTCCAAGTGCGACGGCGCACAGAATGCACTCAGAAAGTGGCCGCGGGTCGCAGCTGCCTGTCACCGCGGCGTCGAAATCTCGCCGGCGGGAGCGCCCGCGGAGCAACGTCACGAGCGCCACTGAGGAACCGATAACAATTATAGCGTCGAGCCGTGCTCTCTGCTCCTTCGAAGAGAGGCCTGAGCGCGCGCGCAGCCGCCGCCAGCTCTCGCGCGCGGATCTGCCGCCGCCCACTGCAAACCCGCTTCGCGAGCTAACCCAGGACGGGGACAGGCGCGAAAGTGCACGACCGACAAACGCAGCGACCCAAGCCAGCGCGCCCACCCCGGTCGCGTCTGAATTTCATGTCAAACGCGGCTTGGCCGTTGGAAACAGCGGCATAAACCTGCGAGGCCGCGCGCTGAGGTAACGCCGCCACCGCCCGAGTGCCTTGCACAAGCGATTCGACGCGCGTTTGCTCCCCCCCGCCATGTGCCGGAAAAGCGGCGCAATCTAGACCCGCGCCCCTGTTCCCTGGAATCACCGCGGCACCCTGGCTGAGCCCGCCTGCCAACTTCGGCGCATGATCTGGTGTCGCCCCACGATTTCACCCACGCACTCGGTGCATTTTTCGCCCGGGATCACACAATTGAAACACTCAGCGGCCGCATCTGCGGAGACGCGCGCGCCGAGCGCCAAAACTGCAGGCAGCCGTCGCTGCTTCATCTGAATCTAGACGCCATCCCAACACATCCTGAGCGACGACTCTAGCCAGGGAGGCGGCGCCCACAGCGCCGCCGCTGCATTCTCGCGCGCGCTCAGCATTGGCGGCGAAAACGTGGATGAATAATCCTGAACAGGCCTTGGAGGATGCACCACCTTCGCCCCGAACGGGAAGCTGTGCAGCTGCAGGAGTTGAACGTGCCCCACCGACTCAGCCGCCACAAGGGCCGCAAATTGGAGGCGCTCGCTCTGCGGCGGCAAAATTTCATAGGCCTCACGGACGTCGTTTTTTCGAATGCGGACGCCCGTCGCGACGGCCCCACCAGGCGCGAGGCACTGCGCAGCGGCCGCTAGATCGTCGAGGGAGTTTCGCGAGCGACGCACTGCGAGAGCCCCGTCACAGCGCTGACGCCCGACGCCGTCAGACTGTCGATGGCCAGGACCCACTGGAGCCACCGCCAGCCTGCGCGGAAGCGCCATCCTGCATCTGCAGGAAAGCGGGGCGACAGCACAACGCCCGAGAGATCCAATGGCAAGTCGCGCCACTCAGCCCGACTGCGACCTGAGCCCGCGCGCGCGTCCGCAAAGCCTCAGCATCGCGAGGGCCCCGTGCGAAGGGCCCCTGCGCCCTGCACAAGATGGCGGCGCTCGCGCCGGGAACTTCCGCGAGAAGCGCCCTGGGCAGCGCGCGGGCAGTCGCGCCGCAGCTGCGCGTGGCGCCGCCAGCGGGGACGGGCCCAACCATACAAACCGCGCCCCAGCGCAGCGGGAAGGCCACCGCCCTCCGAGCCAGAAATCTTTCCTGGCCCCAGAATAGCACGAACTCGCGCCGGCAGACGCTCGAATCGATCGCGCCAAACTGGGACCGTCACGCGTCGGCGGCGTTGCCGGCATTCTAGCCTTTGCTTCCTGAACGCATGCACTGCATTAGGGTCGGACGCAGCGCCAATTAATTGCTACTGTGGACGCCTCGGGGACGCGCAGAGCACCGGTGCACCGCGGGAGGCGCAGCGCCCATTCTACGTGAGGGAACGGATCCATTGCCAGCTTTCTGGCGGCGTTGCTTGAGCGCAGAATGACCTTTGTCGGCGCCAAATGCGCCTTTCGAGCTCTCACAGAACGCCTCCTCTTCGGAGGGCGCCCCGCTGGAGACAGAGTCGTCTGGGTTAGGGCTGCCGCGCTCCGCTCACTTCTGCTTGCCCCAGTCCTGCAATTGGCCGCTGTGGCCTCAAGGACCATCTGTCTTGCGGCGTCCCGGCGACTTGGGTGCCATGGAACCCTTGGGGCCCGTCTCGCCACCCTTGGACTCGCCCTTGCCGCCCCCCTGGGGGCTGGGACTGGGCCCTTTGCCACCCTTCCAGCCCGCGCCGGCGGAGCCGCTTGCGCCGCCCGTCGCGGGTTCGTTGCCGCTTGCCTGGCCGACTTCCTCGGCGCGCTGGGACACCTTGCGCTCGGCGTCCTCCGCGGTATCACGATCCAGCTTGCACAGCAGAACGTCGAGCTGATCGCCCTCTCCCTGCCCGAGAGCGCGGGCCAGCTTGTGACGGAGAAGAAGATCATAGTGGCACATAACTCGGGCGCCACCGCGCTCCTCGCACAGGCGCACCAGCTGAATCTCGTAAGCCATGTACTGCACAGGCCGGGCGCGATGACCTTCGCTAGGATCATCTTCACGCCCCAGTCGCGCAAGCGGCCGAGAAAGTTGGCGAAGCCCGTGAAGCCAATGCGCTCCTCCACGGTGCGCGCGCGCTTCGCCTCCCAAGCTTCTCTGACTTTGCCATCGATGGACCCTTCGCCGACGACAAAGTCAAATTTCGGCGTCTTCGAAAGCCATAAGCGGAAATTCACGAGCAAGTCCTCGCCCTCCGAAGAGCCGATCCACTTCCGACCCCTCTCTTTGGCGGCCCTGGCCGACAACGGCGCCTCCATTCGGAGTAGGGTTTCCCCGCTTGGCATCAGATCGCCTTGGACCTGCTGCAAGCCGACGTCGCGGATCCTAGCTTTCAGGTCGTAGTTCAAGGTCCCGCGTTTGGCCTCCCTCTCGGCTTTCGCTTTCTGGACTTTGGCCCACTCAGCGGTCGCCTGCGCAATCTTGTCTGCTGCACTGGCGGAGTTTACCTGGCTGCCGGAAGCCTCTTGCTGCGATTTTGCCTGCGTCTTCAAAGGCACAATTGACGCGAGCTGGCTTGAGCACAAAGCTCTTCCATGGCCCCTTCGTGCCCTCAGCGAACAGAGCTGCGTTAGCTTGCATTCCGTTGATCACGAAATCGCGCATCTGCTTGTCTGTCAGATCGCCCGGATGCGTGAACCGATCGTGTCAGCCAGCGCCCGCACCGTACTGGAGTAGAAGATTAAGAGATGCGTCTGTGTCGGCGATTCGTGGACGGACGCCACGAACTCCACCCACGCCGTCGCCTTGTGGACGTCGGCGCCAGCGAACGCCACCTGTTTTGCTGCCGACACCAAGGCGCGGACTTCCTCGACCAGGAACGCCATGGCGCGAAGCGTTGATCCAGGAGAGCGACAGGCAGACCAGAGTGTCCTTCTGGGTCCCGAACTTGGAAGATGCTTGAGCCTAGCCGACTACGAGGGAGGGGGGAGGGAAAAGGGGAGCTCAACAAGACGACACGGCATATAGAGCTGTCCGATCCTGGCGCAGATGGAAGCGGAAGGCCCCCGCATCAGCACTCCTGCATTCCACTCAGGACCGCTCCTGCGAGCCGTTCCGCCCTCCTCCGTGACGTCGGTCACACCGCACTCTTCCGTGCCGGCCCTCTCGGGAGCCCTCTTGGGAGGAGGGCTCCACAGAGGGCCCCAAGAGGCGAAAAGCATGGATTGCCATTTGGTGCTTGCAGGATTTGGGCGCTCCCGCCTGTTCGGCTTTTCGACGCTCCAAGGCGACTCAAGAGGCCCCCAAGACCACCCCAAAACGGTCCAAGAGGCCCCCAAGAGTGCCCGAAGACGACCTAAGAGCGCCCCAAGACGGCAAGTTCGCTTCCCCGACCTGGGATGCCACCCTGTAGGAGCCCTGATTCGACAGGATCGCACGTGGGCATGGGTGAGAAGGTGGCGGCGGCCAGCGAATGCGATCGCGAGGTGGAGTATCGATCGGTGCTCCCCACTAGGCACCTCAGTATCGTCGCTGTCCGCCGACCCCCACTTTAGGCCGCGCGGCAGGTCTTTCACATCGGTCAGGTGAGTTAGCCTGATCCGCGGCCTAAGGTTACATCCGAGACGACCCTCCTCCTCCTCCTCCTCCTCCTCCTCCTCCCCCTCATCATCATCATCATCATCATCATCATCATCATCATCATCATCATCATCATCATCATCATCATCATCATCATCATTATCAGCAGCAGCAGCAGCAGCAGCATCATCATCATCATCATCATCATCATCACCATCATCATCATCATCATCATCATCGTCGTCGTCGTCGTCGTCGTCATCGTCATCATCATCATCCATCATCATCATCATCATCATCATCCGCATCAGCATCATCATCATCATCAGCAGCATCATCATAATCATCATCATCATCATCATCATCACCATCATCATCATAATCAGCATCATCATCATCGTCATCATCATCATCAACATCATCAGCATCATCAACAACAGCAACATCACCATCAGCATCAGCATCAGCATCATCAGCATCATCATCAGCAGCAGCACATTATCAACATCACCATCATCAGCAGCAGCATCAGCATCATCATCATCGGCATCATCATCATCATCACGACCAGCAGCATCATCATCATCGTCATCATCATCAGTATCAGCATCAGCAGCAGCATCATCATCGTCATCATCAGCAGCAGCATGCTCACCAGCATCATCACACTCATCATCAGTCACCATCACAACCATCAACACCATCACCATCATCAGCAGCAGCAACACCAGCATCAGCATCAACACCATCATCAGCATCATCTGCATCATCATCATCATCATCATGAGCAGCATCAGCATCAACATCATCATCATCATCATCATCATCATCAGCATCAGCGTCCGGGTCGTCGTCATCATCATCATAGCAGACAGCCTCCTCGGCATCATCATCTGAATCGACATCATAATCAGCATCATAATCAGCATCATCATCAGCAGCATCATCATCACCATCATCAGAATTGACAGCATCAGCATCGTCATCATCATCATCGTCAGCAACAACAACATCCTCTTCAGAAGCATCGACAACATCATCAACACCATCAGCATGATCATCCGCATCATCACCAGCATCAGCATCATCATCATCAGCATCAGCATCATCGTCATCAGCATCATCATCATCATCATCACGCCAGCAGCATCATTATCATCAGCAGCAGGAGCACATCATCGGCATAGTCATCATCACCTCCACCATCATGTGCAGAACCAAAAACATTGTCATCATCCGCCGCAGCAGCAACAGCAGCAACAGCAGCAGTGGCCCAAGCATCAGCAGCATCAACACCATTAACACCAACACTAGCATCAACACCATCATCACCACATAACGATCATCATAATCAGCAGCAGCAGCAACGGCAGCGGCACCATCATAATGAGCATCAGCATCATCCTGAACAACAGTATCAGCAGCATCATCAGCGCCGTACCCTCATCGTCATCAGCATCATCATCGACATCATCACGATTTGCATCGTCATCACCATCAGCATAATCAGTAGGGATATCGTCAACATCATCAGCATGATACTCATCAGAATCACCATCATCACCACCATCATCATCAGAATTGGCAGCAGCAGCATCAACAGCAACATCATCATCATCACCGTCATCAACAAAAGCATCATCTTCAGAAGCATCGACACCATCATCAACACCATCAGCATGATCGTCCACACCATCACCAGCAACAGCATCATCATCATCATCATCATCATCATCATCATCATCATCATCATCAGCATCATCATCATCATCACCACGCCAGCATCATCATCATCAGCATCAGCATCATCATCAGCAGCAGCAGCAGCTCAGCATCAACCTCGTCATCATCACCGCCATCATCACTTGCACAACCAAAAACATTGCCATCACCCGCAGCAGCAGCAACAGCAGCAACAGCAGCAGTGGCCCCATCAGCATCAGAATCAACACCATCAACACCAACATCAGCATCAGCACCATCATCACCACATAACGATCATCATAATCAGCAGCAGCAGCGGCACCATCACAATGAGCATCAGCATCATCCTGAACAACAGTATCAGCAGCATCATCATCATCAGTACCGTACCCTCATCGTCATCAGCATCATCAACATCAGCATCATCATGATTTGCATCGTCATCATCATAAACATAATCAGTAGGGTCATCTTCAACATCATCAGCATGATACTCATCAGCATCATCATCACCACCATCAAATTGACAACATCGGCATCCCTCATCAACATCATCATCAACAGCATCATCAACAACATCCTCTTCAGAAGCATCGACAACATCATCAACACCATCAGCATGATCATCCGCATCATCACCAGCATCATCATCATCATCATCATCATCATCAGCATCATCATCGGCATCATCCGCATCAGCATCATCATCAGCATCATCATCACCACGGCATCATCATCATCAGCATCATCATCAGCATCATCATCAGCATCATCATCAGCATCATCAGCAGCAGCACATCATCAGCATCGTCATCATCACCGCCATCATCATTTGCACAACCAAAAACATTGTCATCATCCACAGCAGCAGCAACAGCAGCAACAGCAGCAGTGGTCCAAGCATCATCAGCATCAACACCATCAACACCAACACCAGCATCAACACCATCATCGCCACATAACGATCATCATCAGCATAATCAGCAGCAGCGGCAGCGGCACCATCACAATGAGCATCAACATCATCCTAAACAACAGTATCAGCAGCATCGTCATCAGTACCGTACCCTCATCGTCATCGGCATCATCATCAGCATCAGCATCATCATCAACAGCATCGTCATCATCATCAACAGAATCAGTAGGAATATCTTCAGCATTACCAGCATGGTACTAATCATCGTCATCACCACCACCACCATAATCATCATCGTCGTCGTCGTCATCATCCTAATCATCATCACCATCAGCGTCATCATCAGAATCATCATCACCCGTCCCTTCATCCCACGCCTCCTTTTCTTCGCGCCATCATCCTCCCAACATCCTTCCCCTCCCCACTTCCTCCTTGTCCTGCTCCTTACCCGCCTCATCCTCATCAACATCCTCCCATTCGTCCCATCCTCCTCTCATTCGCTTCCCCCCATGCTCCACCTCCGTCCCCCTTCAATATAAACAACTGAGAGCTTGTAGCAGTTGCGAGGGTGAAGGCGGGTGGTTTCAGGGTAGAGTGCTCGCCTTGGCGCCACGCCTGTCTTCTTATAAGCAATACCAAAGTCCGCCTTTTGAACCCGCTTGCGATCCGGTTTTCGGCGCGTTCGCCTTCTGCACACATATGCTGCTGACCCTTTTGCCGCCCTGTGCTTGCTCCTCCCCTCCGCTCCCTCCCTCCTCCTACCGATCCGCATCCTCCTCCTCCTCCTCCCACGCCCACCCAGGCGAACCTGATCATCCAGGTGAGCAGCAAGCTCGCGCGAGAGAGAGAGAGGGGCGCAACGGGAGAGAGCGGCGTGACTGAGCGCAGAAGGAGGGCAAACTGGCGAGGAGAAGAGACTCTGGGCTCCTCATCCCTCTTCGTTGTCGTTATCCTCCTCCTCCTCCTCCCCCTCCGAAGGAGGTCTTGCACCATTACAGAAATGGAAGGCGACGATATTCCGAGGTGTAGAACCTGATTGATAGATGGTCAACGGTATGTCAGGAGTCTGACCTTGTGGAACAGTTGCACAGATAGATGGCGGTTCCTTCTTAAAATGAGCGTCTCGCTCGAACCTGCTGCATCAGCGTGCCAGGGGTGTAGCACTCTGCAACAACTGCACGGAGGGAGGACGGTTCCTTTTCAAAACGCTGCTCTTGATCGACATCTCGTTGAACTCGATTACCCTATTTCTTCGCACTCCTTCAAGCTAAATGGCAGGGCAGCTCCTTTTGAACAGGGGACTCTCGCCTGAATGACAGGGCCCATGGGGCACTCATCTTTCAAGGGGGGGGAGCTTCCCGCGCAGAGAAGCGGTGCGTGAAGGGACTGATGAGGAGGGGGCTCGGGACGGAAGCGCACATCGCAGCCCCCCCCTCCCCCTTCTTCCCGTCCTCCCGTCCTCTTCACCCCCCCCTTCCCAGCCTCCCCAGCCCCCCTCATCCTCCCCCTCTCTGCCAGCATGGCCGCACCTCTCTGGGGCAGCCGCTGGCGCAGGCGCGCCACGCCAGGACAAGAGGAGCCTCGATCCTCGACCGTCCTCCAAGAGGAGGACGAGCAGCAGCAGCGCGCCATGGAGGCGCACAGTGGTCCTCGACAGCGGAGCGCTCCCGCGGGGTCACACAGAGGCCCCCGAGGCCAACGCGTGAGGCAAAACGCGACTCGACGGGAGCGGATGAGGCGCGTCAGGCCATCGCCGAACTCTCAGCTGGACGGGAAGGACGAGGATGCTCGATGCCGCCTGGGGGGTGCCAGGGAGCCTGCAGACTGTCCCTGAGCCCCAGGGACGGCGTCGGAGTCCCCCAGAGACGCTCGGTCAGCGGACGACGAGGGACGGCGAACGATGACGACGGACGACGACGACGTCGACAACCGATGAAGATGTCCATGGAGGTCTCCAAGGAAATCGGGTCCATGGCGGCCGATGTAGGCCCACAAGGGAGCCAAGAGCGCCCAGGAAGCGCCCAGTAACGAAGCAGACGCTCCGAACCGAAGCACGGCTTAGGCAAGGGGCCCGCCCGGCAGGCTCGGTGAAACAGCACATCGTCGAGCGGTGCTGCAGGCTCCCCTGAGCACGGGGCCCCCCAGAACATCAGCCAAACAAGTCGGGTTTGCACCCTCGTGCCGTGCTGGACTCTGGGCGCGTGTCGGCACTGCCGCTGTCGCCGCCATCCCTGTCGTCAGTGCCGCCGACTCGGGCGTCGTCGTGGTCGCGGTGCGTGTTGCTCTGCTCGGGACTTGTTCTCCTTCTGCAGTGACCACCACCACCACCCAATGACGACGACGACGACGACGACGACGACGACGACGACGACGACGACGACGGAAACGACGACGAAGACGACGACGAAGTCGACGTCGACGTCGACGACGACGACGACGACGACGACGACGACGACGACGATGGAAACGACGGAAACGACGGGAACGACGGAAACGACAGAAATGACGACGACCACGACGACGACGGAAACGACGACGGAAACGACGACGACGACAACGACGATGACGAACGAAGAACGACGAACGACAAACGACTACGACGAAGACGAAGACGACGACAACAACGACGACAACGACGAGGACGAGGACAAGGATGAGGGCGAGGCGCTCGACCAGCGGGGGTACCCTCCTGGGCAGAGGCTGCGGACAGGCTGGAGAAGTTGCCTTTGGCCTCCGCGGCGATCTTCTTCACCTCCGCGCGCTCGTCGCCCGTCTTCGCTCGTCGGCGTCGTCATCGTCGGCGGTGGTGGGGGAGGAGGCGTCGCTCGTCGTCGATGGTCGACGTCGTCGGCGTCGTCAGTCGTCGTTGGTCGCCGGTCGGTCCTCAGCAAAGGTGGTGGTCGGTTCCCTCTCTCTCTCACTCTCTTCCCTCCCCCACTCCGTACTCAGGGGAGGCTGCAGCAACTCTCAGCGATGTGCTGTCAACCGAGCATGCTTGGTGAGCCCTGTCCGCACCTCACTCAGCTTTGGCTTCGGCCTCGGCTGTGGTGCGCGCCGAAACGCCTTCGGGCCAGGCTCACCCGGGTCGGCTTTCCGCTCGCACGGGTGCCCCCCTCCCTCCCCCCCCTTCCCTCCCTCCCTCCGCCGCCTGCGCCGTGGCCCGACCGACGGGGCCCCAACGGCGGGAGATGGCACGGGAAGGAAGGACAGAGGGAGGGAGGGAGGGAGGGAGGGTCGAGGAGGAGGGGCGGAGGGAGGGCCACAAGGAGGAGGATCGAGGGACGAGCATCGAAGCAGGTTCGAGTGTGCTCGGCAGTGGTCTGCCCCCCTGAGGCCTCCGGCTCCCCCCCCCCCCATGCTCCCAGACCTGGGCAGGCGAGGAGCCATGGGGGGGCATCGGGTCCACGCGGCCCCCCCAAAAAACACGAGGCAAGCCAGAGGGGAGTGGCCGATCCCCTGTCTACGCTGACCCCGTCACAGCAGGTTCAAGCCATGACGACCTGATTGCGCACCGGTTGCTGACACCGAGTGGATCGTTCAACCTCGAACGATCGGCGGCTCTTCGATCGCTGGCTCGTTCCGTACTGGCCGATTCTGGGCCGCTCGCGGCGCTCCACCCTGAACGCCCGCGGCGGGGCCGCGGCCGCGCCGGCGCGACGCGCGCTCGACTCTGGCACTCTCTGCTCCTCGGTCACGACGAGCGCCCCAGACGGCCCAGGAGGCCCCCGAGGCCGTCCCAAGACGGCCCCCGAAGCCCCCGGGAGGGCCGCACGAGGCCCCCGCAGCAGCCCCCCCTCGAGGGACCCCGAGGGGCGCCGCCGCCGCCGCGCCGCGCCGCGCCGCCAGGAGGCCCGAGGCCCGGCGGGCCGTCGAGGCCCCCCGAGGCCCGCCGCCGCAGCCGCCGCCGCCGCCGTCGCCCAGGCAGGGAGGGCGGATCCGAGGGAGGAGGCGCGCGCAGGGCTGGCCGGGGGCCCGAGGGGGGGGGAGGGGGGGCCGCGGAGGCCCGTGCCTCGGCGGCCTCGGCGGCGGTGACCATGAAGGTCTGCTGGAACTCCTTCTCCTTGGCCTTTCGGCGCTCAAGAGGAGGAGGAGGAGGAGGAGGAGGAGGAGGAGGAGGAGGAGGAGGAGGAGGAGGGAGGAGGTGGAGGAGGGGAGGAGGAGGTGGAGGAGGAGGAGGAGGAGAGAGGAGGAGGTGGAGGAGGAGGAGGAGGAGGAGGAGGAGGCGAGGAGAGGAGGAGGAGGAGGAGGAGGAGGAGGAGGAGGAGGAAGAGGAGGGGAGAGAGAGAGAGAGGAGAAGATGAGGAGGAGAAGAGGAGGGGAGAGAGAGAGAGAGAGGAGAAGATGAGGAGGAGAAGAGGAGAGGGGGATGAGAGGGAGGAGGAGGAGGAAGAGCAGGAGAAGGAGGATGCAGGCCCCGAGGCTCTGTCACAGACAACCTCGGAAACCCACGGAGACATACACGGAGTTGCACCTGTTGACGTGTCTCACTGAAGGGGCCCAAGGACACACAAATATATATACACACAAATAGAAGGATTCCCCATATTTGTCCATATTTTCTGGGTTTTCTGTCTTCCCTCCACTTCCCATATTTTCCAGTATTTACTGGGGAATCGACGATTAAATGTGTCTGTGAGTTTGTCCCTACCATCCTGTGGTGTTGGGCCCTCGGTTTGAAGAGACGGTCCCCGCGTTCTCCTCTTCTCCTCCTCCTCCCCTTCCTTCCTACCGTCCGCATGCGTCCCGCACACAGTACAGCGTTCGTGGCCCTCCTCCCCCTCCTCCCTGCGTTTCACCCACCCAGTACAGCGCTTCGTGGCCCCATAGGAAGCCCCACCGAAGGTCCCAGTGCTACCGTCCGCATGCGTCCCGCACGCCCAGTACAGCGCTTCGTGGCCCCATGGGGAGCCCCACCGAAGGTCCCAGCGCTACCGTCCGCATACGTCCCGCACACCCAGTACAGCGCTTCGTGGCCCCATAGGGAGCTCCACCGAAGGCCCCAAGGCTACCGTCCGCATGCGCCCCGCACACCCAGTACAGCGTTTCGTGGCCCCATATGGAGCTCCTCCCTGCGTTTCACCCACCCAGTACAGCGTTGAGTGGCCCCATAGGGAGCCCCACCGAAGGTCCCAGTGCCGTCCGCATGCGTCCCGCACACCCAGTACAGCGTTTCGTGGCCCCATAGGGAGCCCCACAGAAGGTCCCAGTGCTACCGTCCGCATGCGTCCCGCGCACCCAGTACAGCACTTCGTGGCCCCATAGGGAGCTCCACCGAAGGTCCCAAGGCTACCGACCGCATGCGCCCCGCGCACCCAGTACAGCGTTTCGTGGCCCTCCTCCCCCTCCTCCCTGCGTTTCACCCGCGCAGTGCAGCGTTCCGTGGCCCCATAGGGAGCCCCACCGAAAGTCCCAGTGCTACCGTCCGCATGCGTCCCGCACGCCCAGTACAGCGCTTCGTGGCCCCATAGGGAGCCCTACCGAAGGTCCCAGCGCTACCGTCCGCATACGTCCCGCACACCCAGTACAGCGCTTCGTGGCCCCATAGGGAGCTCCACCGAAGGCCCCAGTGCCCCCGTCCGCATGCGTCCCGGAAGCCCAATTTTGCATTTTCACCCACCCAGTGCAGCGTTTCGTGGCCCCATAGGGGGCTCCACCCAAGGCCCCAGTGCCACCGTCCGCGTGCGTCCGGGAAATGTAATTTGGCATTTTCACCTGCGCAGTGCAGCGTTTCGTGGCCCCATAGGGGGCTCCACCGAAGCCCCCAGTGGGATCGTCCGCATGCGTCCCGGAAACCCAATTTGGCATTTTCACTCACTCAGTAGGGCGCTTCGTGGCCCCATCGACAGCTCCACCGAAGCCCTCAATGCGACCGTCCGCATGCGTCCCGGAAACCCAATTCGGCACACCACCCACCCAGTACAGCGTTCCCCCCCGCCCAAGGCAGCGCTTCGTGGCCCCATAGGGAGCTTCACCGAAGCAGATATTCACAATTACGGTACCCACAACTGCATATGGTTGGGACCTTCGCCAGGATAATTTCCCTCCTGACTCACACTGTGTCTGAAGCTGCATTATCTTCGAGCGCCCCGTCGCCGCCCCCGCTGCCAGAATTAGTATCCTAAACGGTGGCTGCTGAGACGATCGAAAACAAAGATCAAGCCCTCAGCCGCATTGTTCGTTTTCTTCTCGAGGGAGGGAGCATGAACTTATTGCTAATGTCCTTGGCAAGTCCAGCGGTAATGTGAAGGGAGGGCTACAGGACTACCCTGTCCGAGGCAAGGCACTGACCATCAGAAGTGTTGGTTACGACCCAGGCATTCCGCATCGAGATCTCAGGAAGCACGCGGGCCAGAAGAGAACGCGACAAGCCATCGCTATTGCGACATTATGTCTTGTCATCCCCTCCCCGTTTTGCATCACTGCAGGAGATCCATCATCTCATCACCCTCATCATGTTATCTGTCATCATCAGATGAGCGCCAACCGCCACGAGGTCCAGCACGCTCAGCACTTGAAATGCAGGAGGACGCGGAGGTGCGAGAGATGGCGGTGGGGGAGGCGACAGCGTTAAGCAATAAGCATTACCCGGGCCTGCACCTGCTGAGCGGTGGTCGTGTGTGTTCACCCTGGCTCCGTCCACATCGAGGGCACCGCAAGACGGCTCATATGAGGTGCAGGCCTGGTGCAAGGGCCGCGCCTGCTCGTTGGGAGGGTCGGGGGGGTGGGTGGGGAGATCCCTCGGTGAGGCCATCGGACAGGTCTCAGGGCATCTCGGCCAGTACGCTGACGCGCTGACACTTCGCCTCCTCCTTCCTCTCTTTCCTCAACTCTCATCCTGGAAGAGACCCAGCTCTGCAGCGCTACTTGAGCCAACGCAAAGCACCGGTGAAGATTGATCGTCCCACTGCTCGGAGGAGGATGCGGAGGCCTCGTATCAGGCAGCGGAGGCGGAGAAGATACACTTAGCCCTCGATGAGGGCAGTCAAGGACAGGCCAGCCTGCAACCAGTTTCAACTTCACAGGGCATCACACTGTTGCCCTGTGTTGCAGCATCAACACCCGTCCAGCAGTCAGCGCCGTTGCGGCAGAGATGCCATGTGGACGCTGCGGAGGACGAGGAGGAGCGGGTGGCTCGGACCAGGTAGCGGACGTGGAGGAGCACACACGACCCTCCTTGAGGGCACTCACTGACGCATCAGCCTCCAGCCAGCGTTACTCAAAGGGCAGCAGACACTGGCCTTACTTTTCAGCATCAGCGCACTTTCCGGCAGCCAGCGCCGTTACGACAGAAGTGCCGGGTGGACACTTCGGAGGAGGAGCAGGAGGTGTATTTCGGAGGCGGAGGAGCTGCACATACAACCCTCGGAGAGGGCACGAATTGAAGCGTCAGCCTGCAGCCAGCCAAACGTCAAAGCATCTTTCAACCGGCCCGAAACTCAGCATTATAATCACATGAGCCATTGTTGTCGGCACCTTCTACGAACAGCTATGCGCTATGCGTGTATATCTCGGCACCGCATTCCCACTGTAGTGGCATCAGGCCAGCAACAGTTTCAGTAGGATGAGCCACCTGCCCTCGGTGAGGGCACGAACTGCCCTCGGAGGGTCCTCGCCTTGGAAGGGGTCAGGGTTGAGGATGAGAGAAGGTGGGGGGAAGTGGGTGCGGGTAACCTTGCGCGCGCCTACTCTGTCAGGGCATCCTGGCTATGCTCCCTTGGGATCCTCTCTTTCGTTCCACTTTGAAACGTCTCTCTTCTCACTTTTGGGCACCCTGTTGCAACATGCTATTGTGAGGTGTACGTGGTTATCTCAGGTTACTTCTGCTTACCCAAAAGAGTGATGTTGCACGACGCTACGAGCCCCGCTCAAAGTCTGCCTAACGTAAAAAGGAGGAGGAGGAGGAGGAGGAGGAGGAGGAGGAGGAGGAGGAGGGGGAGAGGTGAATAGCGGGTGGGAGGAGGAGCTAAGAGGAGTGAAGGGGTGGGCGAGGACCCAGGGAGGATGGAGACGGAGCAGGAGAGATCGATGAGAGAAGCAAGTACCCGAACCGCACGAACTAGTCAAACGGAGGGTATGGGGAAACCTGGACCCGAGACAATTTAGCGCGCTTGCGGCTAGTAGGATTCGACCAAACGCTGATCGCAAAGTTTGAGGCAGGTACCGGTAGGCAACGATTGCAAAGTTTCCGAAACTACCCTCCAGCGGTGCATTCTCTCACTTTTCGCAAACAAAAAACGAGAGCAAACCATGGCCTCTTGAGTAGACGTTCAGCTTAGGCTACAGCAGGACGATCTCGAGAACGGCAGCGGGCAGCTCAATAGAGCAGCCCCAACTCGGAAGCGATTGATCCGAATGTCTCGGCTGAAAATAACGGTGGTACCTCCAAAACGTGCAGCATTCGGTCCTTCCGGCGCAAAAACGCCTTGGCGAGTTCCGCCCTCTCCAGAGCGGGCACCCAGGGTTATGTTGCTCCCATCGTACTTAAGGACCACATCCAAGAAAAAAATTCGAGCACCCAGAAAAGTGTTGAGAGAATGTCGAAACAGTGTCGAGACAGTGTTTCCTTCCCCTCCATCCACTCTCCTCTCGTCTCCTCTCCTCTTACTCCTCCTCCTGCGTCTCCTCCTTCTCCACTCATCCATCCTTCTCCTCCTCCCTCCCTCCCTCCCTCCCTCCCTCCACCCCTCCAACCCCTGTTCCCTTGCCTCCGTCCCTCCCCCTCCTCCTCCTCCTCCCGTTCCTCCATTCTTTCCCTGTGGGAAACTCCTCCCTGTCGCACCCCGAGGCCAGTCGAAAGGGCGGCCTGAGCGTTTCGCTGGAGACTCCCTCGGCACTTATGACCATGATGCCCACAAACGAACAACAGCTTCACAGATGGAGAGCGCATGGTTTTCAAAATGCGGCTGTCGCATTAGCACCGCGCGCTTTCGATTCCAAGAACGCAAGCGTTCCACGGAATCAAGGGCGGGTCGTTTTGAAAATGTGGCTCTCGCATTTGCGCCGCGCTCATCCGTTTCAGGGTATTGCAAGGGCTTCACAGATCGAGGGCGGATCGTTTTCAAGATGTGGCTCTCGCACCAGCGCTGCGCGCACTCGTTGTAAACACTGCGCGGCGTTTCGCGGACTGAAAGCGGGTCGTTCTCAAAATGCGGCTGTCGCTCAAAAACGCCGCGCACACGCGCCAAAAGAATGCTGCAAGAGGTTCACGGACCGGGGGCGGGCGGTTCTCAGTCCGTGGCTCTCGCCAAAGCGCCGCGCACGGTCGTCGCAAGACACTGCACGAGCGTTGCGCGGATTGAGGGCGGCCCACGCTCAGACTGTGGCCCTCGCCTTGGGCCAACGCACACTCGATGGAAGCATCTGCAAAAGCGCTCCACTCATTCGTGTGGCAAACGTACCAGGATCTGCTTCCTGGGAACGATTCAGGATTGTCAGGGCGCCGCGACTACGTTGATTCGCTGTGTTGAAGTCCCGGGACCGGTTTTCTAGCACGACTCAAGATCGTCAGGGCAACTCGTGGCGACGAAGTCATGAGAATGGTGTTCTGGTCGGCTTCAAGATGTTCACACGGTTGCCCCCCAACGGAGCAATTCCCTTACAGTCAACCCGTATCATAAGAATGAGTGGTAAGGATGCAAGGGCCCCCGAGGCCCATGTAAACGTTTTTCGAACGGGGCTGGCCAGCGAAAGTCTAGAGGATGAGCCGAACGAAAGGGACGGGATGCAAGGGTACCCTTGGGAAGGTTGCCCATCCTTACTATGTGGGCTGACTGAACTGGAAATGACCCCGTGTAGGGGCCTAGGAAGAGGGATCTTGGAGGGAGGATGTATTTCACCATCGTTGATGACTCTTGGGCTTGCACTGGTCCTCCTCCTCCCCCACCCCCCTCCCTCCTACGACGACGACCTCGACCTCGACATCGACAACGACGATTACGTCGGCGACGACGAGACTGGCGGCCTGCTGCGCAAAGGCAACGCGCTCCGGCAGGGTGCCGGTAGCGTTGCCTGCGCGGGCGCGGACTCCGATTGTCTCCCTCCTCCGCCCCGACGCCGCCCTCCCCCCCCCCAACTGGTTTCTGACACGACGTAGGCCTTTCAACACCGAGCGATCGCCGCTGTCAGACAGCGAAGCTGGTTAAAGA
>CAUYUJ010019464.1:25000-57500 GCA_963575745.1 Prorocentrum cordatum
CTTGGCCCGCCTTCCCGATTCGCCCGCCAGGGTCTGCCCGCCCGACTTTCTGCCCGTCTGGTCCTGCCACGTTTTTTGTGTTTCTGGCCCCCCTTCTGCAATTTTTTCTCGTGTTCCATCTTTGTCCCTCCCCCTTTCCATCCGTCTTTTCTTCTCCTGTTAGAAGGGCTGCGCTACATGCGAACACATATCCCAAGGGGGTACGATCGAAGACAAGAGGGCGGGTGCAGAGGGCTGTAAACTGGGGGCCAGGGGCGCAATGTGTGACCACTGACTTTCCTTTGAAAAAACTGAGACCGGGAACCCAGGGGGAGCACTTAAATTCAAAATGCATGGCTAACGGGGGGGACCAACAATAGTTATGTTTAGAAACGAGAACCCAATCATTTTAACCCAGCTCGCTCTCATGCGCTCGCGTGCCAGTCAACACGTATATCCCAAACGCTTATGACCCGCACTCTTCGTTGTCGGTCGTACGCCCTAAGGGGTTATCTTCCTTATTTGCCGCGCGCATTTAGCGCAAACCCTAGAATCGGGGAAGAGAGGACGGATGGAGGAGGGACGGAGAAGGATGGAGCACTAGAGCACTTCGCAGAAGGGGGCTAGGAACAGAAAGCCCGTGGTAGAATCAGACGGGCAAATCGGGCGGGCAGACCCTAGCGGGCGGGCCGGGAAGGCGGGCCCAGGAGGCCGGGTCGAGCAGGCCGGATGCTGATGCGTGAGTCTTGCATGACTCACGCGATTCTCAAGTAAATTGTGGGACACGCCAAAACGAAAGCGTGACTCCTGAATGTCGAAGGTGAGGCGTCTGAACAAATTGCGAAGAAAGTCCACGCAATACCGCAATTCCTGCATACAGTGTGAGGAACTCCCGCGCGAGAGCGCGATTTGGGAATAAACCGTTGAAGAAATATCAGGCGGGAACCATTGCTGTAGCCTGGAAGCCAAAGGGACACTTTGAGCACGAATACGTTCCCTGATAGAAAACAAGGTGCGGGCCACGAGGGGGGCACTTCGACTGAAAAACACAACGTGCACCTGAGGGGGATCAGCAGTACTGGTTGTTCAGAAATGAAGCTACAACAACAACAACAACAACAACAACAACAACAACAACAACAACAACAACAACAACAACAACAACAATAAGTTTAAGACCGATCGCCCTGATATGCTCGAGTGTCCAATAACGCGTATTTCCCAAACCCTCGATACCCGCCCTCTTCGTTTTCGATCGAACCCCTTTTGGGGGATATACCTTTCTTCCCTGCAGGCCGGGCCCCGGCAAGCGGCGGGGCGGCCGCGGACCGTCGGCCTGGCCAGCGGCAGCGCTGATCGGCGGGGCGGCCGCGGACCGTCGACCCGACCCCAAGAGGGACGGACAGGGGACCGACCACGACGACGACGACGACGACGACGACGACGACGACGACGACGACGACGACGACGTCGACGACGACGGCGACGACGAGCGAAAGCGAAAGCGAGAGAGAACGACAGCAGGGCCACGAAGGGCACGAAGTAGGCCACGAAGGGCGACAGCGGGACACGAAGGGCGACAGCGGGGACACGAAGGGAATGCGTATGGGGCCACGAAGAGCGCGAACGAGCGGGGGCCACGAAGTGCAGATAATGCGGGGCCACAGAAGGCAACTATGGGGCCACTGAGGGTAGCAACTGGGCCACGTAGGACAGTGAGGGGGGCACAGATGGCGACAGCGGGGCCACGAAGGGCATGCACATGGGGCCACAACGGGCGCGACTCCTGGGTGCCTGGGTCTCGGGAGCGCGGCGCTTGGGCAAATTGCAGGAAATTCCAACGCGAGGCCAGTAAGTTGCAAGCAAGTCTCCAGCGAGAACGCGACTCCAGAGCGCCGGAAGAGCGATTTCTGAATAAATTGTAAGGAAGTCCCAAGCGAGAGCGCGATTCCTGAGTAAAATGCGAGGAAGTCTCGGGCGGGAGCGGGGGTCCTGGCTAAATTGCAAGGAAATCTCAAGCGGGAGCCGTTGTTGTTGTAACCCGGGGGGCCAGGGGCCCAATTTGAGCAGGAAGACTTTCCCTATCAAAAAACAGGGTGCGAGCGTCGAGGGGCACACTTTGATTCAGAAAAAACAGTATGCATCGGTGGGGGGATCAACAATAATTATTCTTCAGAAATGAGAATTCAACTATAGCAACAGCAACAGCTACAGCAACAGCAACAGCAACAGCAACAGCAATCAAATTACCCGAATACTCTACGTAGATGCTTCTATATGCAGCACGCATCCATCCTGATAGCTCCCCCCCGCATGAGAGAATTGTTTCTGCACGCGGAGTTCGACATTCGCTCTCCCTATCTACCGCGCGAGGCGGTCAAGACAACGCCTCCTCCGAGGCATTTCAACATCTCCAGCCCAGATGGCACATCGCCTTCGCAATCCCCCTGCCCAGGCTTTGCTTCTTGGCATGACGGCGCCTGAGTGGCCTAAGGCCTCAGGGAGAGGCCTCACAACCTTTGGGAGAACCCCGTGGAGAACCCCTACAGCCTCTGAAAGAAGCTTCAGAGCTCAGGCCCCTGGATTTTCGACCCTTTCCCGGGGACCGCTCTTTGCGCCGGCCGCTTTCACGCGGCGCCGGGGCTCGTCGTCGTCGTCGTCGTCGGTCGTCCTCCTCCTCCTCCTCCTCCTCCTCCTCCTCCTCCTCCTCCTCCTCCTCCTCCTCCTCCTCCTCCTCCCTGTACTCCTCCTCCCTGTACTCCTCCTCCAAAAATTATGCCCGGCCCTAGGTATCCACGGGAGTTCCAGGAGGCCCCCGACGGCCTCCAAAGCACGACGACAGGCGACGACGACGACGACGACGACGACGACGACGACGACGACGACGACGACGACGACGACGACGACGGCGGCGGCCGAGGCGGCGGCGACGACGACGACGGCGGCGGCGGCGGCCGCGGCGACGACGACGCCGACGACGCCGACGCCGACGGCGGCGGCGGCGACGACGACGACGGTGACGACGCCACGCCCCAGAACACGAGCGAAAGCGAGGTCGCGCGGAGCAGGCGCGAGAGCGCGAAAACATACTGCTTAGCGAAAACACCGACGACGACGACGACGACGGCGTCGACGCCACGCCCCAGGACATGAGCAAGAGTGGGGTCGCGCGGAGCAAGCGCGGTCCAGCAAAAGTACTTGCTCAGTACGTAAATTTCAACAGGAACTAAGGAAGCCTTAGGGCCTCCTGGGAATCTTGCGCATAAGCGGAGGAAGTATCGAGCTGGAGCGTCGTTGTTTGCAGGGGGTCCTGAGGCGGGAACGCCAGTCCTGAGGTGAAAAGCCGGGAAATATCGAGCGGGAGCGCCGATTCTGTTAAAATGGCGGCTTTGGGGGGCGAGCAAGAGCCCCAGCGCCGACTGAGAAAGGAGGAAGGATCGAGCCTGAGCGTTGTTCTTGGGGGGCCGGCTTGAGCGGCACCCCGAAACGCCTGAGCGCGAGCCAAATTGTCAGAAGGGAATACATCCAGCGCTTAGGCGAGAGCGCGAAAGCGCATTCAGGGTGTCCAACAATATATAAGTTGTTCTATAAAGAAGGATCAACAGCGACAACAACAATCATTGGAAGACTGATCGCCCCTTGCATGCCATTCAACACGTATACCCCAAACCTTCGATACCCGCCATCTTCGTCTCCGATCGTACCCCCTTGGGATATATCTCTCTTACCTGCAACGTGAAATTCATGCAGCCCCCACAGCAGGGAAGAGAGGACGGATACAAGAAAGGGAGGGAGGAGGGTGGATCACGAGAGAAGAGAGAGGGCTAGGATCAGAAAACACGTGGCAGAACCAGACGGGCAGATCGGGCGGGTGGACCCTCACAAGCGGGTCTGGAAGGCGGGCCCACACGGCCAGGTCGAGCAGGCGGGCTGCTGAAGCGTGCGTCCGGCATGAATCGCGAGGAAACATCGAGCGACAGCACGATTCCCAAGTAAATCGTGAGATAAGCCAAAGCGAGAACGTGATTCCTGAGTGTCGAGGGCGCGGCGTCTGAAGAAATTGCGAAGAATTCCCACGTGAGAGGGCGATTTCTTCATACATTGTAAGGAAATCCCGCGCGATGGCGCAATTTGGGAATCAGCTGTGAGCACGTATCAGGCGGGAGCCGTTGTTGTTGCAACTCGGGGGCCAGGGGGCCAGTTTGATGACCCCCAGCTTTCCCTGCTGAAAGACAAGGTGCGAGCCACGGGAAAGGCACTTCAATTGAAAAAAACACCATGTGCCCCGGATGGAGGCATCACCAATACTGGGTCTTCAGTAGTGAGAGCTCAACAGCAAAAATCAATGTCAAGACTGTTCGCTCTGATCTGCTCGTGTACCATCCCGCATGTATCTCCCCAAACACTCGATACCCGCCCTCTTCGTCTTAGATCGTACACCCATCACGGGTATACCACTCCTACCTGCAACGTGTATTTCGTGCAGCCCTTAAGACACGGGAAGAGAGGACGGAAGGAAGGAACAAGGGGCAGGCGGGTTGCTGAAGCGTGCGTCCTGCATGAATCGCAAGGAAGCATCGAGCGACAGCACGATTCCCAAGTAAATCGTGAGATAAGCCAAAGCGAGAACGTGATTCCTGAGTGTCGAGGGCGCGGCGTCTGAAGAAATTGCGAAGAATTCCCACGTGAGAGGGCGATTTCTTCATACATTGCAAGGAAATCCCGCGCGATGGCGCAATTTGGGAATCAGCTGTGAGCACGTATCAGGCGGGAGCCGTTGTTGTTGCAACTCGGGGGCCAGGGGGCCAGTTTGATGACCCCCAGCTTTCCCTGCTGAAAAACAAGGTGCAAGCCACAGGAAAGGCACTTCAAGTGAAAAAACACCATGTGCCCCGGATGGAGGCATCACCAATACTGGGTCTTCAGTAGTGAAAGCTCAACAGCAACAATCAATGTCAAGACTGTTCGCTCTGATCTGCTCGTGTACCAGCCCGCACGTATCTTCCCAAACACTCGATACCCGCCCTCTTCGTCTTAGATCGTACACCCACCACGGGTGCACAGTTCTTACCTGCAACGTGTATTTGTCGCAGCCCGTAAGGCAAACCAACACCCGCCCCCCGCGGAAGAGCATCGGAAACCGCGTCAGATGCTCTCCCGCGGGGGCACCACGACGGCGCCCCGAGGGCCCCAAAAAGGTCTGCAGGAGGACCCGAGAAGGCCCCGAGGGACCCAAGACATGTCCTGGGGACCCCAGGAAGCCCCAAGAGCCCCCCCACGGTTGAGCATCTGAAACGTCCGCTTCAGATGCTCTGCGCATCGGCGGGCCCCAGGGTGCGCCGGGAGGGCCCCGAGATGATTCCAGGAGGGCCCGCAAGGGCTCCCACGAGGGCCCTAAGATGGCCCGAGGAGGCGCCTAAGAGGCCCCGATAGACCCCCAAGACGCCACCAGGAAGGCCCGAGGAAGCCCCCAAGCGGCTCCCAGGAGTCCCAGAGGGGCCCCCAGAAGCAGCAGAGATGCACCAAGAAGCCCCTGCGACCGCAAAGCCATCCCCTTTGCTCCTACACGCCCCTGCTCACATCGGCTCGACTGGGCATCGTTGCTGGATGGGCTGGTTGGGATATGCGCAACGTCAAGAATTCGCCCACCCCCAGTCTCACTGGCCACACAAAGGCCATTCTGCGCATGATTGTTCTAGATGAGCACAACAAACTGGACCGCGACCCCGGATCCAACGACCTCGCCCTACTCCAAACCAAGACTCACGCGGCCAACTCTGGCCAGTTTCAAAACGAAACGCGCCCTCAAGAAAGCACCTCGGGCGCGGCGCTCGACCGGAGATTTGCGTGCGACGCCCCCGACGCTTCGGATTACCCCCCCCCGGAGCAGGAAAAATCAGCACCCGATCCTTGGCGAAATTTCCGGACACCGCGCCCGTCGCTTGCGCCCGGAACGACGCGGCCCCGCTGCGCCCCCTGCTAGTCGATGTCGCATGGTGAGGCGTTGCAAGGCACGATGAAGATCGCACTCGCGAAGCGCGGATCGACCAGCCTCTCGCTGTCTTGTACCTCATGCGCACCGAGTCGCAGCACTCGTGCATGCCGCTTCCACTCTATCCAACAATCGTAGCACTCGCGGTTGGTTGGCATCCCTGGGGCATGCGCCCCAAAGCTTGCGAACGTCGCGCGGCTTGCACACGCAACCGCTGGCGTCGCAGTCGAAACTGCCCTCCAGGCGGCGGTGACACCAGAATCGGATGCGTCGCGGGGTGCCCGCGGAGACAGTTCTAGTCGTCCACGCCGAACTTCCCTCCCCTGCGTGCGTCGAGAACGCCGCCGAACTTTCCGACTGCACCGCTGCGTTCGTTAGCGACAGGATGCAACATCCGTTCTCTCGAACTCAACTGCTGCAAAGCCAGATGCTGGTGACGCTCGCCGTGTGCGCACCAAATACAGCATTATCTTTCTTGCAATATGATTCTCCACCACGCGGTAATCGGACACCGAGGGAATCTGTCCAGCGGATCGGAGCTACAACAAGTCCCCGAAAAAACAACTCGTTCACCCCGCCGAACACGCGCACGACTCCGTCGCACGTGTACTTGGATGGCGTTCCTGTTACCGATGTGATTGCACACGTTCCCCTCAAGTTCGCCTGTCGTCTCCGCTCCTGTCGCCGCCAACTCGTCGCCACAGATTAACCGCGGCGCGCCGCGTGTGCTCAATATCGAGGAAAGCAAATCGCTGTCTTCGCCGGAGCGTGGGCACAGCATCGCACAACGCGCGCCCCCGAAAGGAACCTCACCCCACCCGCGCAGTGCAAATCCACCCATGTGAGAAGCCATGGAATTCAGAGGCGCCAAAGATATAAATTCGCGACCCACTTGCCATTGCCAGGCGGTCTCGAAGTACTACCGCAGCCACTCCAGAACCTTCGACTACCCGGAACCAGGCAGCCCGCCCGTGCACCAACCACAGCAATGAAGCTTCCGATTAATCTTCTCCTCCAATCGCCTCCAACACGTATCTGAGGCGAACCATGCCGAGTACCGTTGCTTCGGGTCGGGGGCGACGCCGTTTTTCAGGTCCTCACTTCTAAACGTATTCGACCCACTTCGCGCGCGCAACTCACCAATCGTGCCCCCGCGAAATCGCGACGCAAAGTCGGAATCCGTTGACGTCATCGGTTCCGTTCCCTTTCCGACCTCCACACGTCGGTTCTAAATCAACGATGTCGCGCCGGCCGACTGAATCCCAGCGGGGCGCTTGCTTGCTTCGGCCAGGCGCCGCGCCACGGAAGTCATTGCAGCCATGCGCTTCTCGCGCCGACTTCCAGCATTGTTGCGCTGGGCGCGATCCATGGTCAACCGAGCCTTGCTGCTCACGCCCTGATTGTCGCGCTGCCTCGTCGTCATGATAGCGATGATTTCGTCGCTGGCGAGCTCGCGCGCCATGGCATCCCCACGTTGGAAAGCCCGTCCGTCGTCTCGATCGCGACTCCGACCTTCAACTAGGCAGGCAAGCATTCAATTGCTATCTGCCTCGACGCACGCGGCAAGACGTGCCAGGCGCGCGCAGATCGGTGCTAGCACTGCTCTTCTTCGCTCAGGGCCTGCGTTGGTCCGGGCCCAACGTCGCCGAGGCTTGTCAGGCGCGGCACTGCTGGAGAGAAGTCGCCTTCCGAGCTGGGAGTCCACGGCTGTGGATAAAACTAAAAGCCGATGGCTCTCTTCCCCTTGCGCATCCATTGTCACTGGCAGCGGAGGCTGCACAGGGCAGGGAATCACTGGCCGCTCTCGTCGAACTACCAAGCCGGCATGTCAGAAGTCACGTCGACCAGCCCTCAGGGAAAAAATGCGAGATGTGCATGATGAGCTCCTCAGTCCACGCGAAATCAGCGAGGGGCCCTATGGCCACTGTCGCACCAATGATCTTCCGCTTCAGATAGGTTTCTTCCCTTCAAGCGCCCGCGTGCTCCCATTCTATCTTATCTGCTGGGCGCGCGCACTCGATGCGCGTTACCATTGGACGAACTCCCAAGGCGACAAATAGAATAAGTCAGGATGAGGCGACCAATGCCCGCACGCACAAACTTCATCGGAATCAACGGCCTGCTGCTCCTTCCGCGGCAGCAGCACTCTCTTTGTCATGCTCTCGCCTGGCGCTTGCATAGCCTTGTAGTTGTCCAGATAAGTCGTCCCGTGGCAATTGTGGTCCTGGTTCCGCGACAACAGCATGAACTCTTCCATGGGTACCCGCAGAATGCCCGTCCCCTCCAAGGTCGCGAACATGCGGTACACGACATAAGCTAGCTGGGCGCTCGCCCGCAGTTGACGAGATCGGAGCTTTGCTTTCAGCGGCGCAGCGAAAGATTTCTTCAGCTCGAGCTGCCCTTGCTGCTGTCGATCGCTGATGTAGCCGCCAGACTACCCCGACGACGTGCCCAGCCCTTGCGCAACGCATGGCCGGACTAGCTGGGTGTACTTCGCAGGGGGTGATAAGGCGGCAAGGAGGATGATGCTTCTGCCAACAGCACTCGGGAGAATCGCGAACTGCGCCACTCGCGGGACATCAGGGGACAGTGCCGTCACAGAGGCGATCACCTCGGCCCGCGGACGCCAACCAGCCCTCGAAAGGGGCGACAGCCTCGCAGCTCGCAGCCCCCCGGGGATGGCGAAAAAAAGTCCGAATCTGGGTGGGGCCCCGCGGCCGCCCTCGAGAGCGGCGACAGCTTCGCGGATCGCAGCCCACCCGGGATGGCGAATCTGAACATGGGCAGGACGTCACCATGCTGACCCCCCCCCCCCGCAGCCCTCGAAAGCGGCGACCGCTCCGCAGATCGCTCGCAGATCGCAGCCCCCCAGGCGTGGCGAGGTCAAGTCCGAGTCTGCGCGGGGGCCCCCCCCCGCGCCGCCCCCCGCCCCCCCCCCGCCAGAAAGGGGCAGCGGCTTCGCAGGTCGCAGCCCACCAAGGATGGCAAAAAAGTCCTTTCTGAATCCGGGCGGGGCCCCCACCGCGCTGCCCCCCACCCACCCACCCACCCCCAGCAGCCCTCGAAGGTGGCGACAGCTTCGCAGATCGCAGAACCCAATGAGCGCAGTCCCCAAAAGACCGCCCCGCCCCCCCACCTCACCCGACCCCCAGCAGCCCTCGAAAGTGGCGACAGCTTCGCAGATCGCAGAACCCAATGGATGGCGGTATCCAATTTGAATACGAGTGAGGCCCCCACTGCGCTGCCCGCGGTCCCCAAAAGACCGCCCCGCCCCCCCACCTCACCCGACCCGCAGCAGCCCTCGAAAGTGGCGGCAGTTTCGCGGAATGGCGAGCTCCAGCTTCGGTCCTGGCAGGGCCGCCCACTGCGCTGCCTCCCCAAGCAGCCCGCCAGAGTGGCGACAGCTTCGCAGACCGCAGCCCCCCGGGGACGGCGAGGTCCAGCCTGAGTCTGGGCGGGGCCCCCACTGCGATGCCCCCCCACCCCCAGCAGCCCTCGACAGGGGCGACAGCTCTGCAGCTCGCAGCCCCCCAGGGAGGGCCAAGCCAAATTTGGACATGGGCGGGGCCCCCACAGCGCCCCCCCCCCCCCAGCAGCGCCCGAAAGTGGCGACAGCTTCGCAGGCCGCAGCCCCCCCCCCGGGGATGGCGAGGTGCGACTGGACATCCTCGGGGGTCCCCACGGCGCCACCGCCCCCGCAACCCATGAAAATGGCGACAGCTTCGCAGATCGCAGCCCCCCAGGCGACGGCGAGGCCAAATTTGCGCAGCCTGGGCGGGGCCCCCACTGCGCTGCCCCCCCCTCCTCCCCCCAGCAGCCCTCGAAAGTGGCGACAGTTCCGCAGATCGCAGCCCCCCAGGGGTGGCGCGGTCAAATCTGAATCTGAGTAGGACGTCACTGCAGCAGCCGTCGAGAGTGGCGACAGCTTCGCAGATCGCAGCCCCCAGGGATGGCGAGGCCAATCTGAGTATGCCTAGGACGACATTGTGCTGCACCCCCAGCAGCCCTCGCACGCGGCGACAGTTTCGCAGATCGCAGTCCCCCAGGTGTGGCGAGGTCAAATTTGAATCTGGAAAAGACGTCACTGTGCTGGCAACCCGGCAGCCCTCGAAAGTGCCAACAGCTTCGCAGATCGCAGCCCCCCAGAGACAGCGAGGTCTACTTTGAATCTAGGTAGGACGTCACTGTGCTGGCACCACCAGCAGCCCTCGAAAGTAGCAGCAGCTTCGCAGTTCGCAGCCCACCAGGGATGGCGAGGTCAAATTTGAATCTGGGTAGGACGTCACTGTGCTGGCCCCCCCATCAGACTTCGAAAGCGGCGACAACTTCGCAGATCGCAGCCCCCCAGGGACGGCAAGGTCTAACTTGAATCTGGGTAGGACGTCTCTGTGCTGCCCCCCAGCAGCCTTTGAAAGTGACGGCAGTCTCGCAGATCGCAGCCGCCCAGGGATGGCGAGGTCTAATTTGAAAATGAGTGGGACGTGGCTGTGCTGGCCCCCCCAGCAGCCCTCCAAACTGGCGACAGCTTCGCAGATCGAAGCCCCCCAAGCGATGGCGAGGTCACAATTCTAGTCTGGATAGGGCGTCACTGTGCTGTCCCCCCCTGGCAGCCCTCGAAAGTGGCGACAGTTTCGCAGATCGCAGCCTCCAGGGCGGCGAGGTCTAATTTGAATCCGAACAGGACGTCACTGAACTGGCCACCCAAGCAGCTCTCGAAAGTGGCGACAGCTTCGCAGATCGCAGCCCCCAAGGATGGTCTGAGATTCCCTGGAGGTGTACCCGAGGACCCCTCTGGAGCCCGCCTAGCCCTGACCCTCTCTTACCAGTACCTCGTCTACTTCCCCCTCTGAGTGCACCTGCCTCTGCCCTCTCGCCCGCTGCTCGCTGCCCGCTGCCCGTCTCGGCCCGCAAGGCCGGCCTTTAGAGCTTGTTGTACTGGGCGCCTGGCGCCCCCGCAGATAGCTCGTGGCCCGCGCGGGGCCGTGGATGAGATAAACTGGTTTATCATCAGCATCTACCATACGCTTTCAGACTGGTATTGCGGAGCTGGTGGTTCCGAGATTGTGGACGTGGCCGAACGTTCACCAGGACCAACGTAGAGCCCAAGAATAGCAAGAGCAGCGAGATGAACGATCAAGGAGCTGGACGATCGTACTACCGTGATGATGAGATAGTTGTGGATAGAGATGGGCTGCCTCACTACACCGGCCAAAATCCTGACTTGCTCAAGGAGTATAAGAAGAGAGTCACCCTGGCGCTGGCGCGATTGGAAGGTAGTGGAGATGACGAAGAAGCAATCGCGCAAAGCCTCGAGAAGAAGAAACGCAGATTCAGGGTGAAGTTGCTCGACGGACTACATGGACGAGCATGGCGACGAGCAGAGCACCTCGCACAGGAGACCGCAGAAGTACGTGCGGACGGCGGTGAGAGACGGATCTTCGAGGCACTGGCGACGCTCGACAAGGAGGCCATCGTCAAGAAGGGCATGGCGTTCGATCATTTCTTCAAGCGGAGTTTCCGGAAGCGAGGCACTGATATGGGCGAGTACCTCTCGAACAAAGAGAAGCTGTGGGAGGACTTGCAGGAGCGCGACGAGAACACCACGCTTTCGGACGATCTGATGGCATACTTTCTGCTGGACGGCGCGAACCTCACGGACGAGCAGAAGCGCAACATCGTTCTCAACAGCAACTCGGAGTATAACCTGGAGATGTTCCAGCATACGTTGAGGGTCAACTTCCACGACCTGCACGAGAAGGAGAGACGGAGCGCGCCGGCCAACACACACAAGCAGAAGTGGCAGAACCGGCGCGGAGGCAAGGCGAATCAGGTCGAGGACAACAACAGCGGCGACGAGGACGACATTACGGATGAGGAGTTCGAAGAGGGCGCCAACGCGGCAGATGACGACCATGAGTTTGCGAGCGACGCCGGAGCCAGCAACGACGACGACGTGTTCGAGGCCTACAGCGCCTACGACGCGGCAAGGAAGAAGCTGAAGGACACGCAGAAGCAGCGCGGATTCTTCAAGGGCGAGGTGACCTTCGAGGAGCGTCAGGAGCAGATCAAGGAGGAAAAGAAGCGCACGCGCTGCGGAGCGTGCGGTCGCATCGGACACTGGGCAGGAGATGCCGTGTGCCCGAAGACAGGTAAGCAAGGCGACAAGAAGTTCGGTGGAGGACGAGGCGGAGGCCGCGGGAGCGGCAAGCCCAAGGCTAAGCCTGGGCGCGGAGGCAAGTCGTACTTCACGCTCGATGGCACCACAGACGATGATGAGCTGATGGAAGAGGCGACCTCCTTCATGGCGCGCGGCGACGACGTTTCGTGCGACCCCGACGGGACGGTCGAGGGGCAGGACTCGTTCTACACGGACTCGGAGGAGGAGATAGACAACGAGCGCGAGGACGACAGCCACCACAGCAGGGACTACGACAAGGACAGGAAGAAGTCGGCAGGAGCGGCAAGCAGTGGAGAGGCGGCCCCAAGGCCGTCGGCAGCACCGAAGGACATCCCGACCACGCCAGATTTCAGGGCCTGGAAGCAGTACGAGCTCAAGAGTCACCTCAGCGAGCTCGGGCTCCAGACCAACGGCAAGAAGGAGATCCTGATCGAGAGGCTCGAGGGACACTACTCGGGCAAGGCGCAGGTCAAGGAGGGGTGCAGTGTTTCGAGGACCGCAGCAGCGTTCTCGGACGGGACTTCGACGAGAGCACCGGGCGAGAACATCAAGTGCGCGGACTGCGGCAAGTACGGACATCATGGAGGAGACAAGCTTTGCCCGCTCTACGCCGAGATGAAGGCCTACCAGCAGGCGAAGCAGCGCCAGGATCTGGAGAAGGTCGTAGAGGTCCCGCTGACCAAGCCGAACATCTCGAAGCAGCAGACGGAGATTGGCGCCAAGTCACTGGGCGCAAGGCCAAAGGCAGCAGCTACGTCATCAAGGGCGTCCACATCCTGGGAGTTTGTGAACGACGACAACACGTTCATCGAGCAGCTGACCTGTCCGAAGTGCCGCCGCCAGGGCATGCAAGTGAAGAGCAACAACCTGGACGGCAACAAGTTCTACGGATGCCTGAACTTCAACACCATCATGCGGTGCAAGGGCACGATCAACTGGACGACTGGTCAGCAGATGCTACGCGACGGCGGTCCTTCGGGCCGTTCGTTTCGACGCTAAGCAAGGGCAAGACCGTGGAGGGGGCTCGACGTCCCTCAGTCAAGGACGCATAAGCCGTCTTGAGGAGCCTCTTAGGTCAAGGACGTGGGCAGCCATTTTGGCATCGCCCGACGAGCTCGCCGCCGTGCAGCTCGACCCGCAGAGCCTCGCCCCGTTCAATGCCAGGGGCCAGGTTAGCGGTAGCAGGCTGGGACACTCACAGTTCGCCTTCGCCGTGGGGCGCACTGACTGCAGCACAATTAATTACGACGTGGTGGCCCTCGTGGACACCGCCTGTACCCTTTGTATGCACAGCAAGAGCTGGAGGGAGAGGTTTGAGAAGCACTTACCCCCCGACCTTACCTGCAGGAAGACGGACATCCAGCGGAAGTTCACCTTCGCGAACGGCTCCAAGCAGCAGGGTGACGTCTACGTGATCCCGATTGGCATTGGAGGATTCAGAGGAGAGGCGCATTCGACCGAGATCCCGACAGGGACGACTCCACTGTTGATCTCCATACCTGCCCTGGACATGCTAGACGGCCACATTCACATGAAGTCAAAGAAATTGGAGCTTTCGGCATTGGGAATCACAGTACCTCTGATCAAGATGAAGAATACGACACACCTGGGTATCGATGTATCGCAGTTTGGAGATGACCAGGATTCGGTACTACAGCGCATGGAGCTCAAGTCATCCCGGGGCGACGCGATCGTGCACCTCGCGACGTGCATGGACGTGGTCAGGGGTGGCTATGCCTATCTGGAGAATGACGATTGCGACGATGAAGAGACTTGCGACACTGTCAAGATAGATGCAATCCGTCGTCAGGACGCGAGCTCGAACGACGGGACTGGCCAGAAGTTGGAGATATCCCTGGCAGCGAGAGGTGTGCGCAAGTCAGATACGAGAGGCGAGCTCACCAATCGAAGAGCACAGGAGTTGTCAACTACAGCTTCAAGGATAGCGGCTGAGGAGAAGCGGACTTGGGCTACGCTCAAGAAGGAGTACACGCTCGCAGAGAGGATGGCCACATCAGGGTTCAAGAAGACGATGATCTTCGAGCCCTGGGGCGGCAGCTTTATCGTTACACGAGTGGCATCAGGAGTTTTTGGTTGGACGAACTCGCAACCGTTGGATAAGCTAGACGACTACGACCTGATGACCAAGGAAGGCGAGGACCTGCTCTTCGAGATCCTCGACGAGCACGATCCGTACCTCACGATCACCGCCTTCGACTGCCGCATATGGTCAGTTATGACGAACATGAGCCCGACGGTGGATTGGGAGACTCTGCGAAGGACTTACGGAGTTCGAGTGCTCAAGTTGGTGAAGCGCATCTGCTTACACCGTTACGAAAGGCAACGATATTTTCTAGCAGAACAGCCATGGTCAGCAGCTTCCTGGAAGTACAAGAACATCTTGGCCGATATCTACGGGCTGCCGAATGTCTTGTTCGCCTGTGGAGCTCAGTGTGGTTTCGGCAAGAAGGACATCGACAACGGCAAGCCCATCCAGAAGCTGACCGGCTACCTCACGAACAGCCAGTGCGTTCTCAACAAGCTGGCTATCCCCTGTAAGTGCAAGACTGCTCACGAGATGGTGGAGGGCAACAACTCCGCCGGGAAGAGAGCAGCTCAGGCAGCGGCCTACCCTCCGAGGATGGCGACGGCGATCTGCGAAGGAGTGAAGCAGCAGATGGAGATCGACAGCGCCGCCGCACTCGCCAACGGGCACATGGAGTCGAGCTTTCCTGTGGACGATGGGGTGGTCACCGAGCCGCCTTCAAAGAAGGCTCGACGAGGAGCAAAGCTACTCGGAGGGACAGGCGGACTCAGACGGAGAGTTACACGCAAGGGCGGCTGGCTCAGCATGGCCAAGGAGAAAGTCGACAAGGTGATGGAGATTTTCAGTAGTTTCGTCGGCTTCCTCACGCCCCTCACCTTGCTGTGGCCTTCGGTGGACAAGAGGGCCGCCGAGATTGCCAAGCTTGAGGAGGCGTCCGCCAGCGTGAAGCTGATTATGGTACGACGGAATCCACGTTCTCTGCTCGCAGCGGTGCCTCACTTGCATGCTTCTCAGGCACCTCTGCGTACTGCCTACGCTCGGTCCGAGCGTGGCGTGTGGTCCGAGCTCGGCTGGGAGGATTGGACCAACCTGTCACCGCAGCAGCGGGTGATGAAGATCGCCGGGGCCGACCTACTCATCATGGTGTACGGCGCGCAGATCGGCGAGGCAGAGGACGGCGAGCAAGATAAGGAGACTATGAGGAAGCAACGATGGGGTCAGCTACCACGGGACCTGAAGGTGGCGATCCGACGCTTGCACGAGAACCTGGGTCACGCGCCGAAGATCGAGATGCTAAGGGCCTTGAGGATTTCGAGAGCCTCGGAGGCCGCGATCAAGGCGTGCAGGCTTTTCTCCTGCGAGCACTGTGAACGCACGAGGCGACCGCTGCTGGCAAAGCCGAGCAAGTTGCCGAGCGTCGACGAGTTCAACGTTGTCGTGGGCTTCGACACCTTCGCCGAGAAGGACGCAGACCAAGCAGAGTGGCAGTTTCTGAATATCGTGTGCTTGGGATGCTCGTTTCAGGTGGTTGCTTTACTCGGCGAAGTTCACAAGATGACGGGCTCGACCACGGTGCTGGAGACTTACGAGTTGTGCTGGGCATCTTGGGCTGGTGAGCCTGAAGTTGGAGTCATCGTCGACAGGGCCAAGGGCTTCCTGGGTAGTTTTTCTGAGCATATGTCGAGTCGTGGGTGCAGATTCGATTCGGCCGCCAAGGCGGCAGCATGGCATATCGCCAAGGTCGAGCGTCATGGAGATCTCTGGCAAGCCATGTGGAGGAGAGTCGTCTGGGCGAAGCAGGTCGCTGGACGCGAGGACGTCCTGAAGGCCGTGATGGAGATCAACCAGGCGAAGAACTCGCTGAGCAGGAGGTCTGGATTCTCACCGGCGCAGTGGGTGCTGGGAAGAGATATTCGCCTCCCGGCGGACCTCATGGATGACGGCGAGGTTGAGAGGATCGGTGCCATTGCGGCATCGGCTACCCCGACATCGAAGTTTGCCAGGAAGTGCGCGCTGCGACAGGCGGCGCGGGAGGCCCACGCGAAGATCGCGAACGAGGACGCGATCAAGAGGGCTGAGCTTCGACAAGTTCGGCCAGAACGCGGACCTTTCAACGTGGGCGACTGGGTTTTCTACTACGACCAGAAGGAGCAGGGCAAGCGGCCCGAGAGCGTTATCAACTGGAGAGGAGTCGCACGCGTGATAGGTCACGAGGGCAAGCACACGATCTGGATCGTGCACCGCGGGATCACGATCGCCTGCGCTCCTGAGCACCTTGCCAGGGCGTCCGACGAGGAGGTCCGAGCCTGGCTGGTGACGGCGCAGGAGGCAGACTTGATAGACACCACCGGGACGGCTGGAGGCAGTGGATTTATCGATCTACGACGACGGCCTTTTCCCCCAGAGTTTCGGGAAGATGGAGGACCAGTTCGACCAGAACCAGCGGCGGCTCAGCCACCGCCAGAGGCACCGCCCCCAGAGGTGCCGCAGCCGGCAGAGCGTGAAGCACCTGCCGAGCCACTGGTCCAAGAAGAGGAGCCGCCCACGGAGGAGGTAACGGAGGACCCCTACCAGGAGGAACCCCCGATGATGCAGCAGGGACCACCGCCGCCAGTCGAGCCACGAGGAGCGACACAAGCGGAGGACCCGATGGAGGACGCGGTGAAGGACTTTGTCAACGAGGCTGTACGATCCAACCAAGTACCGATGGGCGACGAGTGGGATCCTGATCTTGATGATTTCCATACTCCTGCAGCATCGTTCCCGCCTCGCCCGGCGGAAGGATCTGCCAGTAGAGATAAGGAGAGTCGGCCAGCGGAGGAAGCTGCAGAGCGGGAGGCGAAGAGACAGAAGTTGCTGGATGACGTCCCCGAGTCGATCAAGACGGACGACGCCTTTCAGGTCTACGAGGATATGGACTCTATGATCGACGAGGCCTACCTGGCATATGACGTCAACCAGTCCTTCTACGCCGAGCACGAGGTCAGCAAGGAGGTTTTCGTCTTTGGCGTCGAGCGTAACGAGTTCGAGTACTCCTATGAGGCTGGCTCGACAGTGGCGAAGAAGGGGAGAAAAGAGTTACACTTGAAGGAGCTCGACGAGGCAAAGCGACAGTTATTTATCGGACCTGGAGGTTCGGATGAGAAGGAGTGGAAGGCCTGGCAAGATCTGGATGCTTGCGACACGCTGAGCCTCGGCGAGAGTGAGCAGATCTGGGAGACCAAGCGCGACCTGATCATACCGGCCAAGTGGGTGAGAACCAATAAGAGTGAGGGCGTTCTGGACGCCGAGTTCGAGGCGAAGTCGAGGATGGTGGTCCAGGGCTTCAAGGACAAGAGCCTCGGCGAGTATCGGAGAGATGCGCCAACAGCATCGAAGTTGGCGGAGGCAATGGTGCTGCTCGTGATCGCCAGTATGGGTATGGTGATGAGCTGCGGAGACATCAAGAACGCCTATTTCTCAGGTCGAGGTATAGGACGCGAGATCTACATCAGCCAGCCGCGTGGAGGTTTAAAGGGACTACATCCGAGACAACTGTTGAGGGCCAAGAAGGCGATATATGGGTTTGCTGAGGCTGCTCGTTTATTTTGGTTGGCTTTCTGCGAAGTATTGGAGAAGGACGGATGGGTTCAGTCTGTTTTGGAACCAGCTTTATTTTACTTACGCGACAGAGCAGGCGCTCTGATTGGTATTCTATGCACTCACGTGGATGATTTGCTGGCTGGAGTTTTAAAGAAATACGAGGATACGGCCTTCAGATGCACGAGACAGAAGCTGAATTTCTCGAAATGGCTCAAAGAGGATTTTGTTTTCAGAGGACGTGAGATACAACGTTTACCGAACGGCGATGTTGGAGTAACGATGAAGGGCTACTCGCTGAACATGAAGACGGTTCCGATCCCTCGAGAACGGAAGAAGGAACTGACGAGCCCGCTGACCGACGACGAAGTGACACGGCTACGGAAGGCTACGGGAGAGATATCTTGGTTGTCGAGGCAGCTTCGAGCAGATCTAGCCTTTCAAGCGGGACAAGCTCAACGAGCCATGGTAGCGCCGTGCATCGCCGACCTGGTGAAGGTCAACAGGGCCATCAACGACGGCAAGAGGGGCGCCGACTACATGCAGAAGTTTCCGAAGGGTATCGACCTCAGTCGAGCTACGGTCTTGATTGAATGTGATTCAGGACACGCGAACGGCAACCCCGAGAGTGACGAGATCGCGAGATACAAGAGCATCGGTGGTCATTTTCTCTTCATAGTGGACCACGACGTGTTGTCGGGGAAGCTGGTGACCGCAGCTATGATGGATTACTGTTCTAAGTCGACACAGAGAGTTTGCCGGAGCACACTTGCAGCTGAAGCCTCACATCTTGCAGATTCACTGGAGGCTGGTGAATGGCTGTGTGTTTTACTTGAGGAGGTGTTCAATCCGAAGATCGATTTGAAGGATTGGCAGAAGATCGTGGCGAGAAGAAGCAGAGTTTTCTTGACTGATGCCGAGTCGGTGCATGATTATTTGACGAAAGAAGGATCAGGCCTTAGCCGAGACAAGCGGATGGCAATAGAAGGAGCGTTATTGAAGGAGGCTTTGAGGCAACCAAACACGACACTACGTTGGGTGGATGGACTACAGAATCTGGCGGATATTCTTACGAAAGAGGGAGTTGATCTGGACTATTTCCGACATTACTTGAGGACGAATCAGATCACGATCCAGCAGGATCAGGCTGCAGTGAAGATAAAGGAGAAGAAGAGATCACAGAGGGCCGCACGGAAGTCAGTTGCTAAACCCGATCGAGCTGAAGCTGATCGACTACGACGTGAACGTTCGGCCGCAGGAGTTCGAGAAGAAGACTTGCAGGATGACTGAGATGGTCAGAGCTACAAAAGAAAAATAATGAGTCTGAGATTCCCTGGAGGTGTACCCGAGGACCCCTCTGGAGCCCGCCTAGCCCTGACCCTCTCTTACCAGTACCTCGTCTACTTCCCCCTCTGAGTGCACCTGCCTCTGCCCTCTCGCCCGCTGCTCGCTGCCCGCTGCCCGTCTCGGCCCGCAAGGCCGGCCTTTAGAGCTTGTTGTACTGGGCGCCTGGCGCCCCCGCAGATAGCTCGTGGCCCGCGCGGGGCCGTGGATGAGATAAACTGGTTTATCATCAGCATCTACCATACGCTTTCAGAGATGGCGAGATCTAATTTGAATCTGGAAAGGACGTCACTGTGCTGGCCCCCCCCCGCAGCCCTCGAAAGTGGCGACAGCTTCGCAGATCGCAGCCCCCAAGGATGGCGAGGTCTAATTTGAATCTGGAAAGGACGTCACTGTGCTGGCCCCCCCCCCCGCAGCCCTCCAAACTGGCGACAGCTTCGCAGATCGAAGCCCCCCAAGCGATGGCGAGGTCAAACTTGAATCTGGAGGACGTCACTGTGCTGCCCCCCCCGGCAGCCCCCGAAAGTGGCGACAGGTTCGCAGATCGCAGTCCCCCAGGGGTGGCGAGGTCAAATCAGACCTCGAAAGTGGCGACGGCTTCGCAGATCGCAGCCCCCAGGCGTTGCGAGGTCTAATTTGCATCTGGATAGGACGTCGCTATGCTGGGCCCCCCAGCAGCCCTCAAAAGTGGCGACAGCTTCACAGATCGCAATCTCCCAGGGGTGGCGAGGTCTAATTCGAATCTGGAAAGGACGTCACTGTGCTGGCCCCCCCAGCAGCCCTCGAACGTGGCGACAGTTTCGCAGATCGCAGCCCCCCAGAGACAGCGAGGTCGAATTTGAATCTAGGTAGGACGTCACTGGGCTGGCACCACCAGCAACCCTCGAAAGTGCCAACAGCTTCGCAGATCGAAGCCCCCCAAGGATGGTGAGGTCTAATTTGAATCTGGGTAGGACGTCTCTGTGCTGGCCCCACCAGCAGCCCTCGAAAGTGGCGACAGCTTCGCCGATCGCAGCCCCCCAGATGGCAAAGTCGGAGGCAAGTACGAGAGAGGATCGAAACAAGAGGAGAGAGAGAGAGAGAGAGAAGGAGAAAGAGAGAGAGAGAGGAAGGAAGGAGGGAGGCGGGAGGAGGTGGAGGAGGTGGAGACCACAGTGCTCCATTCAAAACGAACCCCCAAAAAGGAGGGTCGGGAATAAAGGTAGAGAGAGAGGGAACGAAACAACAAAAAAGAGGAGGCAGGAGGGAGGCGGGAAGGAGGAGGAAGGACGCGCGAGCAGTGCTCTGTTCAAAGAGAATACCCAACCAGAGGAGAGTTTGTAAAAACAAAAAAAAGAAAAAATAAACAAAAATTATTTTTTTAATATATAAAAAAAAAAAAAAAAAAAAAAAAAAAAAAAAAAAAAAAAAAAAAAAAAAAAAAAAAAAAAAAAAACTCCCGAGCTTGGGACGGACAGGCGCATTGCAGCTTCGTTGATGCATCCGGGGTTTACTCTAATTCATCCTGTTTCTTCTCCTCCTCCTCCTCCTCCTCCCTCTCCTCCTCCTCCTCCTTCTCCTCCTCCTCCTCCTCCTCCTCCTCCTCCTCCTCCTCCTCCTCCTCCTCCTCCCCCTCCGTAGCCATTTTGGCTCAAGATGCCTAGTTCCACAGGGGAACAAGTGGATACCGCTAGTCCGCGGCCAGTGCCAGGGCTCTTGAGCCCGACAGCCCCTTCTCGATCCCAAGTGCAGACTGCAGCACCATGGCTGGCGCCGGCCGAAAGGAACGCCAGGACTGGGCTTGCAGGAGCTGTACGACGAAGCGCGGCAAGCCGCTCATCAACTTCGGGACCTCGCTCAAGTGCCAAGGGTGCAGGCTCCACAAGAAGGACGTGTACGGCGGGCCTGTGCCGCCGAAGGAGCCCTCGATGCGGGCCCCAGCCAAGGGCAAGAAGCGGGCCCCGTGGACGGCCGAGGGCAAGCTCGAGGGCGAGCTCGCGGCCATGCGGGCGGAGCTCGACGCTGCCAGGAAGAAGCTTCGTACGCAGGAGTCCGACCAGGGCGGGGCCGCGGCCATGCACGTGGACGACGGCAAGTCAGGCGAGGACGCCTCGGCTGCGAGCGAGATCAAGGTGTGCGAGGCAGGCCTGGCCACGCTCAAGGACGTGCAGCACGACTGGGCCACGGGCCCGCGGGAGGATCTCAAGCGCAGGCTCGCCGCCGCCAAGGACAGGCTCTTCGCCGCCAAGCCGCTCCACGCGCGGGTGCAGGCGCTGGCCCACAGGCAGAAGAATCTGGCGGACAAACTCAGCAAGATGGAGCTGGCCGAGCGCGAGGCGGAGGACCGTGTCAAGAAGGCGCAAGACGAGCTGGAGCTCAAGCGGCATGGTGTCAGAGAGCTCAAGGCGCAGCAGGTGGCCCTCCAGGCGGAGCAGTCGGCACTCCAGCAGCAGGTCCCAGTCGCGCCAGAGGATCGTCCGCCTGGGCAGTCCATGGAGCACGACGTCATCAAGAACACGGGCGGCCTCACCCTCGGCGACCTGGCGCAGGCTCTCAGCGGTGCTCTGGCCGCTCACCCCGACGACACCATGCAGACCGCGGGCGATTTGCCGCAGCGGCTGGCCTCGGCGCTCGGCGGGCCCCTCCAGGAGCTCATGCTGCGGCGGCAGCGCGAGCGGGCCGCCGCCACGGAGGCAGCGAGCGCCCCTCGCACCCCTGCAGCGTCCGTCGAGGGAGACGACGCCGCCGCCGCCGCGCATGGCGCAGGCACTGCAGGCGGCGCCGCCCCTGCAGCCGCAGCGCCGCGCTGGGATCCCGCCGCGATGGAGCCCGAGAAGCTGCGGCAGACCATGGCGGAGTTCTCGCCAGGGCCAGCAGAGGAGACCAGCGACGCCATGCTGGCGCGCGCCACGGAGCTGGCCGTCAGGGGCTTCAATCCTTACTAAGCTCATCATCGCGATGTCCTGCACACTTGCGATGGCGAAAGGCACTATCACTACCAGCAACGTGACTTCCTGGGGTTCATTGGCGCCGTGCCTAGAGACCCTCGAGTCGCACGTCGTTCTCGTCCAGGAGCATCACCGACGGGACGAGGCGAAGCTCGCCGACCTGCAGCACGAGGTGCTGGATCACGGGTTCGCGGGCATCTGGGCGCCAGCAGTGGCAGGCCCCACCTCCGCGGAGGGCACTACGGGCGGCGTCGCGGTCTTGGCCCGCAAGAACATCCCCGTCACGGCCCCGCCGCTGCTGCCCTCGGCGACACTGTGGCCAGGGCGACTGGTGGCCGCCCACGTGCACTGGGGAGTCCGTGGCGGCATTGTCTTCGTGTCGGCCTACCTGGTCGACAGCGTTGGCATGAACGACGTGAACCGAAGCATCTTCGGCGCGCTCACTCGCTACCTCACGAAGCTCACGGCCTCGGGCATCGATTGGATCGTCGGCGGCGACTTCAATGGGCCTCCCAGCTGCCTGCCCCTGGCGCAGTTGGAAAAGGCGGGGGGCCTCTGGCTAGCGCCGTCGGCCGACACCTGCCGCCCACAGGCGGGCAGCGGCTCGGTGCTGGACTACTTTCTGGTCGGTGCAAACCTGGCCAGCCGCATCTCGGCTCCGAGAGTGGATGAGTTGGGCATCACCTCCCCGCACCTCCCTGTCAACATGGAGCTGCGTGCCGCCGACCTGGACATGCGCGTGAGGATCCCGATCGCCCCCAGGGCGATTCCAGCGGTGCCGCCCATCGGCTGCAGCCGCGGTGTCGAGGACTGGGCGCCCACTTTGGCCCAGGTGCGCGCCACAACCAGCGCCGAGGAGCTGCCAGCAGCCTGGGACGCCGTCGTCAGCACCTTGGAGCAGGAGCTGTTGGACCGCTACGACCAGGTTGGCGAAGCGCGCAGGCGGTTCGAAGGACGTGCGGGGCCCATTGCGACCAAGCTGGCGCCAGTCAAGTGGAAGCCGCAAGGGCAGCGTGTCCGATTGGGGCCTGATGTCATCGCGGCCAAGGTCGCGGGCCGATGGGCGCGTCACTTCATGGGGGTCAGCGCGTTCCTCGCGAAGGCCAGCAGGAGGCTGCAAACCGCCAGCCTGCAGTGCTCCCTTGTCCCTGAGCAGTACCACGAGCTGGCGGACTTCGTCGCGAGGGCTTTGGAGTATGGGCGCGTGGTTATGGACAGCAAGAAGACGCTGGCACTGCTCCCGCATTGGGTGAGGTCCTTCTTCGAGCAGGGCTTTCGCGTGATCGGCAACACCGACTTCCTGGAGCAGGCGGGCCGCATCGTCCAGTTCGCCAAGGACGCCCACGCGGACGCGCTCAAGGTCAGGCAGCAGAGCTGGATCCAGTGGGCCAACGACAGCCTGCGGAACGGCGCTGGCAAGGCGCACCGCTTCACCAAGCTGCGGGCGATGCAGGAGGTGCTGGCGCAATGGCAGGGCACCCACACCGAGCTCACCACTGGACGGCTCGCCCAGACCTTCGTCCCGCAGCAGCAGGTCGCCAGCCAGCACCTGATCTGCGACCGGGAGATGAAGGCCTGGGAGGACGTCTGGTCGTGCCACAAGCTCGAGGCGCTGGAAAGGCCAGCTGACTTCGACGAATGGGACGACCTCGAAGACCTCACCGTGGAGGCGCTGCAGCGGGCCGCCTGCAGCTTCCCCACCACCACGGCGCTCGGCCCAGCGCAGATCGGTATGCGCGCGCTCACCTTTCTCACGGACGACGGCGTTTACACCTGCGGCCAGCTCTTCATGAAGTGCGAGGCGCTGGGGGCTTGGCCCAGCGAAAGGCTGTGGCACGCTATGTGCCGCATCCCCAAGGCCTCTGGCGGCTGCAGGCTGATCACGCTGATGCACTCGCTAATCCGATGGTGGTCGAGGGCTCGTGCCTCGACGTCCAAGGCGTGGCTGACGGCGCACCCCAATGCCAGTATTTGGGGCATGGGCGGCGGCAGATCTTCCTCCGACTCCGCCTTCGACCTCAACCTTGAGACGGAGGTATCGGACTGCCTGGACGAGCACGTCGTAATCGTCATGCTGGACGCCTGGAAGTTCTTTGAGACGATTAAGCCCGAGTGGCTACTCATCGAGGCGCGGCTGCTGGGCATGCCGCTGCGGTTGGTCTGGATGTTGATTGAGCTATACAGGCAGCCGAGGCGGCTGCAAGCTTTCGGCTCGGTGTCCTACGCGGTCGTGTCACATCAGGGCGTGCTCGCAGGATGCACTCACGCCTGTGCCATGGTCACCTTGCTCATGTTCAGGCTGCTCGAGCAGGTGCGAGATGCAGGCGTCACCCCGAGGGCCCTCATCGACGACGTCACCTTGCAGTGGCGCGGGAGGCGGCTCTCGCAACTGGGCGTGCTTTGGGCGGCCACCACCAGGTTCCGCGAGGGCGCCCAGGAGCGAGGCATTGTCGTGCAGCCCACCAAGTCGGGCTACTTGGTCTCATCGGACGCGGCTGCTCGCGAGTGTGCCCGACACGCGGCGGCCCGCAAGCTGACCAAGATGCGCTGGGCCCGCAACCTGGGGCACGATCTGGGCGGGCGCAGAATCGCTAGGCTCCAGACGGCAAAGCGGGTGCGGCAGCTCAAGGAGCGGCGCGGCAAGTTGGCAGCTTTCAAAGGGGCAGTGGGCAGGCGCGCTACCTGCCTGTGGAAGACGGGCCTCATGCCGAGTGCGGCGCACGGTGCTGGGGTGTCAGGGCTCACCGACGATACGCTGCAGGTGCTGAGGGCCGAGGCTGGCAGGCTTGCAGGGGCTCGGCCAGGTGCATCGAGCGTCACGGTGTATTTAGCCACGCAGAAGGCGCGCGAGTACGACCCCATCTACGGCGCCACCTGCGACATCGTTTGCCGATACGCCAGCTGGATCTGGGAACAACGCACCTCCCTGGCTAGGCTCCACAGGGCCTGGGCCAAGGTCACGGAGCGGCTCGTGGGGCGCCCGTCCTGGGCAGGGGCTCGCGGTCCCATCGCCTCCGTCACGCTGACGCTCTGGCGCATCGGATGGCACATGTACTCCAGCACGACCCTGGTCACCGACCAGGATACGGCGATCAACCTCCTCACCACGTGCCCGAAGGACGTCAGGATGCATCTGACCGGCGGCGTGCAACGCTGGCAGGCGAGGCAGATCGCGGCGCACCACCGCCAGCACGGCGAGGTCAAGCCTTGGGTGCGGGCCATGCGGCTCTGCGTGGGCGACGGGCGCGCGGCGTTGGCGGAGGGCCCGTCGGCCACCAGCCTGCGTCACCACTGGGCGACGGTGGCCTGGACGCAACAGGCCCAGCACGACCTTGGGCTGGCGGCGGCGCCGAATTGCAGGGCCTGCGGACATCCGTCCGACTCGCCTGGGCACAGATTTTTCGGCTGCGAGGTACTCGTGCAGCCGCTCACAGAGGAGGAGCAGGACGAGCAGCTGCCGCCCGAGCCGATGCAGGCCATCCGCACCTTCATGTGCGACAAAGGCCTGCAGGAGGGCGGCAGCTTCGAGAGCGCCGACTTCCAAATGTGCTTGCCCTGCATGCCGCCATTCGTGCCGCCCGCCGCGGAGCAGGCCGAGGTGAAGTTCTGGGGCTGCTGGCCTAGCCAAGGGGCGGACACGGCTTCCTGCAGCAACGCCGTCTTCACCGATGGCTCAGGCTTCGCGTCCAGCATGCCCGAGCTGAGGCGCTGCGGATGGGCCTTCGTGCAGCTTTCCCTCCAGGGACTGCCTGTTCGGGCGGCGTTCGGGGCGCTGCCAGGGCCGCTCCAGACGGTCGGGCGCGCGGAGAGGCACGCGCTGCTGCAGGCATTGCGGCTCGCGGGGCCGCAGCTCGAGTTCGTCTTCACCGACCTTCTGTCGATGGAGAAGGAATGCAGCCACTGGGGGCAGGAGCTAGAGGAGGCGCGAGCGGCACATGCCACAGTGTGGAGACGGATTCGTGCCCAGCCAGCGCGGCCTGAAGTGAGATGGATCCCCGCGCATCAGGACATGGATGCGTACTTGGACCGAGGCCTCCACCCGCTGCTGTACTCTGGCAACATGTGGGCCGACTGGTTCGCTCGGCAAGGAGCCATGCAGCACACCGTGTCGAAGGTGTACGAGGAGTTCTACAACATCGAGCTGCAACACTACAAGAGCCTGGCAAAGTACGTCGGCTGGGCGATGCAGAGGACGATGCACGCAGGCCGCTGGGATGCGCCCGAGCAGACAGCCCGCCCGCCAAAGGTGCCCAAGGTGCAGGCGGCGACTGTGATCAGCCACTCCCTGGTTCGCCTGAACGGGACGGCGGTGGTGCTGTGCCGCGCTTGCTGCAGGCAGACCAGCGGGCAGACGGGGCCCACATGGACGCAGTTCGCGCGTTCAGCTTGCGAGGCCAGCCAGTACACCGCGCTGCGGGCCGAGGCCATCATCGCGCACGTCGGCGCGCAGCCCATTGTGGTCTCGGAGGCGGGCGAGTTCGCTATGCAGGCGATCGAGCGCGCGGCGTGCCCCGAAGATGCGGGGCCCAGGCCAGCCGAGCCTGCCCCCTGGGGCTCAGGGGACGGCACCATCGAGATGCAGGGGCACAGGCTGAGGCGCGCAGGGCCCACCATCTACTGCGAGGTATGCGTGGCGTGGGCGGCGACAGGCTCCTCACTGGCCCTGGCTGCGCCCTGCGCTGGCCCGCCCAGCGCCGAGGGCAAGAACCAGCGCACCTACCTGTCCAACCTCAGGGCGCGGCTCAAGAAGCTCAGCCAAGGGCTGCACCCCAAGACAGGAAAGGTGCTCACTTGGGGAGGTGCAGGCGAGGCTCCAGACGGCCCCAGAACATGGGCCACAGCGGCGGCCAGCGCGGCCGCGGGCGACATGGCCTCTGGGGGCGACGGCGCTGCAGAGCGGCCAAGCGGCAGGCACGCGCAGAAGGAACAGGGCGAGGCGACCAGGCCTGGCCAGGACCACGAGACGCGCGAGGTGCCTGCAGGGGCTGGAGGTTCCGACGCAGTCCAGACCAAGAAGCCTGCTTGGCGGGTGCGACGGCAGGAGCTCCTGGAACGGATGCAGCGAAGGCAGCAGCATCTGCTAGCCGAACGTGGTCCAGCAGCCGCCAGCGGCGCGCAGCGTGATGAGGGAGACATGGCCGACGGCAGCTTGCCCTCGGCCTATGGAGCGCACCAATGCCCCGACGGGGGCACCACTGGACTGGTGACGCTCCAGCCGCCGCCAGCTGCCCCAGACGTGGGGGTGGTCGATGCCTGTCTGGCGGCGGGGCCGTCGCGGCTGCCTGCGCCCTTGAGGTGTGACCTGGCACACGAGGTGACGCTGACCACGGACCACCAGGAGGGCGCCGTGACCAGCCCTCAGGACATGAGCAGCCCGCCGCAGCCGTTCTCGACTACCGATATGGCCAGCACCAGGGGTGGCAGGGGACCTGCAAAGTGCGGTCGCGAATGCGGCCCCGCCCTGAGTGCTGGCAGGTCTGACAACTCGCAGCGGGCGCTGCCAGGCATGGCCAGTGACAAGGGTGGCAGGAGGCCTGCAAGCCGCGACCCTGAGTGCGGCCCCACCTTGGGCACTGGCGGCGACGGCAGCCAGGCCCACCGCGTGCGGCGACGATTTACGGCCTGGGCCAGGGGTGGCAGGGGACCTGCAATGTGCGTGCGTGAGTGCGGCCCCGCCCTGAGCCCAGGATGCGACGAGGACCGCGACGGCAAGGGTATGGCCAGCGCCAGGGGTGGCAGGGGACCTGCAAAGTGCAGTCCTGTGTGCGGCCCCGCCCTGGGCACTGGCAGCGGGTCTCTGGAAGCGGCGTCGCCTGAGGAGGACCAGCGGCAGCCGCAGCTGGCTTCTGGGGAGGCGTGTCCACGTGCAGCTACGGCTGGTGCCAGGGGTGGCAGGGGACCTGCAGTTTGCGGTCCTGAGTGCGGCCCCGCCCTGAGCACCAGCACCCACCCCGAGCGGCGACGGATTACGGCCTGGGCCAGGGGTGGCAGGGGACCTGCAATGTGCGTGCGTGAGTGCGGCCCCGCCCTGAGCCCAGGAAGCGACGCGGACCGCGACGGCATGTGCATGGCCAGCACCAGGGGTGGCAGGGGACCTGCAAGTGCCGACCGTGTGTGCGGCCCCGCCCTGAGTGCTGGCAGAGTTGCGGTGGCTCGGCCTGAGCCAGCGCAGCCGAGGCGCAGCGTCGCGCCCAGGCTTGAGCTGCAGGTCGCTGGATGGGCGCGGTACTGGACCCAGGCTCCCGAGGTCGGCGAGACGATGGAGTGCTACAGCGAGTGGCTCGACCACTGCGTCGGCTACGTCACGCAGATCCTGTCCCAGCCGCGCTTCGCCACCAGGCTGCGGGCGCGTGGGAGGACGGCCGAGGATATGGCCGAGGAGATCTGCGAACGGGCCTGGGGGACTGGCATGCCCGCGAGGCGGGCCTACTACAGGTGGCGCCACACGCTGACGCGGTCGCAGAGGATCGTGTCGGACTGCATGCGGCGCTACGACTACGTGTGCCTGCGGACGTGGCTGGCCGAGCTGCGGCGGGAAGGGCAGCCACCGCCCATTGGCCCGCTCAGAGCGCCTTCGGTGCCGTGGAATGCGGGACGCAGGAGGCGACGGAGAAGTGGTTGAAGGTCGGCCTCTCCTGGCACGGGCAGCCGCTGCGTGGCGTTCTGGCCCCAGCGGCTCGCCGCAAGGCGCTGCGCGGCGGTCTGGCCCCAGCGCGCCGCCCTTCGCGTCCGTCGACGTGATCGGCATCACTGGCCTCCCCTGAGGCTGCGGCCCCCTGGCCGCCTGTGCTGCGTCTAGTTGGCCTGGCCGACGCGACGTCCTGCCGCTGCTCTCCGCTGCTCTCCTCCTCCTCCTCCTCCTCCTCCTCCTCCTCCTCCTCCTCCTCCTCCTCCTTCCTCCTCCTCCTCCTCCTCCTCCTCCTCCTCCTCCTCCTCCTCCTCTCCTCCTCCTCCTCCTCCTCCTCCTCCTCCTCCTCCTCCTCATCTCCTCCTCTCCTCCTCCTCCCTCCTCCTCTCATCCTCTCTCCCTCCTCCTCCTCCTCCTCCTCCTCCTCCTCCTCCTCTCCTCCTCCTCCTCCCTCCTCTCTCCTCCTCCTCCTCCTCCTCCTCCTCCTCCTCCTCCTCCTCCTCCTCCTCTCCTCCTCCTCCTCCTCCTCCTCCTCCTCCTCCTCCTCCTTCCTTCCCCTCCTCCTCCCTCCCTCCTCCTCCTCCTCCCTCCTCTCCTCCTCCTCCTCCCTCCTCCTCCTCCTCCTCCTCCTCCTCCTCCTCCTCCTTCCTCTTCCTCCTCCTCCTCCTCATCCTCCTCCTCCTCCTCCTCCTCCTCCTCCTCCTCCTCCTCCTCCGCCTCCTCCCTCCTCCGCCCACTCGTCTCCCCAACCAAGTTGGCCCGAAAACAGGGGGTCGGAGGATCGCACCGCCTTGCGATGCGTCGGCAACCGAAGCTGGAACGGAGAAAACCGTTCTCTGGATCGCGCCGCACAGCCAATGCATTGGGGATGTGGCGCGATCCTCCGACACCATCTGTTCCATTTGGACGGCCTGAATTCCCCTCATCCCCTTTCCCCCTCCTCCTCCTCCTCCTCCTCCTCCTTACTCCTCCTCCTCCTCCTCCTCCTCCTCTCCTCCTCCTCCTCCTCCTCCTCCTCCTCTCGTCCTCCTCCTCCTCCTCTCCTCCTCCTCTCCTTCTCTTTCTCCTCCTCCCTCCTTCTTTCTCCTCCACTCTCCTCCTCTCCCTCCCTCCCTCCTCCTCCTCCTCCTCCTCCTCCTCCTCCTCCTCCTCCTCCTCCTCCTCCTCCTCCTCCTCCTCCTCCTCCTCCTCGTCCTCGTCCTCGTCCTCGTCCTCCGACACCCCTCCTTCTCATCCAAGGAAGCGGGAACCCGGCAAACGGAAGCGTCGAGAAGGAACGGGGGACAGCGAGGAGGAGCCTCCCCTACAAATACGAAGGGGATGAACACGACGACTCTGCGAGAGTGCTTGTGACAGGGGGTACTTCTTCCAGAAGGGGGCCAGCCGAGACAACGGCAGCCTTCTGAGGCAGCCTTCTCGGTCTTTCCGCTTTTTGTTTCGGCCTCCCTGAGGCTTCTCGACGCCACGGCTGGGTCCACACTGAAAAACGTGTCAGGATGCACCAAGAAAGGGGTCTGGGGAGCGATGTAGAGCGGATTTCGGATTCACCAAAGACGTTCACCCAACCACTCTGACGAGCGAATTGGGTACGGAAAGTGAGGGGGGCGAAGACCGACGGCAGTTCCTGTCCATTTTGAAGGTGCGCCGGAAATCCGTAACAGAGCAGAGCGCGCAAACCCTAGAGGAGGTAAACCCTAGGGGAACAAAAAACTCAATAAACATAAACTTTCGGAAATCCGCGCGGATTGCGTGGATCTGCTCCGGGCCCCCTCCCCAGCGCGCGGGGCGCGCCAGGGGCAGCGCCGGAGGCACTGCCAGGGCAGCTGGGCGCACATGCAAGAAATCAGCTTGCAGCGCCGCAAATTTGTGCTTATGCTGTTTTTCTATTTCGAGACCCGCAACAAGGACTCGGCGCGGCGAATGCCCGCTAGCACGCGCTGCCTGGTGGCTGTGACCTGCATGTGACACCGCGAGAGTGGTGCAGGATGGGGCCCAAGCAATGGATGGGCACAGCAGTTCTAGACTCAGGCAAGTCGAAAAAAAGCGGGGCACTGCAGGGGGGAACGCTAGAGGTTATTGGCTTCAGCACGCCTTGCTCAAAGCAGGCATGCCTTTAAAAAAAAGATTCCGCAACCGCGCCCCCTGGCACGTTGGGGAGTGCTATAATACCTTGTGCTGTCTGGTAGGGTTTCTGTAATTTTCTTAGGGCCACCCCTCCCCTCGGGAAGCACCAAACTGCGTGCACCATCCACTCCTCCCGAAGCCACAATCCCTCGCAAAATATGACAGATTGGCACTCCCGAGGCCCGGGTGCCTCCACGACGGCCCAATAACATTCCTAGAAAGGCAACTTTGGCCTCAAGACGGCCCAAGATCGCTTCCAAGAGGGCCCCGAGATGCAAAAACAAATTGCTGTCATGAATTATTCCATATTTTTCGGGTTCTCGCTTGTTCGAGCTTCCAGCGTCCCAATACGACCCAAGAGGCCACCAGGAGTGCCCTAAGACGGCCCAAGATGCCCCTAAGAGTGCCCCAAGAGGGCCCAAGAGGGCTCCAAGACGCGGCCCCAGAGGCGCCCGAATGTCCAAGAAAGCCATGAGACGGACCCTAGACGACCCAAGAGGGTGGACACGAACCGACAATTCGAGCCTTCCGCCCCAAGAGGGCTCAGGAGGCCCCACGAGGGCCATAAGAGGCCCCCAATAGCCCTCCCCCAAGAGGCAAAACCCTTTTGATTTTCGATTGCGTTTTCAATGTGTTTTGGGTTCTCGCCTTTTCGAGCTTCCGAAGCTCCAAGACGGCCCAAGAGGCCCCCAGACAGGAATCCCCCGAGACGGCTCAAGAGGCCCCCAAGAGAGCTCCAAGACGGCCCAGGAGGGCTCCAAGACGGCCCAAGAGGCGCCCAAGTCTGCCCAAGAGGGCCCCAAGACGGCCCAAATAAAGGGCCCAAGAGCGGGAACAGGAACCAAGAATTCTAGCCCGCTGCCCCAAGAAGCCCCCAGCAGGCCCCCCTTGCCTTCTCGAATGACTGGCATCCTGGATGCTGCGCTGGCACGGTGGCAGAATTGCCGGAGGCAGCTGGATAGCACCAGTTATGCTAAAGCCGGCAAGTCAAATCTGACACGAACGCGTGACAGGGCGCCTCTTGGGCGCGGAAAAGGCATACACCGTTGGCGGCAGAATACCCTGAACGATTCTCAGGTTCATAAACGGAGAAGAATAAAGAAAGAGGCCCTCAACGGGTGATCTCTTTCACCGGGTGCTCGACTTGGAGTCGCGCAAAACACCCGCCGGCGCCGAAAGAGAAGGGGCCGCGAGGGCCCTCCCCGATCGGGGCCGCACCCTGCCGAGCGCGACGCGGGGCGCGTGCCCCAGGAGGCGGGGCGCGGGCCCCGGGGGGGGGGGGGGGGTCCAGGCGGTGTCCTGCCGTCGCTCGGACGTCCATTTCCCGCGCATGTTTCGGCCTCGTGCGTGTCTTTGTGCGCTCGAGGGTCCAGGATGGCCCTCGAGATGGTCCTCGCCGAGAAAAAAAGTGCACACGCGAGAGCGAAGAGCCAAGGGGTGTAGGGGAAAGCCCCGAGGGCCAGGGTGGGCCCCCCCTGAGGGCTCCACCCGACTCCCGGGTACCCCGCCCCGCTCCCCCCCCCCATCCCGCGAGCCCCCCTCCGCCGCAGGAGGACCGCGCTCAACGATAACAACGATATCAATGCTTTTCTCCTGCCGTACGAACGATATCAACGATCAACGATAACGCGCTCAACGATATCAACGATATCAACGATAACGCGCTCAACAGAATGGCCGCGCTCAACGATAACGCGCTCAA
>CAUYUJ010019464.1:62500-82500 GCA_963575745.1 Prorocentrum cordatum
GAGGACCCTCTGCACCGCCGACTTAAATTGCCTTGTGACGTTCCCAACCCATTTGCATCAAGTGACAAGAGGCTTGGGCCCGAACTTGCCAGGACAATGACCGTGCAGGCGCCGTTACATGTTGTGCAAACTACATGGTTTGCGCTCACGTGGCACGATCACGGACAACGACAAAAGGACGAGGAACGGGGGCCCAGGCTTGAGGAGGACATGGGGGCGGGAACGAAGGGCAGGAGAAAGACTCGTGGGGGGGGGGGGGTGCGAACCGTCAGCGCAGCAGCAGCAGAAGGAAGGTGGCAGGGGGCAGAGGACGACGACGAAAGTGACGGGAGGAGACCGAAACTTGTTGATATTTTCGGTGCTACGCTAAAGATGCAGCGACGCTTGCGCCATAGTGCAGCGGCGCTCGACAAAAGTTGTGCAAGAAGCGACCGAGGCATAGCTCGCACGCCAGCTTCGCAGCCCACCAGGGATGGCGAGGTTTCTTGGTGGTCCGCGTAAAACGTCGCTCCACTAGACCCCAAAACAGCCCACGAAATCGGCGACCGCCTCGCAGATCGCAGCCCCCCAGGGATGGCGAGGTCTCATCTGAATCTGGGACGTCACTCCGCTGGACCCCCCAGCAGCCCTCGAAAGTGGCGACGGTTTCGCAGGTCGCAGCCCCCCAGGGATGGCGAGGTCTCATCTGAATCTGGGTGAGACGTCGCTCCGCTGGACCCCCCCAGCAGCCCTCGAAAGTGGCGACGGTTTCGCAGATCGCAGCCCCCTGGGGATGGCGAGGTCTCCCTTGAATCGGGGTAGGACGTCACTCCGCTGGACCTCCCAGCAGCCCTCGAAAGCGGCGACGGTTTCGCAGATCGCAAAGATGGCGAGGTCTCCCTTGAATCGGGGTAGGACGTCAATCCGCTGGACCCCCCAGCAGCCCTCGAAATCGGCAACTGTTTCGCAGATCGCGGCCCCCCAGAGATAGCCAGTTCTCGTCTGAATCTGGGTAGGACGTCGCTCCGCTGAACCCTTCCCCCCCAGCAGCCTTCGAAAGTGGCGACAATTACCAGATCGCAAGAGGTCTCCAAGACGGCCCAAGAGGCATCCAAGAAGGCTTCCAGGAAGGCCCGAATAGACCGACATCATTGATTTTCCATAGGTGTTTGAAGGATGTTAGCATTTGCTGATGTTCGGCCTTCCGACGGCCCAAGACTGCCCAAGAGCCCCCAAGGATCGCCCAAAGATCAGAACGTCCAAGACGCCCAGGATGGCCTCCAAGACGGCCCTTGAGCACCCCAAGAGGGCCCCAACTCGGCCCAGAGCGGCCCCCAAGACGGCTTACGACGGCGTCAGACGAGCCAGGAGGCCACCAAGACGGCCCAAGATGGCTCCAAGATGGCCCAAGACAGCCCAAGAGATGTCCAAGAGGTCTCCAAGACGGCCCAAGAGGCCTCCATGAGGGCACTCAGGAAGGCCCGAAGAGGCCAACATGATTGATGTTCCATTGTTTTTTGAAGGATGTTGGCAGTTGTGTATGCTCGGCCTTCCGACGGCCCGAGACAGCCCAAGAGCCCCCAAGGATCGCCCAAAGATCACCTAAGAAGCCTCCAGGATGGCCCCAGAACAGCTCAATAAGCCCTCAAGACGGCCCCAAGAGGGCCCCAAGGCAGCCCAAGAGACCTCCAAGACGCCCAAGATGGCCTCCAAGACGGCCCTTGAGCACCCTAAGAGGGCCCTTAGTCTGCCTAAAGGGGCCCCCAAGACGGCTTCCGACGGCGTCAGGCAGGCCGGGTATGCCCTAAGACGGCCCAGGAGGCCCCCGAGAAGACCCCAAAGGCCCCCAAGAGGCCCAAGGCGGCCCCCAAGATGCTTCCAAGAGGCTCCCAGGAAGCTCCCAGGAGGCCCCAAGAGTGCCCCCCAGAGGCTCCCACTCCTCCTCCTCCTCCTCCTCCTCCTCCTCCTCCTCCTCCTCCTCCTCCTCCTCCTCCTCCTCCTCCTCCTCGTCCTCCTCCTCCTCCTCCTCCTCCTCCTCTCCTCCTCTCCTCCTCCTCCTCGTCCTCCTCCTCCTCCTCCTCCTCCTTCCTCCTCCTCCTCCTCCTCCTCCTCCTCCTCTTCCTCCCTCCTCCTCCTCCTCCTCCTCCTCCTCCTCCTCCTCCTCATCCTCCTCCTCCCTGATCTTCCCCGCCGTCCTCCGCCAAGTGTTCCCCGAAGGGTTTCCACAACGGCTGGGTGAACACATGGTCCGATAGCTTGGCATGGCTCTTGCCACAGCGCTCGACCACATGGGCGATTTCAAAGTCAGGGGACGGCGGTGATTCGCCGTAGGCGTCTTCAATATTCAGAAGGGGGAGATGCCCTTCTCCTCCTTCTCCTCCTCCTCCTGATAATATATGTTTATGGCCCTCCTCCTCCTCCTCCCTTCGTCTGCATCCTCTCCCAACAAGGGCCGTCAGAGACTCGCCCGCCAGGCTCTTCACGGCCGCCGCGAAGGCGCTGTCCTGCATGGCCTCTCGACAGACAGCGACGGCGGCGACGGCGACGGCGCCAGCGACGACGGCGAGGGCGATGGCGACGACGGCGACGGAAACGGCAAAGAAGGCGAGGGAGAGGGAGAGGGAGGGGGAAGGGGCAGCAGCAGCAGCAGCAGCAGGAGCAGGAAATCAGAGGGGGGAAGAGGAGGGGAAGAAGGACATGGATGAAGTGGAGAAGATGGAGGGGGAGAAGGACGAGGGGCAAGAGGACAGGAGAGGAGGACAAGGAGGAGGAGGTGAGAAAAACAAGGATGATAATAAGATGGATAATTACTCACTGCGTGGGGCTCCCCGTATGTGCATCTGTCAGCATGAACCTGTCCGCCGTGAGTGTCTAAGCGCAAAAAAAACTAATATAACTGGGTTTGGGTATTGACGGTCTGGGAGTGAATCTAACAGTGAATGAGTTGTGAATAAGTCTCAATAGTATTAGCGCGTCTCTGCGCATGAGCCTGGGACCTCCTGGGGCCTCTTGAAACCTCCCGGGGCATCCTGGGGCAGCCTGGAGCCTCTTGGAGCTTCTTGTGACCTCGTGAGGCCTCCCGGGGCCTCTTGTGGCCTCCTGAGGCCTCCAGGAGCCTCCTGCTGCCTCCTGGGGGGGACTCGTGCCCCAGGAGAGGCAGAGGCCCCCATCTTTCGGAACAAATGCAAAACACTTCGGATTGGAGCCACACACAGGACAGGGGCAATCTACAGGAACACAAATAAAACACCAAAGACTCTAGCCCCAAGGGAGGCCCAATCTATGAACATACGCAAAACACCGGGGAATGGATACACAAGAAAAAGACCATTTATGGAACCATCCGTAAGACACCCAGGATTCGCACTCCAAGCGAGGCCAAATAGGAACATATGTAAAACACCGGGGATTTAAGCCACTCCTGTGGCCATCTGAAGCCTCCTGCTCATGGAGCCTCGTGGGGGTTCCTGGAACCTTCCGGGGCCTCCTGGTGCCTCCTGGCGTTTCCTCTGGTTTCCTGTGGCCTCCTGTGGCCTCCCGGGGCCTCCTGGTGTTTCCTGTGGCCTCCTGGAGCCTCCTGTGGCCTCCTGGGGCCCCCTGTGGCCTCCTGGGGCCTCCTGGGGCGTCCTGATGCCTCCTGGGACCTCCTGGGGCCTCCTGGAACCTCCTGTGGCATCCTGAAGAGGATCCGTGCCCACGAGTCTGGCCAGCAAAACAAGCAAACCGTTCGAGACATCGCAATCTGGGCCACCAGGGGCGCCTCGCTCGAGACATCCTCCAAATCTGGTCCGAAAGCGGAAGACTCTGGGAACCAAAACAGGCACACCACTCCCCGCCATTGCGGCGCGAACGGACGGGTGAGATACCCCCTGGCGGTTCCCCCTTGGGGCGCTGAAACGCGCGCCTCGCTCGAGGCACCCTCAGAATTTGTTCCGTCATCATCATCATCATCATCATCATCATCATCATCATCATCATCATCATCATCATCATCATTCATCATCATCAGCATCATCATCATCACCACCACCAACACCACCATCACCATCATCATCATCATCAAAAACATCAGCATCAGCAGCACCAGCATCATCACCACCACCACTGCACCGTCATCATCATCATCATCAGCATCATCAACAACATCAAGATCATCATCATCAGCAGCAGCATCATCACCCAGGGCATCATCAATCATCAGTATCGCCAGCAGCATCATCATCATCATCAACACCAACAGCAACAATATCAACATCTGCATAATCATCAGCAACATCATCCGCATCACAATTCCCACCACCATCAGCACTGACGTCCTGACATAGCGAAGTATACCATTCTTCACTGCGTGGAGCACGCGATATGTGCATACATTAGCAGGGACATGTCCGCCGAGAGCGCCTAGGCGCAATAGTTGTTTAATATAAACGGGCTTGAGTATTGACGGTCTAGGAGTGAATCAAAACTCTGAATGAATTGGAGTGTGAATGAGTCTCAGTAGTACTAGCGCGTCTCTGCGCACGAGCCTGGGACCTCCTGGGGCCTTGCGAAACCTCCGGGGGCATCCTGGGGCATCCCGGAGCCTCTTGGGGCCTCTCGGGGCCTCTCGGGGCTTCCTGTGGCCCCCTGATGCCTCACGAGGCCTCGCGCGGCCTCCATGGGCCTCCAGGAGCCTCCCAGAGCCTCCTGGGGATCTATACGAACACACATCGAACACCAAGGACTCGCGCCCCATGGGAGGCCCAATCTATAGGAAAGAACGCAAAACACCGAGGAGTGGACACACTTTTTTTACATCGCCTGCGCGGCGCTCGCTGCGAGCACCGACCGCTCTGGCTCCAGGGCGTGCGCCGTCACCACCAGGGGCGTCCGCGCGGGGCACCCACCTGGCCGCGCCAGCCCCAAACGGGGCCAGACCATCGAAGGCGCTCCCCTTGACACCGCCGCTACCGCAGAGGCCGAAGCTGACGAATACTCGGCTTGCTCGACTGAGGTCTGCGGCATCACCTGGGGCACCCCCGCGGGGAACCCTCCAGGCTGTGCCACCCTCCAACGAGGGCAGACCACCGAAGCCACTCCCGCAGGAGCAAAGGCGGAAGGAGCCAACAGGCGCAAGGCGCGCCACCCGCGAGCGCGGGCTAAAGGGCGCTGGCAGGCCTCCAGCTGACGGACTCCAGCATCTGCCGAAGCTGCACGCAGAGCCGAGGCTCGTAGCCAGCCTCCTGGCGAAGGAGGCCGTCGGCCACCGAGAAGACCTCCTCGGGGCCGACCACCGAGGCCGCACCTCCGCCTACAGCAGGCGCCGCCACCGCGAGCGCCACACCCAGCTCCGCCGCCGCCTTCGCCCAAGGACGCCTGGGCCCGCGCCGCCGCCGCGCGGCACCGTCGGCCTGGCCGTCGCCCCCGAAGCCGCACCCCGCAGCACCAGCAGGTCCTCCAGCTCCGCGAGCTGGGTCCGCCGCCTCCGCCGCGGCAGCGGCCCCGCCCGAGGGAGGCGGGCGGGCCACCGCAGCGGCCGCCACCGCCCCACCATCGGGGAATCGCACGAGCCCGTCAGCCCATGCGTCGTCGAAGCCCTCCATTTCCGCGTCGGCAGCCTCCGCCTCCACAGCGGCCGCGGGGGCGAGCGCGAGGCCCGCACCAGCAGCGGCAGCAGCGGCTCCAGCAGCCTGCCCAGCGCCCACGCCTGCGGCTTCAGGGGGCGCCGCGGCAGCCTTCCGCGCCGCGCGGCGCTGTCGGCGGCGCCGACGCCGAACGGCGAGCGCCGTCGGGTCGACCGCAGCAGCACCTGCGCGGCCCGGAACTCCAGGACGAGGAACAGGAGGTGGCGCCCCGGCGCCAGCGGCGGCGGCGGGCGGTGGCGGCGCCGCGACGGCGAAGGCCGTCGCCGAGACCGCTGACCGCGCAACCGCCGCCACCGTGCGCCTCGGCGCCCCGAGCGCCCCGAGCGCCCCGCGCACAGCCGCCTCGACGAGGCGGGCAGCCATCACGGGCAGCGCCATCACGCGGACGGAGGCGCGGCCGTGCGAACGCTTGAGCCAAAATGTAGGAGTGGATACACAGGAGAAAGACCATCTATAGGAACATACGCAAAACACTGGGGATTAAAGCCACTCCTGTGACCTTCTGAGGCCTCCTGCTTCTGGGGCCTCGTGGGGGCTCCTGAGGCCTTCCGGGGCCTCATGGTGCCTCCTGGCGCTTCCTGTGGCCTCCTGTAGCCTCCTGTGGCCTCCTGTGGCCTCCTGGTGCGTCCTGGGGCATCCTGGAACCTCTTGGGGCCTCCTGAAGCCTCCTCGGGCCTCCAGGGCCTCCTGGGGCCTCCTGTGGCCTCCTGATGCCTCCTGGGACCTCCTGTGGCCTCCTGGGCCCTCCTGGAGCCTGCTGGAGCCTCCTGTGGCGTCCTGAGGAGGATCCGTGCCCACGAGTCTGGCCAGCAAACTAGGCAAACCGCTGGAGACATCCTCGCAATCTGGGCCACCAGAAGGGCGAAAACGAACGCCTCGCTCGAGACATCCTCCTAATCTGCTCCGATAGCTGATGATGCCGAGTGGGTAAGAAAGCGCCCTTAGGCGGTCTAGTAAACGCCAGTTGTGGGGATCGAAATTTTCTGCTCCTCCCTTGGCCCAGGACCCCGGGAGCAGGCCCCAAAGCCCGAGGACGGCGAAAAACCTCTGAGCCGTCTCCCTAGGCGGAGGAGGAGGAGGAGGAGGAGGAGGAGGAACAGGAAGAGGAGGAGGAGGAGGAAGAGGAAGAGGAGGAAGAGGAAGAGGAGGAGGAGGAGGAGGAGGAGGAGGAGGAGGAGGAGGAGGAGGAGGGGGACGGGGAGGAGGTGGCGGAGCCGCCCGGCCTTCTCCTTGGGGAACTTCTCCTTGAAGGACGAGGCCGCCTCGCGCACGACCAGCTCCTGGGGGCGTGGCACACGGCGGCGGCGTGGCGCGGACCCCGACGAGCGCCGCCGACCGCAAGGCTCAAGTCGGGCCTGTCCCTCTACAGGAGGAATATTCAAAAATAGTCCAAAGATAGTCTGGGGACAATTTTTTGATTACTTGTTCAGCATGTGGGGGGTATTTGGGGGGTGTCCTTAAATGTTTCATCCAACATCCCCTTGTAGGGGGACAGGCCCAACCTAGCGCAAGGCACGTCGCGCGCCGCTCACCCAGAGCGCTCTGCCCCCGGGGCCGGCCGCCACCGGGCGCAGCCGCCGCGAGGCACGGGGGCCCCGCTCCCGGTGCGGCACACGAGACCACGACGAACCCAGAGACGACACCAAGCACTCCAACGAGCAGCCGACGACACAGCACCGCTTGCTTTACAGGCGCAGGGAGGAGCCCCGTGGCAAGAGCCAGAAAAAACGACACGACACGACGACGGGGACGAGAGACGGCACGAGAACGACGTGGGCGCGGGCGGGGGAGGGGGGGGAGGGAAAGGGGGGGAGAGCCCGCGGGGGGCGCGCGCGCCAGGCGCAGCCCCGCTCAGCCCCGCGGCGGCCCGCGGGCCGCCATGGCGCGCCGCCTGCCCCGCGCGGCCCGGCCGTGCCCGGCCGCCCAGCTCGAGGAGACCGCACTGGCAGCGACTGCACTTCTGCGCGGACCACCACCTCAGCGAGCAAGCGTCGGGAGCGGCAAAGAGGGGGGTGTCCAAGAGGGGGGGGTGCAAATCATGACCCGCGGCATGTGCGCGGCCCAGCGGGGGGGCCAGGGACGTCATGAAGTAAGAAGAGGCGCCATGAAACCTGGGGAAATATCATGGCCCCCGCCATGATGTCCACCCCCCCTAGTCATCACCCCCCTCTTTGCCGCCCCCGACACCACCTCAGCGAGCAACCGCTGCCGAGACCCATCGCTCCAGCCACCTCGGCAGACCGGGGCGGCTCAGAGGCCGCGCGCGCGGCGCGCCCACCGCGCGGCGCGGCGCGGCAGCCGGCGCGGCGCGGCGGCGGCGGGACGGCCGCGGGGCCGACAGGGTCGAGACGGAAGAGCGCGACGGACACGTGTACGTACATGAAGGGGCCCTGGGACACACAAAGAAATACACCGCACAAATACAAGGATTCCCCATATTGTCCTGTAGTTTCTTGGTTTTTGTCTCCCCCCCCCCCACTTCCCAGATGTTCCCATACTTTCCTGGGAGTGGACGATGACTTGTGTCTGTGTGCTTTTCCCCCTCCTGAATACAGAGAGAGAGAGAGAGAGAGAGAGAGTGGGAGAGGAATCTGCATTGGCGCACAGGCACCACCAGGTGATGAGCTTGGACCTGCAGGGAGCGGGAGAGGATAGGGATGGCGAGGCGATTCTTCCGCCCGCGCTCCCAGAACTCCCGAAAACCACTCCCCAGAGGCTCGCCCCGGGCCCATCATTTTACGCTCCCGGGGCCTGAGCGCACGGGCCCCCCAGGCCGAACCCGAGGAAAATCGCAAGGCCTGACAAAATCAGAGGATCGAGGCTCGCGCACCAGGAGGTCACTCCAGCGCAGGGTCACTCCAACGCGTGGCCGAAGATCGGAGGCTCGCGGCTCGACGCCTCAAGACGCATCTGGCCCTTCGGGGGGCGTGCAGAGGCTTCCAGAAGCTTCCGGGGACCTCCAGGGAAGGCTCCGAGGCCGAGCGCGAGGAGATGCCGGCGACTCGAGGGGGGCACACACGAAACCGAGCCCCCTGCGAAACCGAAGCGGCCATGACTCCGACGCTTGGGCCGCATCGGAGCTACAGCACATCGGGCGCCCGCGAGAGGCTCCGCTGGCGCCGACCCCCTCCCCACGGCACCCGCCACACCCCTCAGAGCGCCTCTGGACCAGCGGCGCCCAAGGCGCCGCCCAGAGGTGCGGGCAGGGAGCCCAGCCCGTGCGCGGACGTCCTAAACGGTGTTTTTCGTTTTCGTTTTGTTTTCGTTTTCCCTCGTTTTGTCTTCAATCTGCCTTTCCCGCGAAACGAAATCGAAACAAAACGGCCCACGAAATCGCCAAAACACCGTTTAGGTCTGGCCCTGCGTCCCAGAGCGTATGGTTGCGGGGTTCGTTGGCACTTCGAGAAGAGGAACGCGGGACAGAGCGAGGACTACGCCATGGTGCGGTTGGCTCAGGAGGAGCTCTGGGAATCCCAGAGTCTCTGGCGGCCCTCGGCCACTCGCGCCCTGCCTCTTCCCCCTGGCCGCGCGGGACGGCAGCGAGAAAGCCTGGAAGATTGGACATCATCATGGCCGCGCGGGGCAGAAAGAAGGCCTGGGATCCTGGATAGCATCGTGATCAGCACTCCTCGCTCCCCTGACGGCAGCGCGCCGCCATCGATCGCATCCACTCCCACGGTGCCACGAACGAGCGATCGCCGGAGTCGAGCGCGCCCCGCGGGGGAGCCCGACTGTGCCCGTCAGGGCACGGCGTAGAGGTCGTGGCCACAGACATGTGAGACGTGCGCGGCCTCACGAGAAGACCGCTGTGCGGAAACGGTAAGTCGGGCCTGTCCCTCTACAGGGGGAAAATTCAAAAATAGTGAAAACATGTTAGGGGACGATTTTTGGAGTGTTTTTGTGCACTATGTGGAATTTCGTTTTGGCGATCTGTTCGTCCAACACCCCCCTGTAGGCGCCGATCTTGTTTCTGTGCGTTCCCCCGCTCCGCTCGGAGGAGTGGCAGGGCCTCCGACGGGTGGCCAAAGGGGGGCCTGCGACCACACGCCGTCCACCGCCTCGGCACGCAGAGGCGTTGGCACGGGGCGCGCCGGCGACGGCGGGTCCTGCATGGCGGCGCCCATGCCGGCCTCGAATGACGCGATGGCCTGGGGGCGACACCGGCGGGGGAATTCTTTGGCACTCGCCTCGCGGGGTGACCTACCAGAAGGCAGGCTGAGTAGACCAACGACCGACTGTCGAGCCGCTCCCCATGGCGCTGCCGGTGCCAAACGCTGCTCCACCAGACCCTGCCCCAGAGAAGGGAGAGGAGAAGGGGGGGGGAACGGAGAAGAAGCATTCGGTTTACCCTTGCTTATCCCGGCGGATGATTTGTGGAGGAGCTAGGCACGAGGGAGAAGGGACGAGGGAAGAAAACGAGGAGATGGGAAACGGGTTTCGAGGATCGGGGGCTGAGCTTCCTGGACGTTCTTAGCCCTTCTGGCCGCGGCTGGGGGCCTCCGGAAATCTCTGGAGGAACACCCGGGCAGAACGCAGGCGCGAGAGGATGATCGACTTCGATTCGAGCACACCGATCGCAGTCATGCTGCAGCCGTGGGACGCACGCGGGACCTTGACCCGCACAACAGAGAGAGAGAGAGAGAAAAAAAAAAAAAAAAAAAAAATGAGAGATAAAAAACACCTGGGAGCACCCGACTGATCACCCTCCCTCCTCATACTCAACCTCCCACCCCAACGACAAGCTCCGAAATGGGGGCTCGCCAAAACGTGCTGAACGTACTTGCGGGCGTTGCCGCGGCTCGCTTCTCATGAGCGGGCTCTGCGCAGGACTCCTCGAGCCTGCTCGTCCGTCATTCTGAGCTGTGCCCAGGCCTGTGTGACAGGCCCAGGCATCCTGAAACAAGTGAATGTTACAGAATGTGTGCCTTACCCTTGGCCATTGAACCTTTGGTTCAAGGCTGCATGCTGCTGGCCGCGGCATCGTTGTTCGCTGAAAGGAACGATGCCTAGCATGATGCAATACTACGCACGAACACATGAGACTACTGATCGTGAGATGTATGATGAGGCGCGTGCGGGTGTGGAAACGCATCATTCAGGCCACGAGCATGCCGTCTTCACCTACTGAGCGCGCAATGCTCCGCAGGCCTTACTTGGCGACCCTATGGCATACGAGCGCGCGCGGCGTGCTACAGGCTGATGCACCTTCGCGACACAAGAAATGGCAGTCTACGCAAGGCTCAAGGCTTGGCTGATGGCTGACCTCACGTTGGCTCAATATTCTGGGTTTGCGCAAAATGCCTTTTTCCAAACCGTTGGCATTTGCCTGCGGAAGTCCTTCCAAACCTTCATGTCCTCCACGGGGTCGGGCAGCTCCTGCGTTGCCGCCGATGCACGTTGTAGCCAGATGAGGCCTACCATGATGAGAACTGCCCGTGGCTGCTCGTTACCAGCCGTTGCCTGCAGCATGGAAAGATTTTGTCCTGACCGCACCGTACTAACCGACTCAAGTGTCACAACCAATGAACTCGTTATCTGTCCACTGGGCTAACAACTTTGGCTGTGCCATTACATGTTGACCCGCATAGTCTTATGGTTCTCGCTCTTCTTGGTAGCCGCACCCGTCGCAATTCGATATGCCATCGTAACCATACGGCTCACCTTGGACATCGTCCGTCTATCCAGCTTTGGCCAAGTTGCCACACCAGGCAGGGCTGCATTCGACCAAACTGCGTCTGTAATTGCTTTTCGTGCTTCAATGTTAATGCTAGGATTGGTCGAAGCCTGCTTGCGCGCGCATCTGATCTCGGATCTCAGGACGCACTGGCGCACGACAAATTCTGCTATCGTAGTCCCCAAGTGCCTGTCAGGACGCAGCCTACATGAACGTGCTTCCGAGCTGCGTGCACTTTCACTTATCCTTGCGTGTTCGCACTCACCTTGATGGCACCGTGGTTGGCCAGACACAAGTCGCGCCGTGCCTTCACTGCACCAGGCCCTCTGAACTGCACGATAGCCGTAGTTCTTCCTGGCCCCATGTTAGCCTTCAAGCCAGCCTCGGTAAACTCGTCAATGGGGATATGAACGAGCTTGGCCGTCGCGTTGGGGGCCTGGTCTGCCGTGACCACCCCGGCGCGCATGACGTCGTCAGCGTAAATGATTTCCGCGTGGTCGCTCTGCTCTTCGCCGCTCGTGCTGCACATCCCCCGTTGCCCAGATCAGCAAACATTGGTGGCCACGCCCTTTCGACGCAGGGTGCGCTGCACTTTCCCTGCGCGCCCTGCCACGAGAAAACCCGAACATGAATCTCCACGTGGATGCCCTGGTCGCGACCCGCAGCTGGCATGAGCGATGTCGCGCCAACCAGCCGATGCAAGCCACGCACGCGTAGGTGGCCCGGCCACCGCCGAAGCCAGGTGCGGTTTGACGTCTCTACTGCGCACAAGGCCTTGCCGACGCAATTTGTCTGCCAACCGAGTTCACGCTTCTGGTCCAAGTCCGAGTCGTCGCAGCGGCGCGGCGACGGCCGCGCCGCCGTCGCCGGAATCGTCGACGAGCTGGCGCAGTACACTGCAGAAGGCACCGACGATGCCCATAGCTTTCGCGCCACGCCGCGCGGGTCTAGCAACCTCGCGACGCGCACTGCAAAGTCGGCCCCTCTGTGGCTGGCGCTTGCACATTGCGTCGTCGGGGCGCATGCATCGCACTTCGGCAGTGGTTTCGTCCGAAATATCCTGTGGACTGCCCTGGAAATCGCATCGCTGATCGAATAGCATGGCTCTCCCCGACTCCGCGCCGCGCGGCGACTTGCTCGCCGCGCGAAGTCTCCAGCGCGATCCCCCTTTTCAGCGCGGGGGCATGGCCAGCCGCAGCCCCATTTTGATTGCCAAAGCACGCGCGATCTGGGCAAGCTTGGCCGGCGCCGACGCGGATAAATGCGGCGCGAGCCGCCGGGCCCGGGCACTTTCCCAAATCTGGTCGACGCGACAAACCTTTCCAATTGCTTGAAAGCCGCCAATACTTCGATGCGCAGCCGGCCGTGGCTCTGCCGCTTGTTGGCCTCGCGGTTGGAGCGCGTCTTGACCATGGCACCGACGACGATGATGCCTCCTGGCTCCTGCCCCGCGAAGTGCTTCTGCCGCGCGTCCGCAACCTCCTTAGATGTTAAGTGATATGTGAGATGGTGGATGAATGCTGTTCACCTCAGGCCTGGGCGCTATTGAGCTAAAAGGCTACAGTTATCGCACGTGCACGCAACGCTTCATTACCCTCGCTCGGAACCTCTCGAAACTCAACACGCCCCCTGAGGGCGACGTCGGAGGCTCTACGAGGCGACTGATCAGACCGCACAACGAGGAACAGCACACAACAGTCAAGGAAAACTTCTCTCTCGAGCGCCACTAGCAAACTTGCTACTGCGGTGTCGCTCAAGCCCTTCCGCTGGCGGTGCTGGCGGTCCTCTCGACCCGCCAGCGGGATACCGCATCAGGCCGCTCACATCACTCAGCCCAGGCACCCTGAGCTCTTTCCCCGAGTGGAATGAACCTCGGGCTCACTCGATACCAAGAGTAGGTCACCTGGCTCTGTGTCGAGATGGTCCTGCTCTCGACCTTTCCCTTCTTGGCCTTGGTGGCCCTCCGGGGGGCCTCGCCCTCTCCTCAGCGCTGTTCGGCCTCGCGAAGTAGCCGACGCACCAGCCCGCGCAGCAGCCAACTGCGCATGTCACGATCACCACGAAGACCATGGCCATGATGAGCACCATGCCCTCGAGGTGCACGCCACTTCCGAGGCGCGTGTCCTTCAAGACGATGTCCTTCTTGTCCGTCTCGTAGCCGTAGACGTCGCACTCACCGTCTGCCTTCACCGAGCCCAGGCTGTCCAGGAGAGCGACCAAGGCCGCACCGACCTTCGCCATCTTGGACGTCGTGTCGCTCACGAGGTTGACCCGAACAGCCGCGCTCTCTTCCATCTCGTCCGCGCCCGCCAAAGGGCACCGTCCCAACTGCGTCCTCAGCCAGTGGAACCTCTGACTCGTCAGCGCCTTGGTCCCCACGTCGGCCAGGTTCGTCTCCCCAGTCTGCTTGACCACCACCAGCTTCTTGTCCCGCACCTTTGCTTGAAGCCACAGAGTGCGGACCTCTAGATGGCGAGTCCCCCCCACTCCGATGCGGTGGCAGACCGCCTTCCCCGCAGCAGAGTCTATGCGGATCCTGATCTTCACGTCCATGTCCAGGAACCTCATCACGCTCTGGAGGTGGATCGCCTCGGCGGCGACCGTCACTGACGCGTAGTACTCCGCCTCCCCTGAGCTCAGCGCTTGGCTGCTCTGGCCACGCGAGTACTCGAGGAGCGTGCAGCCGCCGCAACACAACACCCCGCATGACACACTCTTTCTGTCGATGGAGTCTCCAGCCCAATCCGAGTCAGCGTAGCACTCCAAGATATCGGCTTCCCCAGCTCTAGGGAAGAACAGCGCATAGTCACGAACTCCAAGTAGATACCTGCCGAGGTGCTTGAGCCTCTTCATGTCGTTGATGGTGGGCGCTGCCAGCCTCTTGCTCAGCAGCACGTGAACAGCGAACGCGACCTCGGTGACGTAGTTGACCATGTACCTCGCGATGTCCACGCACTGTCGGTAGAGCTTGGTCTCCTCGGCGCTCAGAGGGTGCTCGTTGACCTCCCCCAGCAGCTTCGTCACGATGGGCGTGGGCGAGCTCTTGGCCTTACCAAGGTTCAGTAGCTCAACGATCTTGTCTGCGTACTTCTTGTTACCAGTCAAGAACATGCCATCTTCAACTCTCACTCGCCCTCCCTTTAGGTGCTGGTACTTCGCACCCGCCTTGAGTAACTTGCTCACCTTGATCTTGACCTTACTGCCTAGCTCGGTCGTGAATGCCTGAAGCTCGACGTCGTCGGCGGTCGCGTAGATGTCGTCCTGGTGGAGCTCCAGGTCCACTGAATCCCGATCTCGACGATAGAAGCATGGCTGGTCAGGGCACTGCTTGAACTCCATCTCTGAGACGAGGGTGCGGTTCATGAAGTCGCTGAAGCCTCTGCTCGCGTCCCTCGCCGTAGAGCTTCTTCTTCATCCTCCATATCGTCCTCGCCGTGTTGCCCTTGAGCGCCTCTGCCTCGACCCACTCCCGAGGCGGTACAACTGCCACGAGCCTGTCTTGGTCCGCGTGGAAGTAGGCGTTGACGGCGTCAATGATGACGGTGGGCTGGTTCCGCTTCACCGCTTTGAAGTCTACGAGCCTGCCAGTCGTGGGTTCGCTTGCCGGCGTAAACAGCCCCTCGCGCTCGGGGTCCATGCTCTTGAACTCCCTGGCGACGAAGCGACAGCGAATCTCCTCGCCCTTCTCCTGGTACACCCACTTGGTCGACAGCCTTGTCCAGGTAGAGTCTGTCTCGTCAGGCGACACAGCTTCGAACACATCGAACTCCTGCATCGTGTTGATCTCCTTGCACTTGCCTGCCTTGATGAGGTCAACGTCGTACTCGCCCTCGTGCCAGTCGATGTCCATCTCTGGGTCCATGGCGGGCATCGGGTCAATCTCGTCCATCACGAAGCCGTCGACGCCTCCAACGGTGCCCATCTCGACCTCTGGGACCTCTGGCACCCCAGCCGGCTGGGCAGGACGAGACGGCGAGCTGTCGCCTGCTTCTTGCCTCGGTGTAGAGAACCCCACGTCATCCATGTAGCCGCTGCCCGTCCTGCTCCTGGCACTCACGTAGCTGTGCCCGTCCTCAGCAACTCCCTTCTCGACCGTGGTGTCTGGGACCTTCTTCTCCTCCTTGGCGTCGTCGACCTCTGCCTCCTCTTGCTTCTTCTCAGGTGGGGCAGTCGGGAGAATGACCACCTTCTTGCCTTTCGGCCTTCCGATCTGGCCGATGCCTCGATCCCAGGGGGCCCCGACCATCTTGGCCACGAGCTCGAGGTCGCTCTGGTCTTCTTCTGGGAGCCTGCGCACCGTCCTGACCAGGTGCACCCCGCTGCTCGTCCCCATGAGGAACTCGTCACTCTCGTAGGTCTTGCCCAAGAAGATGCCCTTCTCCCACATCGACTTTGACTTGCGGTTGCGCCTGCCTCCAGTCACGTGGCCACTCGACGACATCGGATGCTTGAACATAGCGGCCTCAGCGAACTTCAGGATGACGCCGTGGTACTGGGTGCCAGTCGCATCCTGATGAAGGGGTCCGTCCATTCGACTTTGTGTGGAACACCTCCGTGATGAAGCCCACGTGCCTAACGAGCCACGGCCACAAAACATGACTTGGCCCTATCTTGATACCCAGCATCTTCTCGGTTGCATCTCTAATCGTCCTGGTCTGGCCCTGCAAGATCTTCTGCTGCGCCCCCACGGCCCCGAGCGACTGTGACGAGTACCTGGGGGTCTGCTCTACCGTGACCTTGTGGTTGTCGACCTTGAGCCTCTTGGCCGCCACCGCATTCGCCATGCTGACGATGCTTGGCTCCCCGTCGCTCCTGAGCCTGAGCTGCGTGGCGCCGAGCCTCCTGAGGAAGCTCACGATCGAGGTCACCGCGTAGTCCTGGTTGCCTCCTTTCTCTGGGGGGCTGATCTGCAAAGGGACACCCGTGTCGCAGTCGATGACGGCCAGCGTGGTAGAGAAGCGGTTGGCCGCGTCCTCGGTCTCGTCGCCGTCGTCCTTCAAGAAGTGGTAGTCTATCTGCACGACGGGCACCTCTGGCTCCTTGTCCGTGAGGAACTGGACCCCGCGATGAGGGGCAGCATCTCCCTTTCCGAACACGCACTCCAGGCACCATGGCTCGAACTTCGCGTGGGTGAGCTCCTGCTGCCTTACGGTCTCCGCGCCTGGCCTCTCTGGGATCTTCAGCGTCCTCGGCTCTTCGGGATCAACACCTTCCTGAAGTCGCCGTTGGCGCTCCTCGAGGGCCCCCTTGACCTTCATCTTCTCGTCCAGCTGGTGCTCACACTTGACGAGCCTCTCCCACAACTGCTTCTGGGTGCCGTAGATGGCTGCATCAAGGATCCCCAGCCTCCTCAGTTCCTTCAGGCGTGTCCTCAGCGCTTCGACAGACGACTGGGAACCCAGGATCTCTCGTGGAGGCCCTGCTTGTGGTGGTGCAGGTGCAGCTTGAGGTTCTTGCGGTGGTGCAGGTGCAGCTTGAGGTTCTTGTGGCGGTGCAAGTGCAGCTTGAGGTCCCTGTGGCGGTGCAGGTGCAGGCTCTTGCTCTTGAGCCGCTTGGTCGACAACAGGTGCCACCCGATGTCTGTGAGCACCCGCCTCCAGCACACGACACTTCGCGTAGAAGCTCTTCCCGATCATCGTCAGGGGTATCTTCCTCTGGATGCCGTTCACGCTCGGCGGGGCCATGTAGCTGTTCCCCGTCTCAAGGTGAACGACGGCACCTCTCATGACCCTAATGCCACAGCTGAGCACGGGCTTGCTGCAGTCGCCGATGCGGAATCGGTTCGTGGCCATCACCTCGCGGCCCGCCTCATCCAGGAACGCGATGCCGACGTTCCGTTCGCCGTAATCCTGGATCTCGTCGTTCGTGGCCGTCCTCAGCTCCACCCTGGTGGGGTCGTCGACGTCGTCGCTCGAGTGACCGAAGCCAAGGGGACATCCGTCGGCACCCGACCCGCTGTCGATCGAGACCCACACGTACTTGCTGCCGTCGTCGATGGTGTTCACGCTCTCGGCGACGCCCATGACCCACAGCTCGTCCTCCTCGTTGACTATCCTCTTGACTTCGGCGCCCTCTGGCTTCGACCTGCATTCCGAAGCCTTGTGGCCTTGCTTCCCGCACCTGTCGCACTTGATGTGTGACCTGCAGTCATTGGCCTCGTGGCCCAGCTTCCCGCACTTGTCGCACTTCTTCTTCTTCTCTTTGCCGCCCTTGCCGCCCTTCTTGCCCTTGGCCTTGCCCTTCGAAGGGTTCGCTGCTCCACCACCTGGGGCCCAGCAGTCTCTTGACCAATGGTCTCGCTTGCCACAGTTCTTGCAGCTGTCGCGATCCACATCCCGACCTTTTCCAGCATCAATCCTCGCCTGCTTGCCGTACCCCTTGGGAGGTTTGAAGATGCCGCCCACGTCGCCATTCTCGTTCACCGGCCCGACGTCCATCGGCGTGGGCCCACCGTTCGAGTACTGCATGCCGCGGGGCGCTCCTGTGGTCTCGTAGACCTTGCCGCTCGCGATGTAGTCCGCGACGACCTTGGCCAGCTTGGTGTAGTCCTGGCCGATCGCCCCCAGGGCCTGGCGGACCACGGCCTTCACGTCCTCTGGAGCCCACCTGACCACGACAGCGATCCTCGTGCCTTCCGTGACCTTCTCCAGGGACTGGGCCTCGTAGAGCGATTCACTCTTCTCCCACTCCTTCCAGGCCGCCTCCCAAGTGCGGACGCCGCCTCTGATGGCCGTCTCCCACTCGGGTTTCAGTACTCCCATGAGCATTGCCGTCAGCCTTCCACCAGACTTCGGCTCGTACTCCTCCTTCAGCCTTTTCCAGCCTATGGCCCCGTTGTTCTTCGGCACCATCTGGAGAATCGTAAGGGCCTTGCCTCTCGTCGTGGCGATCAGCAGGTGGTACAGCACCTTCATCCTGAGCTGGACCTTCTCCGACTGCGCTGCCCAGCCTAGCTCCGTCTCTTCCGTGACCTCGCAGTGCGTCATGATCTGCTCCAGGTCGACGAGCCCTGCCGTCGACTCGAACACGAAGCACCACTGCCTCCATTCCTCATCGGCGCCCGAGAAAATCCCAATCCTGCTCAAGATCTTCGTGTCCACGATGCTCTCGAGCCGTCTGTCATCGGCTCCAGCTTCTGGCCTCCGGGCGCCCTCGGTCAGCCTCTGGATCTGGGCCGCCTGCTCGCCAACTATCCGCTGCAGCTCTTGTAGGGCCGCTTCCATCGCCATCGCAGCTGCAGCAGATCACGCTCCTGCTACCATGTTAAGTGATATGTGAGATGGTGGGTGAATGCTTTTCACCTCAGGCCTGGGCGCTCTTGAGCTAAAAGGCTACAGTTATCGCACGTGCACGCAACGCTTCATTACCCTCGCTCGGAACCTCTCGAAACTCAACATCAGATGCAATTGCCTGTGCCGTCTTTCCTTTCGGGCACGGCGATAAGCGGTCGAAGATGCCATATTTTCTTCTCGGCGAGTGATTTGGAGACTCCTAACACGCAATGCACTCTTTCGGGGTCTTTCATATTCCACCTGGATTATAATTGGCTTGCAATGCTCTCCATGTGCCCCCTCCAGTCGGTGGCCGAACGCCGCCTTAGCCAGCGCGGCGCCCCTGCAATGAAACGGCCCGTCGTCGCGTCGGGCACGCCCAGGGGGTCCGCGAGGCCAAACGCAGGGTCGATGCCTGGAGCTGCTCTTTGCCGTCGCCAGAATGATAACGTGCAGCGCGCGCCCCTGGCTGCACTGGATGATGCATCCTCGAGATGTTCCACGTTTCCCGCGTGACGGATCCGCGGCAATTGTTCGGCTGCATGATCTGCACTCGCCACCGGGGTCGTCGGGGGGGGTTGCATGGCCGCATGCGATGTCGACGTCGTGATCGCCCTCTCTTGGCGCGCCCAGGCCTCGAAAACGACTCCCACGATGAGCTTCCCGGCGCTGCGCGCTACTTCCTCAGCGACCCCGCGCGCGCCCAAACGAATAGCAACGAAGAGAGCCGCGCGGTCTGATACCAAATTTTGCCGCCGGTCGGATTCCCCTCTTGAAGATGCTGCCACTGCTGCCATCTGAACGCGGATGCTTTCGCAATGCTACGTGGCTCCTCATTCCAAATTGGCATGGAGATCTGACTGGCCACGCTGATGAAATTGTTCATCTTCTCGGGGCCCTCTGATACGCTCGCGCCCACCATGCGGCACCCCCATATGGATGAATCCTCTTCCGTCGAAACTTGCCTCCAACGTCAACGCGATCACGTCGCGGTCCTCGCGCGCCACCCCGAGGTCTACAAAGAGATCCATAACTGTGCTTGTCGCGACGCGTGCCACGCCTGCGGGGTGATCATGTAGTCGGTGCGCTACTTTGTCTTGTCGCTCGCGCGCGCCCATGTCGTTTCCGGTAGTTCTGCGTCGCCCATGAACGTCGCCGGCGCCATCTACACTTCGCCGAGCACGATGTAGCGCTGACCCCCCTACTGGATCTGTTTCTGGATGCATCGGCCCTACCGCTGCTGACGCGATGCTGCCGAGGGTCTCGCTCGCGTCGACCCGCGCGACGGTTGGACTGGCAGGGCCCCTCCACATCTCGATGATCTCGCAGGTCATCTTCCACCCCGCCGATCGCGGATGCTCCTTCGTCCGTTGGCGGCGCCACTGCTGCAGTCGATTTGGCCGAAGCACCTTAGAGTCTGCCGTTCGCAACCGCGGCCGGTCGAGGTCTCCC
>CAUYUJ010019464.1:85000-124044 GCA_963575745.1 Prorocentrum cordatum
TCGGCGCTCGCGGAATGCGACCACCACCTCGCGCGGCGACGACCCGGCCAGGAGGCAAGGCAACCCCGCCAACGGCCTCGGCAGCCCCCCGAAGCGAGCCACGGAAAAGGCCACGGCGGCGTCGCGGGTATGGCCGTGGACGCCAGATGGCCGCAGACAGCGGCGGTCAGGTGGGCGCCCTGGTGGCGAGGGAGGCAGCAGGAGAGGAAGCGCACCACCACCACTGCCTGGAGGGTGGAGGCCAGAGGACGGCCAGTGCACGCCTGCATTCCGCACATCAGCTCATCCCGCACCCTCAAAGATGGTGGTGATCGTGGTGGTGGTGGTGGTGGTGGTGGTGGTGGTGGTGGTGGTGGTGGTGGTGGTGGTGGTGGTGGTGGTGGTGGTGGTGGTGGTGGTGGTGGGGGTGGTGGTGGTGGTGGTGGTGGTGACCAGGGCCACAATGACGACGACGCGAGGATTGCCACCGGGGAAACCGAGGCAAAGGAGCCGGTAAACAATCATGCCGCTGCACTGTTCTCGCCTTCTTCCCCTAGATGGGACGAGGACGCCGACGAGGAGGGAGAACGGGCGGGGAAGAGGGAGGAGCGAAGGACGAGGGAGGGGGGGGAGGGTAGCATGCCGCCAGAGTGAAGCATCCGAAGAGCGAGGGCAGGCAGAGAGGCCAGGCGGCGGTGGCGGTGGTCATGGCGAGCTTCCTGCTCCCAAGCGGACGAGGGCCTCTGCCGCCGGCGGGCTGCCAGCCGCCCGCTCGGGCGCCGCGTGCGGGAAGGCGAGCGCATGCTCCCGCGGGTGCCCACGGACGGTGCGGTCGCCTCGGGCGCTGGACCGGCACGGGGCTCGGGCGCAGGTGTCGGGGGAGTCCCAAGGGGTGGGGTGCCCAAGAGGGGGGTCGCACGTCATGGCCCGGGGCACGTGCACGGCTCGGGGGGAAAAACCAAGGGGCGCGTTGAAGGAAGAGCAAGCAGAAGGAGAAGGAGAAGAAGAAGAGGAATAAGAATAAGAATAAGGAGGAGAAGAAGAAGAAGAGGGGGCTGTGAGATCGTAAAGAGATCGTGGCCCCAGCCATGCTACATCCCCCCTAACTATTGCCCCCCCCCCTTGGCCGCCACCGAGGATGCGAACGGCGACGCGGCCAGGCCACAGGTCGGTTGCATCTTCGGCGTGGAGGCGCAGAGTCAGACCCGAGCAGGGCATCTCCACTGGCGGTGTGGCGAGGACCTGGTCGAAGAGCCCGAGGAAGGGGGCGGGCAGGGCGTGAGCCGTGCTCCACCGTCGGCGATTCGCTGAGCTCCCGCCGTCGGAGCTCATCGAGCGGCGCTGGTCCTCCGTGAGGTCCGTCGAGGGGGCGATCTTGGAGGCCTGGGAGGGGCGCTCTGATGTAGCGCGTGTGGTTCGAGTGGGTGCGTGTGGTCGCGCGGCCGCTTGGCCTCGGCCGCGTGGTGCTCGCGAAGGTCGACAGCGTCGAGGGCCCGCGGCGTGGCGGCTCGGCCGGTGCCCTGGGGGCGACGACGAACAGAGCGGCTCCTCCGGCTCCTACTCCCCCTCCTCGTCTTCATAAATACGTTCCTCGCCACGAGGAAGCATGCTCCATCCTCCTTCTCCACCCCCTGCTGCTCTCACAACCATCACTGTCATCATCATCACCACCACCACCATCATCAGAATTCCCATCATCACCACCACCACCGCCGCCATCACCATCTTCATCGAACCATCACCATCCGCCTCTTCCTCATCCTCATCCTGTTCGGGCACGGTCTCGAGGTGCAGGAGTCCCCCGCCCGGGGGGGACGCGCCTGAAGCTGCTTCGCGGCGCGCTCGGTGAGGTCGTCCTGGCGGGCGGGCCTCGAACCCTCGGCGCTCCTCCTCCTCCTCCTCCTCATCATCATCATCATCATCATCATCACCATCATCATCATAAACATCATCATCATTATCACCATCACCATCACCATCACCATTGTCATCACATCCACCATCATCATCACCATCATCATCACAATTATTACCACCATTAGCATCATCATCATATCATCAGCTGCAACATCACCATCATCATCATCAGCATCATCATCAGAGGCAGCAGCAGTAGCAACAGCAGCAGCGCAATAAGCAGCATCAGCAGCACCATGATCATGATCAGCAGCATCACAATCACAATCATCATCAACATCAGCATCATCATCAGCATCATCATCAGCAGCATACGCATGAGCATCATCATAATCATCAGCATCAGCATCATCATCAGCATTATCAGCATTAGTATAAACATCAGCTTCAGCATCACCATCACCATCATCATCATCAGAATCAGAATCAGAATCATCATCAGCATCACCACTGTCATCATGGGCAGCAGCAGCGCATCGTCAACATCCTCACCATCAGCATCATCATCAGCATCATCACAATCCTCATCATCAACACCATCACAACAACCGTCATCATCATCAACAACAACAGCAGCAACAGCAATACTATCAGCATCATCATGATCAGCAGCAGCATCATCATCACCATCACCACCACCATCACCATCGTCATCATCAACATCATCAACATCATCATCAGTATCATCATCATCATCATCATCATCATCATCATCATCATCATCATCATCATCATCATCATCATCCGTCCTACCTCCTCTTCCCTCATCCTCCTCCTCACCCTCCTCCTCCTCCTCCTCCTCCTCCTCCTCCTCCTCCTCCCTCTCCTCCTTTCCTCCAAATCCTCCTATCAGCATCATCTTCATGATCAGCATCATCAGCATCATCATCATCATCATCAGCATCCTCATCATCATCATCCTCATCCTCATCATCATAATCATCGTCATCATCATCAGCGGCAGCATCAGCATCATCAGCATCAGCATCATCAGCAACATCATCAGCATTATTATCATCATCATCATCATCATCATCATCATCATCAGCATCAGCATCATCGCAATCATCATCATCATCAGAGGCAGCATCATCATCAGCATCATCAGCGTCATGAGCATAACTATCATCATCATCATCACCACCACCATCATCATCATCAGCATAATCATCATCACCGCAATCATCATCATCGTCAGGATCAGCAGCATCATCATCAGCATCAGCAGCAGCATCATCATCAGCATCATCAGCATCATCATCATCATCATCAGCATCATCATCATCATCATCATCATCATCATCAGCGTCATGAGCATCACTATCATCATCATCATCATCATCACCACCACCACCACCGTCATCATCAGCATAATCATAATCAGCAGCAGCAGCATCAGCATCATCAGCATCAGCATCATCAGCAACATCGTCAGCATCATCATGATCAGCATCAGCATCATCATCATCATCACCATCATCATCATCATCATCATCATCGCAATCATCATCATCAGCAGCAGCATCATCATCAGCGTCATGAGCATCACTATCATCATCATCACCACCATGATCATCAGCATAATCATTATCAGCCGCAGCAACAGAAGCAGCAGCAGCAACATCATCATCATCGACAGCAGCAGCATTATCATCATAACCATCATCAGCATCATCATCAAAATCATCAGCATCCTCAGCAGCATCAGCAACATAAGCAGCATAAGAATCAGCATCAGTATCAGCATCAGCAGCAGCATCATCATCAGCATCATCATCATTACCACCGCCATCATGAACAGCAGCAGCGCATCATCAACATCATCAGCATCATCATTACAATCATCATCAGCAGCATCATCATCATCACCATCATCATTCATCAACATCAGCATCATCATCAGCATCAGCATCATCATCAGCAACATCATCATCAGCACCATCATCATCAGCAACATCCTCACCACCAGCATCACCAGCGTCACCATCATCATCACCAGCGTCACCATCATCATCATCATCATCATCATCATCATCATCATCATCATCATCATCCGTCCTCCCTCCTCTTCCCTCCTCCTCCTCCTCCTCGCCCTCATCCTCCTTTCCTCCATATTCTCCTACAATCATCACCATCATCAGCAGCATCATCATCATCAGCAGCAGCACCACCACCACCACCATCATCATCGTCATCATAATCATCATCAGCATCATCATCATCAACATCAGATTCATCCTCATCATCCTCATCATCATCCTCATCATCATCATCATCATCATCATCATCATCATCATCATCATCATCATCATCCGTCCTCCCTACTCTTTCCGCCTCCTCCTCCTCTTCCTCCTCCTCCTCGCCCTCTTCCTCCTCCTTTCCTCCAGCTCCTCCTCCTCCTTCACCTCGTCTTCGTCCTCCTCTTCCAACGCTTCCTCCTCCTTCTTCTTCATCTTCCTCTGCCTCTTTCTCCTCCTCTTACTATCCCTCTTCCTGTTCATCTTCGTCTTCCTCTTCTTCGTCCTCCTCCTCCTCCTCCACTCCTTTTTCTTATACGTAACTCCTCCCTGTCGCACCCTGGGCCGGGCGCTTCGCCTGAGACCTCCTTACCATTTATGACCCTGAAGCTTAAACCATGACAAGAGTTTCACACATGGATGGCGGGTGGTTTTCAAAATGTGGCTCTCGCCGTAGCGCTGCGCACGTTCGTCTTAAAAACTTGCAAGATTTTTACGGATGAAGGAAGGGCGGGCGGCTTTCAAAATGTGGCTCTCGCGGTAGCGCCGCGCACATTCGTTTTCAACATTTGCATGAGCTTCACGGATTGAGAGCGGGCGGTTTTCAAAATGTAGCTCTCGCCGTAGAGCCGCGCACATTCGTTTTAAACAATTGCAGGAGCTTCACGGACTGAGGGCGAACGGTTTTTAAATGTTTGCAAGAGCTTCACGGATTCCTATGGTCAGCACACCAGAAATGGTGTTTTGGAAGGACTCAGGGCTGTGAGGGCGCAACGGTTATGTTGATTCGCGGTGTTGAAGACCCAGGAATGGTGTTCTGGCACGATTCAGCATCGTCAAGACACGAAAGTATGTTCGATCCGTGGCGCTAGATTCCCGAGAATAATGTTTTGGCATGGTTCAGGGTCTTCAAACCGTTCTCCCAACGAGGCAGTTCCCTCAGCGGAAATGAACCCGTATAGGGGCCTATGAAGAGGGAGCTTGGAGGGAGTGTTTATTCCAACATCGTTGATGAAGGCTTGAGTTTACACTGGTCCTCTTCCTCCTCCTCCTCCTCCTCCTCCTCCTCCTCCTCCTCCTCCTCCTCCTCTTCCTGCCCCTCCTGCTCCTCCTCCTCCTCCTCCTGTTCCTTCTCATCCTCCTCCTCCTTCCTCCTCCCCCTCCTCCTCCTTCCTCCTCCTCCTCATCCTTCTCCTCCTCGGCATCCACATCTGCACTGGCATCCTCCTCGCAGCGCGACTCCTTCATTTTCTGAACCATGGCCCCACGGTAGGACGCGATCTTGGCCTCGGTCTCGGCCTTGAATTCCTATGCGCGGGTGGAGCTGGAGGGCGCGTAAGAGGAAGGGGGGGAGGAGGAGGAGGAGGAGGAGGAGGAGGAGGAGGAGGAGGAGGAGGAGGAGGAGGAGGAGGAGGAGGAGGATATGTTTATTTTCCCCCCCAAGCCCGAGGCTACTGCAAATTCTTGCCGACGGCGCGCCCGTTCGGTAACGGATGGACTGGCACGCACGGAACTCTGACTTCTTGTCATTTCCGGTGACTTCTGGTCACGCTTCCCGAGGGGCGTGCTCCAGGCGAGCGCCGGGCACACTCCCGACACAGAACCGAACCTGGCCCAAGCCGTCTCGAACCCAGAGCTCTACTGCCGCTTCCGATCGGGCCAACGTCACCGCATTCCAGCCGCGACAGTTTAGGTTGCCACCATCTTGCTCGCAGCGTCTGGAAATATGTGAAAGTGAAACAACCAATGCTGGCTGCGCAAGAAGCCCGCTCGAGCTCCACACCGCGTACGTTGCGATACACCAGGCTGGGTGCAGAGAAGGGGCGGAAATTCGGGCGGCTGTTCACAGTGCAACGAAAGAGGAAGAGGAGGAGGAGGAGGAGGAGAATCTGTACCACCTGCGCCGTCACGAGGCCCCTCTTAGAAGAGCCTGGACTTTGGCGGCCGTCAGCTCCCCCTTGAGGTTCGTCATCGCGGAATGGAGTGGCACCAGCTTCATCCGAAACAATTTCGGCAACATGTTCGCCATCTTGGAGCAGATGCGGTCTTCGATGGCCACAAGGATGCGTTCGTCCAGCGAGTTACCGGAATCAAGCGAAATTCCCAAAGACTGTTCCCCGTCCCCCTTCGCCTTTGTGATGGCCTTGGGAGGGGTGCTACCTGTATGGCGGTTCCGTTCCCCGTTGTGGCCTAGGGCGCACGCGCGGTAGACGCAGTCGTCGCATGACCATCGCAAGGCACCACATGGAATGACATCGCCACACATGACGCACTCTACTCATCGGCGGGGTGCTACGAGCGCATCGTTGGGCCCCCGCATGATCCACAATGTGTAGCTGGATTCGACATCAGCCAAAATATAGGAGTCCCACCAGCCCTCTGGGCGCAAGTGGTCTAGAGCGTTTCCTTTTCCAACCTTCTTCCTTTACCTGTTCGGGAGGTTTACCTCCCCCCCTCCCTGCGTCTGGACGGGTTCCCCCGCGGGGTGTCAGAAGGCTCTTTTCGGCCCAAGATGGTTCCAAGAGGGCTTCAAAGAGTGCGAGATGGCTTCCAAGATGGCCCAAGATAGCGGTAGATGGCTCAATATAGCCTCCGACACGCATCCAAGAGGCCTCAAGACGGCCCCACGACGGTTTCAAGTGCCCTCCGAGCCCTCTGAGGACCTCCCCCCAGAGGCCGAAATCCTTCAAAAGCCAAAGGTAAATCAATATTATTTGCCTTCTCGCTCTTTCGCCTCCGATGGGCTCTTGGGACCTCAAGATGGCCCCAAGACGGCCCAAGACAATCCAGAGAGGGGCCCAAGAAGGCCCCAAGACGGCCCCAAGAGCGCCCAAGAGCGCTTCAACAGCGGCCCAAGAGGGCCCCAAGACGGCAGTTTTGAGCCTCCGACGGGGCAATGGGAATTCCCCATCCTTTTTGAGCGGAAGGGTTCAAAACGGCCCCAAGAAGGCCCCTCGGGCATCCCAAAAGAGCCCCAACAAGGCCCACTGACCCCCCAAAAGAGCCCCAAGCGGGCCCCACGACGCCCCAAAAGAGCCCCAACAAGGCTCCAAGAAGGCCCAAGAGGACCTCAAGAAAGACCCATGAAAGAGCTCCAGGAGGGCCCCAAAAGGGCCCCAAGAGAACCCCAAGAGAGCCCCAAGAAGGCCCCAGGTTTCGAAACGCACGCGAGCTTAAGATACAAATCAGTGCAACAGCCATTACGAGTCATCGAAACACCCCTCACCCCTCATCGAAGCACCATCGTAGCTCGCACCGGCTTCCATCTTAAACTTCACTGCGGGAAGCTCTGTGTGACCCTTGTTTTCCCGAAGACGGCTGCGCAGCTGCATGCGTCCTGCCGCCCCTGATTCACCGACTCCCCTGCTGATCGTTTCTGGATGGGCTGGTGGGGATTTTTGGTCGCAACTGCAGGCGAAGGCGCCGGCGGCGTCAAAGGTCGGCTCGGGCTACGAGCAAATCAAATCGACCTACCGCGCGCACGGGCAATTCAGGGCTACCGCCGGGGGACGCTGAGCTGCGCCGAGGGCTGAGGCTGCAAGAGCTGCCAGGGGCTGCCAGGCGGCCAGGCGAGCGCGCAGGCACCCCAGGGAGGAGACCACCCAAATGGATGAATTGGACCTTGTCGCACCAGGCGCCAGAGGTCGACGCGCAACAGCGTAGCGAAGCGCGGGGCTGCATAAACAGACCAACGTGCTAGGCTGCAGACCAACGTAGAAGAGCACACATGGCCGATCAAGAAGACCAACCACTCTTGAGTAAACCAGCGGGCCAAAATCCCATCGGACCAGCGGCAACGGCAGACACTGCCAGGCTGTGACGGCTACTGGAGACCAGAAGCCAGGGAAGTGCAAGCACTCGTGCCAGAATTGGTCAAGGCGCACGTCACCTAAACGCCAGGGTGTCTCACCCGATTCCACGGAACCAGAATGAGTGCCACAGGCGCGAGGGACGGAGTGGGGTCGCAGACAGCCGATGGCGGAGGTAACCTGAGTCCAGGGGCCCGCGACAAGACGCGTGAGTCAAAGACATCACAAAAAGGGGGGGCAGTGCCAGGGAAACCGAGCCAGGCCATGGCCAGGTCCGAGCAAAGGCCATGGTAGCAGAGACAGCCTCACAAGGCTGAACAAGAAGGCTGAACCACTCCTGAGCAATCCACGAAGGGGCGCGTCCCACCATGCAGGTGGCTGCTGCAAACACGGCCAGGCTGTGGCGGTGTCTGGGACCAGAGGCCAGGAACACGCAAGCATTCAAGCCAGAGCTGGTCGACGTGCAAGTCACCTGGACGCCAGGGTGCCTCACCGGCTCAACGAAGCCAGCATGAATACCACCGGGCGCAAATGGACAGAGGGGGGGCGGCGCACCAGGCATCTGAAGGCAGAGGTTACCTCCGGCCAGGTGCCCGCAACGCAGCGAGCGTGGGTCACCAGACGCCACGAAGAGGAGGCCACTTCACCAGGGATACCAAGCCAGGCTGTGGCCGGGACCGAACGAAGGACAAAGTAAAAACAGCTACAGTGAACGGCCATGGCCGTGTGGCACGCTGCGCCCCGCCCCAGCAAGGGGCACCGTGCCAGGTATTGACGGCGCCGTGGAGCCAGATCCCCAAGGGCGGGGGGCAAGCCAAGCGCAGCATCGGGACCAACACCGGTCGTCACGAGGCCCGCTGACGAGGGACCCATGTCAAGTAGCGGCCAAGTGCGGGGAAGGCCAGGAGGGGGGCCAGGTCGCCAGGGGTGCCAAGCCAGGGCCCGAGCGAAGGCCAGGGCGAAAACAGCTACAGTGAACGGCCAGGGCCGTGCGGCACGCTGCGCCCCGCCCCAGCAAGGGGCATCGCGCCAGGTATTGACAGCGCCGAAGAGCCTGATCCCCAAGAGCGGGGGGGGCAAAACCAGGCGCGGCACCAGTTGCACCTAACGGCTGCACTTTCCGACACGAAATCCTGAGACTCTATTTCTGAGGGACGTCTCCGAGCGCGGGCGCGCCCTTTGCAGTGCACCCAACTGGCCCTTTGCAGTGCACCCAACTGTCGCCACGATACTGTGTCCAGGACGGGGCGCTCTCTCGAGCGCCTTCCGGCCTCCACCGCGATGCTGCCCCAGGGACGCTGATAGGAGCGAGGAGCAATATGAAAGTCCGCCTGCCAGTCTCCAGGAGGGGGGAAGGGCCGACCCGCTGTGGCTGACGACCACGCGTCCGGTGCGTGGCACTCAGCTGGCGGGGATACTTTTTAGTCAGCGGCCGCAGGCGAGCGCGCCAGCGGCGAGTCCAATCAAAGCGGGGGGGCACGCAGCGACAAATTCACCAAAAGCAACGGGGCGCAGCCTCACCTAAAGCGGCTAGGCGGAGCCTCACGCAGCACCTCAGCGGCGGACCGGCGAGTGGAGGGTGCTGGCTGAAACTGAGTCGCACTGCCAGCGTGCAAATATGCAAGGCGTCGGAAGCGCCAGGTAGCCGGGAAAAACGGCGACCAGGGACAGGAGCCAAGTAATTAATGCAAGGGCGCCAGACCCCGGACAACTGCGAGAGTACCAGGGTGGCCGCAGCCAATAGGACCGACAGTCGGAAGTCGAATTGGGCCCGGTGTGGGCGCGAGCGTTGGCAGGCTGCGAGGAACCAGGGAGGCCGAAGCCGCAAAGCCCGACGGCAGCAGAACGCACGAGTACGAGAAGCAGCCAAGCTGCCGCGCGGCCAACATGGCGCGGGCCACCACGAACAAGTGCATGAAGTGGCGCCAGCAAAGGCGCACACCAACAGCCCTGAAGAGGGACGGATCACGAGCCCGTAGTCAGCACACTGGAAGTGGCGACAGGCGAGCACTGACACCACGGGGGAGACCCGGGACTGAAACCAGGATTGCAAAAGCGGCGTGGCAAGAGCACGGAAAGTCAAGGCTGTGCCACAGACGGTCGTGGGCCCCGTCGAAGGGGGGAGAAACCGCGATTTGGGCGGAAAAACAGGACGCCAGTACGGCAAGGGACGACACCACCAAACGGCGGGGAGAACGGGGGCAAGCCGAGGGGAGGGACGCCCCGACCTGGCGGTCCACCCGGAGGCACGGGGAAGGGACGCGCCAGGAGTGAAAACAACTACAGCAGGCCAGAGGCCGATGGGGGACAGGTGGACCACGGCCCCAGCGGCAGCCCACGAGCCAGTATGGTCAGCAGGCCACTGCCCGAGTTCCCAACTGGTGGGGATATTTTTTGGTCGGCGGCCGCACGACTACGGTCTGGCGGCAACAACCGTGTCCGGGACGGCGGCACAAGCTAATTGCACACAAGGTGCGGTGCACGTGAACTGAGCAAAATGCTCAACATTCGCAGTGACACACCTAGGCGCCGCCCGGTCCAAAAGAACGAGCGCACAGTGGTGCGGGCGCTACGGAACGTCGCCCTTGCGGCGCCAAGCTCCGAGCATGAACCCCAGACAAACAACTGGCACCAGCCCGGGGAACCGGCTGCTGGCGGTGGAAAACGGGCCGCCGGCGCTGAAGGCTGGACCACTCAGCGCGCAGCCAACGAACGCCACTACAGAGCTGTTGGGGCTGGCGGCGGCCGACGGACGAGTCGGCACCGGTGGAAAAGGGAAGGTGCGCCGAGAAACGCGGGCGAGGCATCAATCCGGCAAGGCAACCCGTCACAGTCACCCTCACCTCGGTGGACACCGCCGTCCTTCCAAAGTCACAGTATCGACCAGCTGTGGGAGGGCTCCTGCAGCCCGCAGAGTGCGACTTGGCGTGGACAAGGGGGGCACAGCTAACCGCCGCAAGAGATACGTAACTGGATGGCAGCTGCACGCCGAGAGCGTATACACGTGTGGGGGGTGCAGCTAACCGCCGCATTAGTCACATAGAAAGAAGGGGGGTGGCCGAACGGTGCCGGTGCAGCCCGGGCTGGAGTGCGCCAGCGCCGGAAGCGCCACTTGGACGGCCATGTTGCGCAGCATTACGCAGCACAGCTGAAGTTGCACCTGTCAAAAAACTGGCTGAGCGGCGAGCAGGGAGGCGACGATTTCAGACGACTGATCCCTGCTACCGGCAGCGGGCGGCTGTCCAGTGAACAGCAAAGGAAGGTGCGCTGGGGGGGTGCACCTACGGCCGTCCCCTGGGCACCGAAAAGAGTGGCTGTCGCTGTAGGACAGCAAAGCAGGCGCCCCTGGGCGGGTGAAACCTAGAGACGCGGCCCGAGGTAACACTCAGGCGGGGCAACGCGTAAAAGAAGCACTAAAAGAAGCACTCAGGCAAGGCAACCCGCCTCAGTGACTCTCACTTCGATGGACAGCATCGACCTTCTGAGTGCCCCAGGGTCGACCAGCTGCGAGGAGGCCCGTCCCAATGCCCGCTGCGAAAGAATGGGGCGATCCGTGGATGGGGGGTCCTCCAGGCCGCCAGGCCGCTCAGGCTGCCGCAGCCGCCGCGGGCGAGCCATGGGGGCACAGTGGTGGACGTCCGCCAGGCCAGGCAGACGGCGCCGCCCCGCACCGGCGGCCTGAGGCCGCGTAGTGAAGTGTGATTTGACGTGGAGAAGGGGGTGCAGTTAACCGCCGCAAGAGACACGCAACTTGGAAGCAGCTGCACGCCGAGAGCATCTACACGTGTGGGGGGAGCAGCCAACCGCCGCAAGTGACACCTGGAAGGATGGGGGGTGGCAGGACTGCGTCGATGCGGCCCGAGCTGGTGTGTGCCAGCGTCGGACGCGCCAAGTGGAAGGCCCTGCGTCGTAGCTTTACGCAACAAGCTGGGGCTGCAAACTGCCGAGGTGCGGCTGCGCGGCCTGCAGGGGGGTGACTCTCTTTTTACAAGCGGACACGACTGCCAACCAACCACAGTGCCACTGCAAACGCAGGCTTGGGCAACTATTGCGCCCAACATCCGGAAGCCCAGGGAAACGAGCGCGAACAAACCGTGCACTACCACGAACCCACACACGCTTGCAACAGAGCACTGCCAGCAGCCACGCGGCAAGGTGAATTTGACTACCTACCAGACCACCCCAACCCAACCCGAAGATCCGAATTTCGGGTTGGGGGGGGTAAGGGTTCCACATGTGTTTTTTCGATGTTTCCCGACCCGCCCCCACTGGAAATCGAGGGTAAATTTGAGCCTTCGGGTTGGGTTGGGGTGGTTTGGTGGGTGGTGAGAATTAGAAATTATGCGAAACAATGGCAACGATTGCAGTCTTGCCGCGCCCAGTGCTCGCCGAAGCCGTCAGGCCTGGACCTGGGCCCCCACGGGCCGGGGGGGAGAGGAGGAGGAGGACGCAGGGCGATAAAACGTCGGAAAATTGATTCGAGTACCCACTGGCTGTTGGGCTTGGACCTTGGAAGTGGCCTTGAGTCAAGGAGGAGGAAGAGGAGGAGGAGGAGGAGGAGGAGGAGGAGGAGGAGGAAGAGAGGAGGAAGAGATAGGAGAAGGAACGGAGGCGGATGAGAAGGAGGAACACGAGGAGGAGGAGGAGGAGGAGGAGGAGGAGGAGGAGGAGAGAGGAGAGAGGAGAGAGGAGAGAGGCAAGCGAGGTGCGCTCGCGTCATATTTGACGCCCGACCCCTCCTTCCCATCCCTTACCACGGCGCAGATATCCTCTCTATTCGCACATTCGGATGTCGTGCAGGGCAATGATCGCGAGAGGGTACGCGATGCATAGTAGAGCACGGCATGGCATGGCGCAGAAGAGCACGGCAAACGTAGAATACCATAGCATATCAACGAATCGGCACCAAATCTGGAATCACTTCCGATGGTTTTTTTCGGGGAAACATTTTCTAAAGTTTGAGGCCTATTTGGAAGGAAGGCCAGCGCTGCAGCGGGAGCACGATTCGAAACGAGCGGAAGCGCGGAAATGAAGCCAGCGCTGCAGCGGGAGCCCGATTCGGAACGAGCGGAAGCCCGAAAACGAGGCCAACGCTTCAGCGGGAGCAACATTTCAAAAAAAACCGAAGCGAGAACCCGTTTCCCCGAAATCCTGTGTAAAAAAACGCGGAGGGGGGGCCAGATATCTTCCGAAAGTCACCAAGGGAGAGAGGAGAGTCGTACTCATATTGTGTATTTGTAGAGAAGGGAGCGGAAGAGGAGGAGGAGGAGGAGAGGAGGAGGAGGAGAGGAGGAGGAGGAGAAGGAGGAGTTGAGGAGAAGGAGGAGGAGGAGGAGGAGGAGGAGAGGCAGGAGCAATGTAAACCCAAGACGCATCAGTGATGTTGCAATAAAGCCTTCATCCAAGGTCCCTCTCCATAGGTCCCTACAAAGGTACATCTTCATTACGGGAAATGATTCATTAAAACAAAAAAAAAAAAAAAAAAAAAAAAAAAAACGTCTGGAAATCCCCAACCGGGCCGAAACACCCAAGTCCTGGGACTTCAACGCCGCGAATCGATGTGACTCCTGACGCTCCTGAATCGTGCCAGAACACCACTCCTCGGACTTACCCTGCGAACCCTTGAAACTGTTATGTAAACTGTTCCCTCAAATGCGCGCGGCGCCGAAGCGAGAGCCACATGTTGAAAAAGAACACCCTCCATCTCGAAAGCTGCTGCAAACGTTTAAAACAAATGTGCGCGGCGCTAGGGGGAGAGCCGCAGTTTGAAACAGACTCGCCGTCCATGCGTGAAACTGCTGCAAACTTTTAAAACACATGTACGAGGACTCGAACGAAAGCCACATGTTGAAAACAACCCGCCCTCCATCCTTGAACAAGCGTTTTAGACGAATGCACGCGGCGCTACGGCGAGCACACTTTGAAACTTGCTGCCAAAAGGAAGGCGCTCAGGATCATCATCGGTGAAGGAGTCTCAGGCCAAACGCCAGGCCAGCCCTGGCGACGCTTCTGGGGGCGCGACAGGGAGGAGTCCCACCAGCCCTTTGGGCGTGAGTGGTTTAGCGAGCTTTCTCTGTCCTCAACCCCCCAACCCCCCTTCTTCCCCTTCGGGGAGGGGTTTACCCCTCCCCCTACCCCCTCCCCCTGGGTCTGGAGAGGGCGGGCCGCGGGTCGTTGGAGGGGTCTTTTTCGACTCCTGGGAGGGCTAAAAAACGACGACCCTCACGAGGATTCTGCCCCCGACGGGGGGATCCAGTTTGCCCCCCCTCCTCTTCTTGAAAGCCAGAATCATTGATTTTACTACGGTTTTGGCCCCATTTTGGCCTCCTGAGGGGGCCGCGCTCCTCTTCCTTCATAGCAGAATCATTGATTTTACAAAGGTTTTGGGCTCATTTTGTCCTTCTCAGGGGGCAACTCTTATTTGCGCTTCTGAGGAGGTCGCAAGAGGCCACAAGATGGCCCCCAGATGCCCCCAGGAGGCTCCCAAGAGGCCTCCAAGAGGCCCCCAAGAGGCCCCCAAGCGGCCCCAAGAGGCTCCCAAGAGGCCCCCAAGAGGCCCCCAAGAGGCCCCAAGAGGCCCCAAGAGGCCCCCAAGAGGCCCCCAAGAGGCCCCCAAGAGGCCCCCGAGGCCCCCAAGAGGCCCCCAAGAGGCCCCCAAGAGGCCCCCAAGAGGCCCCAAGACGCCCCCCAAGAGGCCCCCAAGGGGCCCCACGAGGAGCCCGAACGACTCACATCAGGACGGGGGGCCCGAACGACTCACACCACGAAGAGGCCGAACGACTCACACCACAAGGAGGGGCCCGAACGACTCACACCAGGACGAGGCGCCCGAACGACTCACACCACGAGGAGCCCGAACGACTCACACCACGACGCGGGCCCCGAACGACTCACACCACGAGGAGCCCGAACGAGTCACACCAGGAGGAGGGGCCCGAACGACTCACACCAGGACGAGGGGCCCGAACAACTCACACCACGAGAAGCCCGAACGACTCACACCAGGACGAAGAGCCCGAACGACTCACACCACGAAGAGCCCGAACGACTCACACCAGGAAGAAGGGCCCGAACGACTCAGACCAGGACGAGAAACCCCAAACGACTCAAACCACGAGGAGCGCTTTCTCTCCCTCCTCCTTCGCCTCGTCCTTCTCCCGCTCCCCCCACAAGGAGGATGTACAAGGAGGCGGGAGGAAAGAGGAGCAGGGGAGATATGCGGGGCCCAGCGGACACACGCCTGAAAAACACGACTGTCGACATGCTTCGCGAGAGTTGCTGCTGTGAGATGGGCTGGTGGGGATACGCGAAGCGTAAAGAATTCGTTGTAGGAAAAAGGGGTAGAGGAAAGGTAGGAGGGCTATGAAGAGGATGAGGAGCAGTAGCAGGAGGTCACACCGAGGGGCATAATTACACTGCCCTCCTCCTCCTCCTCCTCCTCCTCCTCTTCCTCTTCCTCCTCCTCCTCCTCCTCCTCCTCCTCCTCCTCCCGGGTGCGCTGAAGAAGGGGGGCAGAAAGAGGACAGGAGGACGCCTAAGAGGCATGTGCGTGGACGACTGGGGGCCAGCTGATGGTTTGGAAGACGGCGTTGACGAATATACAAAAGACGAAAAGGACGAAGAAGACAAGCAATAACAATACTAATGATAAGCTTAAACATAAGAAGAACATAATCCGAATAATAGAACTCATACTACTAAGCATAACGACCATGTAGTCTCATAAGTATACTGGTAAAACGAATACGAATAATGATGATGATGCTGAAGAAGATGATGATGGTGATGATGATAATACGACTAGAAGCTCGACCCCCCCCTGTGATCATACAAATTGCCTTGGTTTCGATGATTTCCACTTGTGTGTTCGTCCGTCCTCCCCTCATCTGCTCCCCGCTCTCCGTCGTTCCTCCTCGTCCTCTAATCCTCCTTCAGCGGGGCAGTGCGACCTCGGGCTGGGGGCAGCGGGGCAGTGCAAGACTTAGTTCTCTCGCGCTGGATCCCAATCCCTCTCTATCCTCAGGAGGGGGATGATGAGGAGGACTTGGAGGGGGAGAAATAATAATTATCTGATATGAGCGAGGAGGAAGAGGAGTTAGATAAGACGAGTGCGATCCCTACGATGATGACGATGGCGATTACGATGACGATGATAACGATGGCGATGGCGATGAAGATGATGATGATGAGAAGGAGGAGAAGGGGGAGGGATCCTGAATGAGGAACCACTAGGAATCCGTAATCAGGAACCCTTAATGAAGGGGTCCTTGATAAGGAATCTCTGAAAAGGAATCCTGCATACTGAATATTAACTAAGGAACCTTAACAAAAAAATATGTGCCAAAGAATATGTACTAAAAAGTAGTTACGGACGAACCCTTCGTAAAGAATACGTGCCGAAAAATCCGTGGTAAGAACCCTTAACTGAGAAATCCGGAATGAGGAATCTTAAATAAGGAATCCTGTGTAAAGAACCTTCAACTCAGGAACCAATTTAAAAATAATCTTCACTCAGGAGTCCTTGGTAAGGAACCCGATGCATGTAATATATCATAAGGAGCCGCCGAAGTATCCTTCACAAGGAATTAGAATTACGGACTTCTTACTCAATTCCTAAGAAATTTCTACGACAATCATCTCAATAAAGAACCGTTAATACGAATTCCTGGAGAAGGAATCCTGCATAAGGAATCCGTATCACGGAACCCCGAAGAAGGAACCTGAAGTAAGAAACCCTTAATAGGGAACCTTTACTCGATAACCATGAATAAGGAATCCTGCATAAGGAATATTAGCTAAAGAATCCTTAATAAAGAATATGTACCAAGGGATCCGTACTAAGGGATAGTTATCAACGAACGCTACATTAGGAATCTGAAAAAATGAAGCATTAACCAGGAACCTTTGAATACGGACTCCGTCATAAGGAATCAACACTGAGAAATTCTTAATGAGGAACCCTTCATGAGGAACCATTTATACGGAACACTCCATAAGAAATTCGTCATAACTAATCTTGCTTAAGGCATCCTTAATCAGAACTCCTGAATAATGAATATCGTATTTGAAATCCTTCAGACGGAACCCTTCAGAAAGAATATGACTTGAGGAGCCCTAAATAGGGAGTCCTGCATAAGGAACATATATATATATATACTAAGGAATATTGGCTAAGGACTCCTTAACAAGGAGTCTCTACTTAAAGAATATTAATAAGAAGTCCAATGTAAGGAAGCTGTAGTAGGGAGTCGTTAAGGGATTCTTAATAAAGAATATCATGTAAAAGGCCCTTACTAAGGAATCTGAACTAAGAAATCCTTACGGCTGAATCTGGATCAAGGAATCCTTACCGAGGAGTCTTTACGAATGAATCCTCCATGAGGAATCTGAACGAAGGAATCCTGAATGACCGAGCGTCCTCACCCTCGGTTCAAGAAAACCCTCCCTAGTTTTGGTTTGATGTGGTTTTAGGGTGTGGGATGCAAGGAAGCACTGTGTATGTTGCATTGTTTTCGGTTTCTGTATGGGCTTTGCAGGCTCAGAGAGAAGTGCTGCGAGGGAGGCCGCGGCGAACACTCACTGGAGCTTGCAAAACCGAAAAAAACATAGAAAAGCCTGGCGAAGGGGCCAACCATATGCAATTGTGGGTGCCATCTTTGCGAATATTGCCGTCGGTGGATCTTCTGATAGGGCCACGGAGCGCGTGAAGAGCGTGGAAGAATGTAGCGGGACCGCCATGCGGGGGCGGTCACTGTGGCCTTAGGCGGAGCTCCCTATGGGGCCACGACACGTGTGAGGGGTTCGCGAAAATGGGAGGTGGAACCCCATGCGGGCGCTGCCACCGGAGGATTCGGTGGAGCCCCCTTTTATGGGACCATGCGCTGCCGCTGGGGCCATCAGTGGAGCTACCTATGGGGCCACGAGCGTGCGATGGATTCGCCGAAATGGAGGGTGGAACTGAACTGCATGGGCGCTGCCGCTGAGGCCATTGGTGGAGCTCCATATGGGATCACGAAATGTGTGAGAGGTGCGCCAAGATGCGGGTGAAACTGCATGCGGGCGCTTCCACTGAGATCCTCGATAGAGCTCCCATATAAGGGGCCACGAAACGCGTGAGGGGTGCACCGAAATGGAGCTGGAACCGCATGCGGGCGCTGCCACTGCGGCCTTCGGTGAAGCTCCCTTTGGGACCACGAAACGTGAGAGTGATGTGCCGAAATTGAGGGTGGAACTGCATGCGGGCGCTGCCACTGGGGCCTTCGGTGGAGCTCCCTATAAGGCCACGAACGTGTGAGGGGTGTGCCGAAGTGGGGGGGGGAAATGCATGCGGGCGCTGCCACTGGGGCCTTCGGTGGAGCACGAACGTGTGAGGGGTGTGCCGAAATTGAAGGTGGAACTGCATGCGGGCGCTGCCACTGGGGCCTTCGGTGGAGCTACCTATGGAGCCACGAAACGTGTGAGAGCACACCGAAATAGAGGTGGAACTGCATGCGGGCGCTGCCACTGGGGCCTTCGGTGGAGCTCCCGAGGCAAGGATGGGAGGAGGGAGGAGGCGGAGGAGGAGAGGAAGGAGAGGAACGCGAGGCACTGTCTGCTCAAAACGAGGACCCAACACCTCATGATGGTTGGGAACAAGAATTAGCGTGACGAAGGACTCAACCATATGCAGCTGCGAGTAATGCAGGGTGCGACCTGTTCCTCACAGGTAGCGCGCCGCGACAAGGATGGCGCGCGGGGCGGTGCAAATGGAGGCCACGAAACGCGTGAGGGGTGCGCCAAGATGCGGGTGGAACTGCATGCGGGCGCTGCCACTGGGGCGTTCGGCGGAGCCCCGATGGGACCTCGAAACGTGCGAGGGTGCGCCCTACGGGGCCACGAAACGTGTGAGGGGTGCGCCAAGATGCGGGTGGAACTGCATGCGAGCGCTTCCACTGGGGCCTTCTGTGGAGTTCCCTGTCGGGCCACGAAACGTGTGAGGGGCACGCCACGATGGGAGTGGAACTGCATGCGAGCGCTGCCACTGGGGCCGTCAGCGGAGCTCCCTATGGGGCCACGAAACGTGAGAGTGATGTGCCGAAATTGAGGGTGGAACTGCATGCGGGCGCTGCCACTGGGCCTTCGGTGGAGTTTCCTATGGGGCCATGAAGGGTGTGCCAGGATGGGGGTGGAATTGCATGCGGGCGCTGCCACTGGGGCCTTCTGTGGAGCTCCCTATTGGGCCACGAAACGTGTGAGGGGTGCGCCAAGATGGGGGTGGAACTGCATGCGGGCACTGCCATTGGGGCCTTCGGTGGAGCTCCCTATGGGGCCACGGAACGTGCGAGGGGTGCGCCAAGATGCGGGTGGAACTGCATGCGGGCGCTGCCACTGGGGCCTTCGGTGGAGCTACCTATGGAGCCACGAAACGTGTGAGGGGTGCGCCAAGATGGGGGTGGAACTGCATGCGGGCGCTGCCACTGGGGCCTTCGGTGGAGCTCCTTATGGGGCCACGGAACGTGCGAGGGGTGCGCCAAGATGGGGGTGGAACTGCATGCGGGCGCTGCCACTGGGGCCTTCGGTGGAGCTCCCCGTGGGGCCATGAAATGTGTGAGGGGTGCGCGAAGATGGGGGAGGGGGGGACTGCATGCGGGCGCTGCCACTGGGGCCTGCAGTGGAGCTCCATATTGGGCAGGACGCGGAACGTGTGAGGGGTGCGCCAAGATGCGGGTGGAACTGCATGCGGGCGCTGCCACTGGGGTCTTCGACAAGGCTCCCTATGGGGCCACGAAACGTGTGAGGGGTGCGCCAAGATGCGGGTGGAACTGCATGCGGGCGTGTCCACTGGGGCCTTCGGTGAAGCTCCCTATGGGGCCACGAGACGTGTGAGGGGTGCACAGGAATGGTGGACGTGCGGAGGGCAGCGGCAGGGATGGGATGGGGGAGGAGGGGGAGGAGGAGGAGGGGAAGGAGAGGAAAGCGGGGCACTCTCTTTTCAAAACGATAACCCAGCACCACAGGATGGATGGTTAAAAAATCTTCGTGGGTTCACAACAACAACAAGAACAACAACAACAACCACAACAACAACAACAGCAACAGCAACAACAACAACAACAGCAACAACAACAACAAGCAAACAAACAAACAAACAAACAAACAAACAAACGTGTTTCATTGCACCACGTTGCAGTGGGGTGCAAGGACACACTGTGTATGTGTGGTGTGTTTGTTGTTTTTGGTTCTGTAGGCTCAGAGAGAAGTGTTGCGAGGGAGTTCGCGGCGAGCATCAGGACCTACAAAACAAAACAAAACACTAAAAGCATTGGCTCGTAGCTTCGCAACAAAAAAAACAACAACAACAACAACAACAACAACAACAGCAGCAGCAGCAGCAACAACAACAACAACAACAACAACAACAACAATAACAACAACAACAACAACAACAACAACAACAACAACAGCAACATCATCAACAACAACAGCCACGACGACGACGACCACAACAACAACTACTACTACTACTACTACTACTAATACTACTACTACTACTACTACTACTACTACTACTACTACTACAGCAACAGCAACAGTAACAACAACAACAACAACAACAACAACAGCAACAACAACAACAACAACGACAACAACAACAACAGCCGCAGCAGCAGCAACAACAACAACCAGTTTAAGACTGTTCGCCCTTATCTGCCCGAGTGTCCAATAACGCCTATTTCCCAAACCCTCGATACCCGCCCTCTTCGTCTTCGATCGAACCCCTTTTAGGGGGTATACTTTTCTTCCCTGCAGGACGGCCCCCGGCAAGCGGCGGGGCGGCCGCGGACCGTCGGCCTGGCCAGCGGCAGCGCTAATCAGCGGGGCGGCCGCGGACCGTCGACCCGACCCCAAGAAGGACGGACAGGGGACCGACCACGACGACGACGACGACGACGTCGACGACGACGGCGACGACGACGACGACGGCGACGACGACGACGACGAGCGAAAGCGAGAGCGAGAGAGAACGACAGCAGGGCCACAAGGACACGAAGTAGGCCACGAAGGGCGACAGCGGGGACACGAAGGGAATGCGTATGGGCCACGAAGAGCGCGAACGAGCGGGGGCCACGAAGGGCAGATAATGCGGGGCCACAGAAGGCAACGATGGGGCCACTGAGGGTAGCAACTGGGCCACGTAGGACAGATGCATATGGGGCCACCACGGGCGCGAACGAGCGGGGGCCACGAAGGGCATACATATATGGGGGGGCCACGAAGGGCAGCAGGGGGGCCACGAAGGGATGCCACAGGGCCACGAAGGGCAGCGAGGGGGCCACGAAGGGGTGCAATGGGGCTAGGAACGGAAGCGAGAGAGCCACGAAGGGCTGCAACGGGGCCACGAAGGGCAGCGAGGTGGCCACGAAGGGCTGCAACGGGGCCACGAAGGGCAGCGAGGGGGCCACGAAGGGCTGCAACGGGGCCACGAAGGGCAGCGAGGGGGCCACGAAGGGCTGCAACGGGGCCACGAAGGGCTGCGACGGGGCCACGAAGGGCACCGAGGGGGCCACGAAGGGCTGCAACGGGGCCACGAAACAAAGCGAGGGGGCCACGAAGGACTGCAACGGGGCCACGAAGGGCAGCGAGGAGGCCACGAGGGGCTGCGACGGGGCCACGAAGGGCAGCGAGGGGGCCACGAAGGGCTGCAACGGGGCCACGAAACAAAGCGAGGGGGCCACGAAGGGCTGCAACGGGACCACGAAGGGCAACGAGGAGGCCACGAGGGGCTGCAACGGGGCCACGAAACAAAGCGAGGGGGCCACGAAGGGCTGCAACGGGGCCACGAAACAAAGCGAGGGGGCCACGAAGGGCTGCAACGGGGCCACGAAGGGCAGCGAGGAGGCCACGAGGGGCTGCAACGGGGCCACGAAGGGCAGCGAGGGGGCCACGAAGGGCTGCAACGGGGCCACGAAACAAAGCGAAGGGGCCACGAAGGGCTGCAACGGGGCCACGAATGGCACCGAGATGAGGGCGTCCTACGCGTGAGCGCGACTCCTGGGCGCCTGGGTGCCGGGAGCGCGGCGTTTGAGTAAATTGCGGCGGGGGGATCAACAATAATTATTCTCCAGAAATGAGAGTTCAACAACAACAACAACAACAACAACAACAACAACAACAACAACAACAACAACAACAACAACAACAACAACAACAACAACAACAACAACAATTACTACTAGCACGTGGGGACACACCGTTCTCACCAGTGCCAGGGTTTTCATAGGAGGCGGGCAATGCCCCCACTTTGTGGGGGGGGCCGGTTCAAGCTCTACCAAATTTCCAAACGACTCTTCGCCACCACCCACACCCAGCTTCCCGCCCTATGACGTTCGGACACTTCACTTCGTGGCATGCGGACGACCGTGGCTACAATTCAGGGCCCCGCGGCCGACGACGACGGCGTGCGCGCGCGAAGAAAAAACGAATGTGTCCCGCATGGTATTATTTGACAGGGATGATGGCCCTGGCAGGTGCGCAACCGTTGTTGCAGAAGTTCGAACAAGTTGCTCGCAAAAGCCCGTTTGACAGAAATGTTTAAAAAGTGTTGGGTTTCCTACGAATCCGCAAGAGCGCGCGGGATGAAATTTTGATTTTTTTTGAAAAACCATTGGTTTTTTATGTTTTTATGTTAAAATCGCTACGAAATCTAAGGTTTTGGAAGGATTTCGTCTTGCGCGCGCGAATGTCCACTTTACCTTATTTGTTGCAAGGGATTCTTGAAGTTTGGTTATGTTAGAACAAGAAATGTCCACTTTAGCTTATTTTTTGCAAGGGAAAACCGATCGTAACAACACAACCGTATCCGGACTCCCCCGTTTTGCCTGAGACTTCCTCACGAAAATGATGAAAATGAGGCTGCGGCCTAGGCGCGGCGGGGGGGTCGTGCACCAGGGGTCCCAACAATAATTAGTCTTTAGAAGTAATAATGTTCAACAACAACAACAACAACAACAATCATTTAAGACTGGGACACTCCGTTCTCACCTGTGCCAGGGTTTTCATAGGAGGCGGGCAATACCCCCACTTTGTGGGGGGGCCGGTTCAAGCTCTACCAAATTTCCATACGACTCTTCGCCACCACCCACACCCAGCTTCCCGCCCTATGACGTTCGGACACTTCACTTCGTGGCATGCGTACGACCGTGGCTACTATTCAGGGCCCCGCGGCCGACGACGACGGCGTGCGCGCGCGAAGAAAAAACGAATGTGTCCAATATGGTATTATTTGACAGGGATGATGGCCCTGACATGCGCGCAACCGTGGTTGCAGAATTTCGAAGCACGTGAAAAAGTTGCTCGCAAGAGCCCGTTTGACAGAAATGTTGAAAAAATATTGGGTTTCCTCAGAAATCCGCAAGAGCGCGCAAGATGAATGTTTGAATTTTTTTTTTGAAAAAACCATTGGTTTTTTTATGTTTTTATGTTGAAATGGCTACGAACACTAAGGTTTTGGAAGGATTTCGTCTTGCGCGCGCGAGTGTGCACTTCGTGTCATTTTTTGCAAAGGATTCTTGAAGTTTGGTTATGTTAGAACAAGAGATTTCATTTTATAGTGTTTTTTGCAAGGGAAAGCGGGCGTCAACAAAACAACCGGATCTGGTATACCCCGTTTTGCCTGAGACTTCCTCACGAAAATGATGAAAATGTGGCTGCGGCCTAGGCGCGGCGAGGGGGCCGCGCACCAGGGGCCCCAACAATAATTATTCTTTAGAATAATAATGTTCAACAACAACAACAACAACAACAACAACAACAACAACAACAACAACAATCACTTTACCCGAACGCTCAGTGTTCTCACCAGTGCCAGGGTTTTCATGCGACGCCAGCCAATACCCCCACTTTGTGGGGGGGGCAGTGCAAGCTCTACCAAATATCCACACGACTCTTCGCCACCACCCACACCCAGCTTCCCGCCCTATGACGTTCGGACACTTCACTTCGAGGCCTGCGGACGACCGTGGCTACTACACTGGCGTGGAGTACACACCCACAGAAGTTGTTAAGCCTACGTTCGTACACCCACAGAAGTTGTTAAGCCTTGTTAACCCACAGAAGTTGGTAAGCCTTCCACAGAACATCTGTTGCATATGATGCATATGGTACATGATACACATGATACACATGATACGTACTCACAAGATGGAGATTTCGGCGTGCGCGCGCGAAGAAAAAACGAATGTGTCCCGCATGGTATTATTTGACAGGGATGATGGCCCTGGCAGGTGCGCAACCGTTGTCGCAGAAGTTCGAAAAAGTTGCTCGCAAAAGCCCGTTGGACAGAAATGTTTAAAAAGTGTTGGGTTTCCTACGAATCCGCAAGAGCGCGCGGGATGAAATTTTGACAATTTTTTTGAAAAAAAAAAAACATTGGTTTTTTGATGTTTTTATGTTAAAATCGCTACGAAAACTAAGGTTTTGGAAGGATTTCGTCTTGCGCGCGCGAATGTCCACTTTACCTATTTTTTGCAAGGGATTCTTGAAATTTGATTATATTAGAACAAGAAATGTCATTTTATAGTGTTTTTTGCAAGGGAAAACGGATTACAACAAAACAACCGAATCTGGACCCCATCCACTTTTCTGAAGCTTTCGCGAAAAAATGATGAAAAGTCGGGGAAAATGAGCTGCGAACTTAGGGGGCGCGGCGGGGGGGCGTGCACCAGGGGCCCCAACCAATTAATTATTCGTTAGAATAAATAATGTTTCAACAACAACAATCATTTTACCCTCATGCGCCATGCTTCCACATGACACATGCATCCATCTGGATAACACACCCCATCATGGGGGATTTTTCTGGCATGCGGGATCCGATATTCCCTCACCAGATATCCCGCCCAAGAAGGTTTGGCCACCACCTCTTCCGAGGAACTTCAACATCCATAGCTCGGACGGCACATCGCCTTCGCAATCGCCTTGCGCATTCCCCGCATCTCAGAGGGAGAGGAAGAGGAAGAGGAGGGGGAGATGAGAGAGATAGGGAGGGGGAGGAGGAGAAGGGAGGGGGAGGAGGGGGAGGAAGGATGAGTAGTTGTAGTAGCAGCTGTTGATGATATTGTTGTTGCGGCTGTAGCACTAGTAGTAGTGGTAACGGTAGTAGTAGTCCAAGTAAGTAGAACTGGCTTGTGGCAGCCAAGCGTTCATAGCGACGTTGTTTTTTGATCCTCCTTTAATGTCTTCTCTCCCTATCCTTGAGACGCAGAAGTTTCAAAAAGTTGGATGGTTCAGCACATCCAGGAAACCTATCGCTGGACCGGCCCAGATATGGTTCCAGAAGCGGCTCGGGAAGCTGAGCAGGCGCCAGAAGCAGAGAAGCACCACGTACGGGCGCCGGCTCGGGCGTCCGGCCCAAAGCCGCTCCAGAATCGGCCCAGACGGCTTCCCGGGCGCCGCAAGCAGAAATTCAGCATTTTCAAAATACAAATGTGTATTGGAATGGCTTCTTTTCGGCGCGATCGGAACTGCCCGGACGTCCGGCCCGGGAGCCGGGCCGGGTGCCGGCCGGGCCGGGTGCCGGCCCGAGCTCCGGAATCGGCCCGGACGGCCTCCCGGGCGCCGGAAGCAGAAATTCAGCATTCTCGAAAGAAAAATGTGTATTGGAATGGCGTTTTTTCGGCGCCGCCTCGGAACTCGATTTTCCGGCGCCCGGGCGCCGGCTCGGGCGCCGACCCGGGCGTCCGGCCCGGGAACCGGGCCGGGTGCCGGCCCGAGCTCCGGAATCGGCCCGGACGGCTTCCCGGGCGCCGGAAGCAGAAATTCAGCATTTTCGAAAGAAAAATGTGTATTGGAATGGCCTTTCTTCGGCGCCGCCTCGGAACTCGATTTTCCGGCGCCCGGGCGCCGGCTCGGGCGCCGACCCGGGCGTCCGGCCCGGGAGCCGGGCCGGGTGCCGGCCCAGGCTTCGGAATCGGCCCGGACGGCCTCCCGGGCGCCGGCAGCAGAAATTCAGCATTTTCGAAAGAAACATGTGTATTGGAATGGCCTTTTTTCGGCGCCGCCTCGAAACTCGATTTTCTGGCGCCCGGGCGCCGGCTCGGGCGCCGACCCGGGAGCCGGGCCGGGTGCCGGCCCGAGCTCCGGAATCGGCCCGGACGGCCTCCCTCCCCTCCCGGGCGCCTGAAGCAGAAATTCAGCATTTTCGAAGGAAAAATGTGTATTGGAATGGCCTTTTTTCGGCGCCGCCCCGGAACTCGATTTTCTGGCGCCCGGGCGCCGGCTCGGGCGCCGACCCGGGCGTCCGGCCCGGGAGCCGCTCTCGGCGGCGAGCAAGAGCACCGAGCCCGAGTAAAAAAGGAGGAAGTCTCGAGCCGGAGCGTTGTTGTTGTTGGGGGGCCGGTTTTGGCGGAACCCAAAAACGCCTGAGCGTGAGCCTCAATTTCAGAGGAAATGCGGCCGGCGCCTCGGCGAGAGCGCCAGGGCGAATATAGGGGGTCCAACAATAATAATTGTTTAGTAATTAAGGTTCAACAACAACAACAACAACAACAACAACAACAACAACAACAACAACAACAACAACAACAACAATTACTAGCACGTGGGGACACTCCGTTCTCACCAGTGCCAGGGTTTTCATAGGAGGCGGGCAATACCCCCACTTTGGGGGGGGGCCGGTTCAAGCTCTACCAAATTTCCAAACGACTCTTCGCCACCACCCACACCAGCTTCCCGCCCTATGACGTTCGGACACTTCACTTCGTGGCATGCGGACGACCGTGGCTACTATTCAGGGCCCCGCGGCCGACGACGACGGCGTGCGCGCGCGAAGAAAAAAACGAATGTGTCCCGCATGGTATTATTTGACAGGGATGATGGCCCTGGCAGGTGCGCAACCGTTGTCGCAGAAGTTCGAAAAAGTTGCTCGCAAAAGCCCGTTGACAGAAATGTTTAAAAAAGTGTTGGGTTTCCTACGAATCCGCAAGAGCGCGCGGGATGAGATTTTGACAGTTTTTTGTTGAAAAACCATTGGTTTTTTGATGTTTTTATGTTAAAATCGCTGCGAACACTAAGGTTTTGGAAGGATTTCGTCTTGCGCGCGCGAATGTCCACGTTACCTTATTTTTTGCAAGGGATTCTTGAAATTTGATTATATTAGAACAAGAAATGTCATTTTATAGTGTTTTTGCAAGGGAAAACGGATTACAACAAAACAACCGGATCTGGATCACATCGTTTTACCTGAGGCTTCCTCACGAAAGTGATGAAAATGTAGCTGCGGCCTAGGCGGCGCAGGGGGGGCGCGCACCAGGGGGCCCAACAATAATTATTCTTTAGAATAAATAATGTTCAACAACAACAACAACAACAACAATCACTTTACACGAACGCTCAGTGTTCTCACCAGTGCCAGGGTTTTCATGCGACGCCAGCCAATACCCCCACTTTGTGGGGGGGCAGTGCAAGCTCTACCAAATATCCACACGACTCTTCGCCACCACCCACACCCAGCTTCCCGCCCCATGACGTTCGGACACTTCACTTCGTGGCCTGCGGACGACCGTGGCTACTACACTGGCGTGGAGTACGCACCCACAGAAGTTGTTAAGCCTACGTTCGTACACCCACAGAAGTTGTTAAGCCTTGTTAACCCACAGAAGTTGTTAAGCCTTCCACAGAACATTTGTTGCAAACCTCCAATGGTTTTGCGATTTCGGCGGGCGTCGGCGAAGAAAAAACCGAATGCGTTCCCGCATTGGTATTTTTGACAGGGATGATGGCCCGGGCAGGGCGGAAACCGTTGTTCGCCGAAGTTCTTTTTCTTTTAGAAAAAGTGCTCGACAAAAGCCCGTGGTTGACAGAAATGTTACAAAAGTGTTGGTTCCTCCTACGAATCCGCAAGAGCGCGCGGGATGAGATTTTGACAAGTTTTTTGTGTGAAAAACCATGGTTTTTGATTTTTTTATGTTAAAATCGCTGCGAACACTAAGGTTTTGGAAGGATTTCGTCTTGCGCGCGCGAAGGTCCACGTTACCTTAGAATGTCCACGTTACCTTGTTTTTTGCAAGGATTCTTGGAAAATTTGATTTATATTAGAACAAGAAAGTCATTCTATTGTTTTTGAAGGGAAGCGGATTACACAAAACAACCGGATCCTGTACACACCCTCTTTTCTGAGGCTTCCTCACGAAAATGATGAAAATGTAGCTGCGGCCTAGGCGGCGCAGGGGGGGCGCGCACCAGGGGGCCCAACAATAATTATTCTTTAGAATAAATCATGTTCAACAACAACAACAACAACAACAACATCAACAACAACAACAACAACAACAACAACGACAGCAACAGCAACAACAACAACAACGACAACAACAACAACTACAACAACCACCACCACCACAACAACACCAACGACAACAGCAACACCAACAGCACCAACAATAACAGCAACAATAATAACAACAACAACAACAACAACCACCACCACAACAACAACAACGACGACAACAACAACAACAACAACAGCAGCAACAGCAACAACAACACCACCAACAACAACGACGACGACAACAACACCAGCAGCACCAACAACAACATCAACAACAACAGCAGCAACGTTCACAACCACAACCACAACCACAACCACAACCACAACAACAAAATCAACAGCTACTATAACAACAACACCCGCAACGAGAAAAACAACAACAAAACAACCAACAACAACAGCAACACCAGCAACAACAGCAACAGCAACAACAACATTCAACGTTACCCTCAATCGCCACGTTTCCATATGCCACATGCATACATCATGATAACTATCCCCATGCTGGGGGATTACTTTCTTGGCGCATAGGGTCCGATACACTCACTCTCAGAACTTCCGCCCAAGGAGGTCTCGCGAACACCTCCGGGGAACTTCAACATACCCCTTCGGAAAACACATCGCCTTCAAAATCCCTTTGCCCGCACCCTGCTTCGCAGAGGAGAAGAGGGGGAGGAGGAGGAGGAGGAGGAGGAGGAGGAGGAGGAGGAGGAGGAAGAAGACAGAACAAGGAGACCCTGCTCCTTCCTGGGCCCCTCGGGCAAACCCACGGGCGCAGGAAAAACTCAAAGGGGCGCTTCGCCGTCGTCGTCGCCGCCGCCGCCGCTGCCGTCGTCGTCGTCGTGGTCGTGGTCGCGGTCGTGGCTGTCGTCGTCGTCGTCGCCGTCGTCGTCGTCGTCGCCGCCGCCGCCGCCGCCGCGGTCGTCGTCGTCGTCGTCGTTGTCGTCGTCGTCGCTCCCACGGCTTACACGATGTTCTCGTGTCCTTCCGCGAGCAGCCACGCAGGGAACCGAAACCCATGCAGATTGTCACAGCCGTGGTCCCCGCGCCCAGTCAGCCTGACGATGAACCTCTCTTGATCATCCCTCCACGCCCTCCATGGTCCACGCAAGGCCCGAAGCTGCGCAGAAAGACGAATGAGAAGGAGAAGGCAGGGAGGACGAGGCCTTCGAGGAGGAGGAAGAGGAGGACGAGAGAACAGGAGCGAAGATGAGGAAGAGGAGGAGAGGCCAAGAGGACCACGCATCGCGTCGGGAAGGGCCGCAGTCCAGTTCGCACTTTCGGAACCTTCCTGAGGCCCCCCAAGGCGGGCCTGAAATATAAAAGGAGGAGGTATCGAACGGGAGCGTCTGGCCGGTATGGCGGGACCCCGAAGCTCTTGAGCGTGAGTTTCGACTTCGCAGGAAATGCAGCCAGCGCCCAGCCGAGAGCGCCAGGGCGTATTCAGGGTGCCCAGCAATGAGAATTGATTTAATAAGTCGGCTCCCACAATGATTCTGGAAGCCCCCCAGAAGCGATTCCGACACGAGGGCCGCACTCTTTAACAAACGCTAGGAAATACCGAGCGGGAGCACTGTTGTTGTAATGGTGGGCCGGTTGCGGCGCCGATGCGAGAGCGCCAATCCGGCATGAAAGGCGAGGAAGTATCGAGCTGGAGCGCTGTTTTGGAAAAGCCGGCTTTCGGCGCCGAGGCGAGTGCGCCGATCTTGAGTAAAAGGCGAGGAAATATCGAGCCGGAGCGCTGGTTTGATGGGAAAGCCGGCTTGCGGCGGCGAGCAAGAGCACCAGGCCACAACAATCATTTTCAGACTGTTCGCTCTTATCTGCTCGAGTGTCGAATAACGCGTATTTCCCAAACCTTCGATACCCGCCCTCTTCATCTTCGATCGTACCCTTTGTGGTGGCTAGATCTTTCTTTTCTTCCCTGCAGGCCGGTCCCCAGCAAACGGCGGGGCGGCCGCGGACCGTCGGCCTGGCCAGCTGCAACGCTGATCGGCGGCAACCCGACCCCAAGAGGGACGGACACGGGACCGACCACGACGATGACGATGACGACGACGACGGCGACGGCGACGGCGACGACGACGACGACGACCGAAAGCGAGGGCCCAAGAAGGGCGACAGCGGGGCCACGAAGGGCATGCGCATGGGGCCACGAAAGGCGCGAACGAGCGGAGGCCACGAAGGGCAGATAATGCGGGGCCACAGAGGGCAACGACGGGGCCACTGATGGTAGCAACGGGGCCACGTACGACAGCGAGGGGGCCACAACGGGCGACAGCGGGGCCACGAAGGGCATGCGTATGGGACTACGACTGGTGCGAACGAGCGGGGGCCACGAAGGGCATATGTATATTGGGCCGCAGAGGGCAAGGACGGGGCCACTGAGGGCAGCAACGGGGCCACGAAGGGCTGCGAGAGGGCCGCGAAGGGCGACAACGGGGCCACGAAGCACATGCATATAATGGCCACGACGGGCGCGAACGAGCGGGGGCCACGAAGGGAGTATACACGAAGGGCAGCGAGGGGGCCACGAAGGGCTGCAACGGGGCCCGAAGGGAAGCGAGGGGTCCACGAAGGGCAGCGACGGGGCCACGAAGGGCTGCAACGGGGCCACGAAGGGCTGCAACGGAACCGCTAAGGGCAGCAACGGGGCCACGAAGGGCTGCAACGGGGCCACGAAGAGCTGCAACGGGGCCACGAAGGGCTGCAACGGGTCCACGAAGGGCAGCGAGGCAGCCACGAAGGGCTGCAACGGGGCCACGAAGGGCGCAGCGAGGGGGCCACGAAGAGCTGCAACGGGTCCACGAAGAGCAGCGAGGGGGCCACGAAGGGCTGCAACGGGGCCACGAAGGGCAGCGAGATCCCGATTCATAAGTAAGGTGCGAGGGAGGCCTACGCGTGAGCGCGACTCATGGGTGCCTGAGTGTCGGGAGCGCGGCGCTTGATTAAATTGCGGGGAGCTCCAACGCAAGAGCGAAACTCTTCATTAAATTGCAAGCAAATCTCCAGCGAGAGCGCGACTCCAGAGTGCCGAGAGAGCGATTCCTGAATAATCGCCAAGGGAATCACAAGCGAGAGCGAGATTCCTGAGTAAGACGCGAGGAAGTCTCAGGCGGGAGCGGGGGCCCTGGCTAGATTAAATCGTTAGGAAATCTCGAGCGGGAGCCGTTATTGTTGTTGTTGTTGTTGGTGCTGTTGTTGTTGTTGTAATCCGGAGGCCAACAACACAGTTTGAGCCCCGTGACTTTCTCGGGGAACAAAGCAGGGTGCGAACCCCGGGGGAAGCACACCGATTGAAAAAACACAATGCTCACCGGAGGGAGGATCAACAATAACTAATCTTCACTCCTGAGAATTCAACAACACCAGCAACAACAGTAGCAGCAACACCAACAACAACCACAACCACAACCACAACCACAACAACAACAACAACATCAACATCACCATTAACAACAACGACGACAACGACAACGACGACGACAGCAACAGCAACACCAACAACAAACATCACAACACCAACAAAAACACCAATAACAACAGCAACAACAGCAAAAGCAACAGCAGCAACAACAACAGCAGCAGTAGCAGCAGCAACAACAACAGCAGCAGCACCAACAACAGTCATGTTAAGACTGTTTGCTCCGATCTGCTCGCGCGCCACTCAACACGTATATCCCAAACCCTCGATACCCGCCCTCTTCATCTTCGATCATACCCCCATTAGGGGTATGGGTTTCTTACCTGCAGCGTGTATTTCGTGCAGCCCCCAGGGCAAGGGAAGAGAGGACGTATGGAAGAAAGGGTAAAGAGTGAGGGAGGAGGATGGAGCACGAAAGAGAGTAGCAGGAGGGGGCTAGGAGCAGAAAGCACGTGGCAGAACCAGACGGGCAGATCGGGTGGGTAGACCTTAACAGGCGGGTCGGGAAGGAGGGCTCAGGAGGCCAGGTCGAGCAGGCAGGTTGCTGAAGAGTGCGTCCTGCATAACTTGCAAAGAAAGTCTCGAGCGACAGCGCGATTCCCAAAGAAAACATTTGAAAACCTACAGCGAGAGCGTGATTCCTGATTGTGGAGGGCGCGGCGTCTGAATAAAATGCGACGAAGCCCCACGCGAGAGCGTGACTCCTGCATAATGTGTGAGGAAGTCCCGCGCGAGAACGCGAGCTTGGACGACACTGTGAGGACGTGTCAGGCGGACGCCGCTGTTGTTGTGAACCGGGGGCCATGGGACAAGTTTGGTGACACTTCACGTTCCCTTTGAATCAAAACCAAGGCGCGAGCCCTGGGAGAAGCACATTGAATTGAAAAACACAAGCTCGTTCGAAATGAACGTTCAACAACAACAACAACAACAACAACAACAACAACAACAACAACAACAACGACCACAACAACCACAACAACCACAACAACAGCAGCAACAGCAGCAGCAACAACAACAGCAACAGCAATAACAACAGCAGCAACAACAACACCATCAACAACAACATCATCAACAGCAACAATCATGTTAAGACTGTTCGCTCCGATCTGCACGCGTGCCATCCAACACGTATATCCCAAACCCTCGATACCCGCCCCCTTCATCTTCGATCATACCCCCATTAGGGGTATGTGTTTCTTACCTGCAACGTGTATTTCGAGCAGCACCTAAGGCAGGGGAAAGGAGAACGGATGGAAGGAAGGGACAAGGGGCAGGTGGGTTGCTGAAGCGTGCGTCCTGCATGAACCACGAGGAAATCTCGAGCGATAGCGCGATTACCAAAGAAAACATCAGAAAATCCACAGCGAGAGCGTGATTCCTGAGCGTCGAGGGCGCGGCGTCTAAATACATCACGAAGAAGTCCCAAGCGAGAGCGCGATTCCTGCATAACTTGTGAGGAAGTCCCGCGCGAAAACGCAAGCTTGGAAGACACTGTGAGGAAGTATCAGGCGGACGCCGCTGTTGTTTTAACCCGGGGCCAGGGGACCAGTTTGGTGACACTTCACGTTCCCTTTGAAGCAAAAACAAGGTGCGAGCCCAGGGATAAGCACTCTGAACTGAACAAATGCAATGGTTACCGGGCAGGGGGGGATCAACAACAATTATTCTTTAGAAGTGAGAAGTCAACAACAACAACAACAACAACAACAACAACAATCATTTAAGACTGGGGACACTCCGTTCTCACCAGCGCCAGGGTTTTCATAGGAGGCGGGCAATACCCCCACTTTGTGGGGGGGCCGGTTCAAGCTCTACCAAATCTCCAAACGACTCTTCGCCACCACCCACACCCAGCTTCCCGCCCTATGACGTTCGGACACTTCACTTCGTGGCATGCGGACGACCGTGGCTACTATTCAGGGCCCGCGGCCGACGACGACGGCGTGCGCGCGCGAAGAAAAAACGAATGTGTCCCGCATGTATTATTTGACAGGGATGATGGCCCTGGCAGGTGCGCAACCGTTGTCGCAGAAGTTCGAAAAAGTTGCTCGCAAAAGCCCGTTTGACAGAAATGTTTAAAAAGTGTTGGGTTTCCTACGAATCCGCAAGAGCGCGCGTGATGAGATTTTGACAATTTTTTGTTGAAAAACCATTGGTTTTTTGATGTTTTTATGTTAAAATCGCTGCGAACACTAAGGTTTTGGAAGGATTTCGTTTTGCGCGCGCGAATGTCCACTTTACCTTATTTTTTGCAAGGGATTCTTGAAATTTGATTATATTAGAACAAGAAATGTCATTTTCTATTGTTTTTTGCAAGGGAAAGCGGTTTACAACAAAACAACCGGATCCTGTACACACCCTCTTTTCTGAGGCTTCCTCACGAAAATGATGAAAATGTAGCTGCGGCCTAGGAGGCGCAGGGGGGGCGCGCACCAGGGGGCCCAACAATAATTATTCTTTAGAATAAATAATGTTCAACAACAACAACAACAACAACAACAATCATTTTACCCGAACGCTCAGTGTTCTCCCCAGTGCCAGGGTTTTCATGCGACGCCAGCCAATACCCCCACTTCGTGGGGGGGCAATGCAAGCTCTACCAAACATCCACACGACTCTCGGGAACCACCCACACCCAGCTTCCCGCCCTATGACGGCAGGACACTTCACTTCGTGGCGCGCGGACGATCGTGGATACTACACTGGCGTGGAGTACACACCCGCAGAGGTTGATCACTTGTTTGGGCCCCGCATGTGCCCCGCATCGTGCATTTGTTGCGCATGACATAGAGAGAGAGCAAGACAGAGAGAGAGAGAGCAAGACAGAGAGACAGAGAGAGAGAGAGAGCAAGACAGAGAGCCAGAGGAGAGAGAGATAGAAAGAGATTCGTCACATGTGTGAGGCAACCTGAGAAGATGTGGTACACGGTACACATGAGATGGTACGCACTGCCAAGATAGTTGGTCACATTTTTGGGGCAATTTCCTGGGAAGGCGATGAAGCAGAGAAAGAGCGAGATAGATGTGTTCATATGATAGATATGAAGCAGAGAAAGAGCGAGAGACATAGAGAAGGAGAGAGAGGAGTCGGTCACATCTTTAGGGCAACTTCCTGAGGGATGTGGGAGGACACAAGAGAGAAGATATCGTTGTCCCGATGGTTGTCTCGATGGTTGCCCCGATGGTTGTCCTGATGGTTATGGTTGTCCCGATCGTTTTCCCGCTGCTGGTCCAAATGGTTGTCCCGATGGTTGTCCCGATGGTTGTCCCGATGGCTGTCCGTCTGCGATGCAATGTTGTCTGTTTCTGCTGTTATACAGTCCCAAGGATGACGCATGCAATGCTCATACTTTCTCCTGCTTTCGCAAACAGGTCCAGTCACACTATGAATATACACGAAGCATACTAAGGCGACTCGTCCTCTGCGACGTCGCGAATACGCTTGGGTACACGGCTGCCTGGCTGATGCAGGTGCGGGCCGAGCTGATACCCGTGCGCTCCCAAATGGCCAATGATATTGCCGATACGCCTGTTGGCGGGAGAGCCGGGGCTCGCATACGGCAGTGCGAACGCGGCCACGACATGCGCCGGCAAGAGCGGGTAATCGAGCATGTTCGGATACTCGTCGCTCTGACCAAAAGACCGCCATACGGGCAACCACCACCACTGGTCTTGACGCGGATACTTCATCTCTGGGCCGACCTCAGGGGATACGTTCCAATTGGCCATTTTCTGCGGGTCCGTACCCATGAAGGCCGCGTGATACGCAATGAATACGTCCAAGGTGGCGAGGGCCCTGTAGGAGAGGCCGGATACGATCTCCGCATGAATGGGAATACCGAGCTGACCGAGCAAATACCGCATACTGCTATACACCCACTGGCCCGGGTGGACGAAGAGGTTGGCTTTCCAGGCGACGATACCTCGCCCGGTGCATAGCGTGTCGAATACGTGCAGAAGGAAGCCAATGGGCTTCCCAAGCCTCTCATCCTGGAATACCGAGAAATTCCCGAATACCGCGTGCGCGTAGAAGAAGGCGTCGAAGTATACCCACTCCGGCTCGGGGATGCCCCCCATACTGTGCTGGTAGTTCGGGTCGTTGTTCGTCTTCGACTGCCTCGTGGACATACCGCTCGATACGGCGAGGCATACGCCCTTGACACCCTCCCACACAATAGGGAAGAAGATACCGCACGCGAACCACCTCTCCGAGCCACACTGCTTGAGCCATTGCCGCGCATACGCCTCGTCGTTGGGTGGCGTGTGCCAGCGCTCCATACTGTAGCGCACTTCATCATCGCTTGGGTAATACTCGCCCGTCACGGGGTCGAGCCGACCGGCCATCTGGGAAGCCATACGGAAGGCCGGCAATATGGAAGTGAATGCGATCTCGCGATATACAGTAAGCGGCTTGAGCAGAAACCGCTACGTACAAACAGAAACGAACCGCATACATGTGCCCAAATGCCAAAGTCCATACGACCGTACACGCAGAACACTCATGCGAGCGCCGTCGGCAAGACGAAGTCCGCCGCCGCACATGCGGCCAGAGCAGACATACTCACTTCATCTTTTCATTTGAATCCACAGGCCTCATAGACTTCCCCTGGGAACCCCCCAGACGCCCTCATAAACTTCCCCTGGGAATCGGGTCACAGACACTAAGACAATCGGGCCCTGGGACCCCCCCAGATACCCAGAGAGCTCTGGCGACTGGGGCCGAAGGCCTAAAGAGAATACATAACCACAGGGCCCTGGGAGGCCCTCCCAAGATCCCCAGATGGGTCTGGCGATTCCGTGGGAGAGCCCTCGGAAAAACACGTGAGCCGCGTTGCACATGATACATATTGCACATGATACGTCTGCTAGCCATGGGACACATACACACCAAGAGTTGGTCACATTTCTGGGGCACGTTTTGACACACATCCCCGTGTCATGTATGATACGTATAGCACATGAAACGTATGATAGACATGAGAGCAAAAGAGGCTCACGCAAGCTGAGGCCGAGGCTGAGGGTGAAGCTGAAGCTGGAGCAGGCTGAGGCTGGGACACGCTGAGCTGATGCAGGCTGAGGCTGAGACAGGCTGAGGCCGACGCTGAGGCAGGCTGGTGCTGAGGCTGAGGACGATACGTCACCGTCGCCGTCGCCGTCGCCGTCGCCGTCGCCGCCGTCACCCTCGCCGTCGCCGCCGCCGCCTCCGTCGCCGTTGCCATACCCATGATTCTCGATGCACGTTATGTCATTACTGGTGGCTCTTCTTTCATACAGCTCTGCTTGACCCCAAAGTCTGCCACAAGACCCTATACAAATGAGCACCGCCCCTAGGGCTCAGCCACCAGCGCTTCCAACGTGGCTTTGGATACACGTCTGGTGATCCACCTTCCCTGCACTTTAATTCTTTGATACTCGCTGGCGCCGCGAGCGTGCGCTGCGGATACCAGCTCCCGGTACGTCCGTTTGCACGCACCGGTGCCTGAAGGCTGCAGCATACCTCGCTTCACCAGCAGAGCGAGCTTCTTCACCGTATGCGACTTCCCGTACTTGATACCCAGACCTTTGGCGGCCTTGACCAAGCCGCGGTACTGCTGCGAAGGCTGCCTCGCATACGTCTGCACCTTCTGTGTCAATACGCTGAGACAACTCGCAAGCACACGGAGCTCTGGAATACCGTCACATTCTACCTTGGGACACAGACGGCACCGACCGAGCTGATACGCCACCTCGCAAGGTCCGCCGTCTGATACGCCACCTCCCGAGGTCCGCAGCACAGCAAGCGATACTCCCACACAGCTGCGGATCGCCTCCAAAAGCTGAATTGTGTGACAACGCGTCGATACTAGCCCAGGCCGGACACGCGAAACGTTTGCCCGCACAGACTTGCTCTTGTCATACGCGTCAATGAGATACAAAACACCATGCAACGAATACCTGTTGATAGCCTGCCGCGTCTCGCAGAACAATACATACATGGTCGCGACGCTCACTTGAGACGTGCTGTTGAGAGCCTTCCGCATACGACCCAATGCTGTGGTCATTGTGTCGCAGGAAACCAGGCCAAAATACGCGAGCTCCGCAGCAGCATGGCGTGCCCACTTCCGACACTGCCGCTTCAGAAACCACTGATGCAGCTCCTCGGTATACTCCGTAGGCGTGAAGCCCATGCAATACTCAACCATGTGCATAAAACACCTCATACAGTCCATGCTGTTATACTTACCGGCCATCTTCACCTTGTTCTTCTGCACGGCCACGGCCACGTAGTCCGGGATACTGTCCCCCATGGCCATGATGTCCGCGCTGGGGATACCGTCGCCACGGGGACGCTGAAGCCCCGATGCTAAGTGCGCCCACTTCTCCGCAAATGCGACAAGACGCCGTCGTATACGAACCCTGCGAAGTGTACGGATAAAGTGCAAGCCGGAATACTGAGTATGCAAGCCTTCTCGATGGGCTAAATACGAGCACCCTTTTTCTTTGCATACTGCGTCGCAGTGACGGACGAGTCCCAAACAGAAAGCATCGAAGTCGTGCACGAATACACTCCACTGATCCAAAATGTAGTCGCATACGACAGGTACTCCAGCCTGCCCTCTGGTAAAACGCAGTAATACGAAAGACAGCAAGAAGAGATACCCCGCGGACTCCATGCCAAGGCTATACGTGGCCAAGAATACCCCCCTCTTGAGCCAAAGTGCCTATGAGGGAGGTGATGATGATGGTGGTGGTGATGATGGTGAGGATGGGGGTAATGATGATGGTTTCGGGGAAAGCCCTCGGCGAGGCGCAGACTGCCTGTGAGGGCCCGAAGACGGCCAGTAACGGCCTGTGAAGTCCGCCGCCGCACATGCGACAAAGCCAGGCATACTGATATCACAGTTTTTGGTACCCCGAGAACTCATTGATATCCTATTTGTTTTTCTCTGGAGACCAAAAATCTAGATGGTGGGTCTCATACACAGTGCCCATGATACGTATGCAGACCCGTGTAACACATGTCGCAGAGGCGTATACCAGACAAACAAAAGTTGCTCACATGTTTTGGGCAATGGCTCACATACTATGGTTACACACATATTGCAAATGATATGTATGTTGACCATGAGACAGAGAAGTTGGTCACATTTTTGATGCAAATTGTGCTTCACATGCGGTGGATATGCATATTGCCCAAGATACGTATGGGAAACATGAGACACAGAAGTTGATCAATTTTGGGGATTTTGCCTCACAGCCACACTGCTTCTTACGCAGGATACACGTTGCACATGATACGTATGAGGGACAGAAGACAAAAGTTGGTCACATGTTTTGGGGCAAGTGTTGCCTCACAGTCACACTGCTGTTGTACATGATACTTGTGATTA
>CAUYUJ010019464.1:124144-160119 GCA_963575745.1 Prorocentrum cordatum
CTCCTCCTCCTCCTCGTCTTCCTCCTCCTCCGCCTCCTCTTTTTCGTCTTCTTCGTCTTCGTCTTATTATTATTCTTATTATTATGATTATCATTAATAATATTAATATTAATATTATTATTATCAGTATTATTATTAGTATTGTTATTAGTATTCGTCTGCTTCTTCTGATTATTAGTTTTCTTCGTGTTCTCCATCTTCTTAGTATTCGTCTTATGCGTCTTCTTCTTCCTCCTCCTCCTCCTCATCCTCCTCCTCCACCTCCTCCTCCTCCTCCTCCCCCTCCTCCCTCTCCTCCCCCTCCTCCTCCTCCCCCCCCCTCGCCCCCATCGTCCCCCTCCTCATTCCACACTCCTCCTCCCTCTCCTCCTCTCTCTTCCTCCTCCCTCCTCTACCTCCTCCTCTTCCTCTTCCTCCTCCTCCTCCCTCTCCTCATCCTCCTCCTCCACCTCCTCCTCCTCCTCTTCTTCTTCTTACTATGCGTTTTCGTTTCCTTATTATTGTTAGTATTCGTATTCTTTGTATTTAGTATTCGTATTATTATTATTATTATTATTATTCGTCTTCCTCTTCTTATTAGCATTCTTATCATTATTATTATTAATAGACTACTTAGTGTTATTATTATTGTGACTTGTCTTATTGTTCTTCTTGTTCTTCTTCGTCTTCTTCGTCGTCGGTTTCTTCCTTTCTTCTTCCTCCTCTCCCTCCCTCCTCCTCCTCCTCCTCTTCCTCCTCGTCCTCCTCTTCTTCTTTCCCCCCTTTATCCCCCTCCCCCTCCCCCTCCCCCGCCCCCGCCCCCCGCCCCCTCCCCCTCCTCCTTCTCCTTTTCCTCCTCCTCCTCCTCCTCCTGCTCCTCCTGCTCCTCCTGCTCCTCCTCCTCCTCCTCCTCCTCCTGCCCTGTGACTGAGCTGCTCCTTCTCGGTGGGGGTTCGCGCCTGTTCCTCCGGACTGCGCGGGGCCGAGCACCACCCAGGAGGGTGGACTGGTGTGGACGAGCTGCCGCGGCCCAGTGGGGATGGGGATAGGCTCAGACTTGAGTTAGGTCGGGCATGTCCCCCTACAGTACAGGCGGTTTTTGGGCGTATCAAATAATCAAAACGTGCTCGAACATAGTCAAGATTAGTCGAAACATCGTCCCCAGACTACTTAATGACGACTCTCGAGTATTCCTCCTGTAGAGGGACGTGCCCGACTTAAGACTGGAGGAACAACAAACGGCAAACACATCCACGTTTGGAGGTCCGCGCAGACTTCTTGGATCCGGGCTGAGCCCCCTTCCCTGGCGCGCGGAGAGCGCCAGGGGCGGCGCCGAAGGCGCCGCCGAGGTGGCCCAGCGCAGATCCAAGAAATCCGTGCGGAGCTCCGACAGTTTGTGTTTACGTCGTTTCTTCCTCTTAGACAGACGATACTTCGACTGGGGGATCGACTACAGAATTGATCTACCCCAGAATTGATTTGCACGTCGCCTCTTCAACCAAATACGTCAGCAATGCATAGATCTGCGAGGGTGATACGAGTTGCCCGTGGATTCGACAAGAACAATCCATTCTGGGACAACTCAAATCTGTAGCCGAGCCCTACTCGAATACTGAGGCCTGGATGGTCCGACCACGGAGGCTCTTCTCCTCCAGGTGCGCCGGATCACCGTCCTCGGGGTCGGACGTGAACCTGGCTGACCCAAGAGGGGGTCTAGCTGGCAGGGGGTGGTGCGATAGACGTGTATGAAGGGGCCCAGGGGCACACAAATAAATCCGCCGACCCTGTCGGCGTGTGTGAGGGGCTTCGTCCGTTCGAGTCGTCATCTCCGTCATTCGTTTGTCGTCTCTGTCGTCCCTCTCCCCCCCTTTTCCAGGGACCGCCTGAGCCCGTCATTCGTTTGTCGTCGTGGCTGTCGTACTCTCCCCTCCTTTCCCAGGCGTTGAGGAACGCCGTAATGGAGTCGAATGGAAGCCCCTTCCCTTCGATCCCTCCCCCGCCGGGGGGGGGGGAGGGGGGGGTCCCGGGAGGGGGGGGGGGGGTCAGATACGACGCTCTCCAAAAGAGTTCCAAAAAGGGCCAAGTGTGGTCTAATATGCCCGACAGGCAGTCCACGAGAACCCCGACTCGCCTGACGATCTGTCCAGGACGCCTGCACGGCTGCCAGACGGCCCAAGAGGCCTGCAAGACGCCCCAAGAGGCATCCAGGAGCTTTCCCACGAGAGCCCCAAGAGGCAAAAATCGTAGATTTCCCATACGTGTTTGCAGGATTCTAGCGCTCTTGCCTCTGGCGGTTGCCAACGCGCCAAGACGGCCCAGGAGGCCCCCAATATCGCCCCGAGACACCCCAAGAGGCGCCCAAAAGCGTCCCCTAACGGCCCAAGAGGGCCCCCAGAAATCCTCGGAGGCTTCCAGGGAGCCCCCCCAAAAAAGACCATGAAAATTAAACATCGACTCGAACCCCGATCCTCGATCATCCTCCTCTTCCTCATCTGCCTCCTCATCCTCATCCTCCTCCTTCTCTGTTTCCCCCTCGCTCTTCGTCGTTTTTTCCCCCGCACCACCCTGAAACCTGCATGAGCCTCCCAGAACCACCCCCCCCCCCTCTTCCCTCGGCCCACCTCCTCAAACGCTCCAGCCAGAGGAGAATCGAACAACAGCGTAATCGACTCGAAGGGGACCCCGTTCCTGTAATCCCTTCCCCACGAGAGAGGGGAGGTCCCGGGGAGGGTGAGAGGGAGGAGAAGATCCCGCGGGGTCACTGGAAGCGTCCTGCGAATCGTGACCCCCCCCCCTCCCCCTTCTCCGGCCGAGAACGCCCAAGAGAGCCCCAGGAACACCCGAAGAGAGGCCGAAGAGGGGGAAAACCAACCCACATTTCAAGCTCCCCGCTCCAAGAGGCTACCAGGAGGTCCCGAAATCGCCCATGTTTTTTTCGCCCGCTCGACTTCCAAGCTTCATACACTCCACGTCGGCCCCAGTTGCCTCCGAGAGCTCGTCCCCATTCAGGGTCGGCGGCATCGGCCGTAAGGCCTTCGCAATAGACACAAATAATAGTTCCAATATTTTCTGGGTTGTTGTCTTCTTCCCCCCCCCTTCCCATTCCCGTAGTTTCCTGACAGTCGACGGTTAATTGTGTCTGTGGGTTTTTCCCCTCCTGAGTGTAGTAGTGGTATTGCAAATGCACAGCGCCAGAGGATCAGATTGCATCGCGTTGCAACTACAGTGTACTGCGTGCACGAATCCGATGGTACATTTACGCACCAGGCTATAGGGCACGCCCCAAATCCATTACGCCGCCACAGGTCGATTGCACATCTATTCAAGGGCGCGTAGCTTCGCGCATCGCGCTGCGCGAATAAGTTCGCGCTCTCGAGCCGCCCCCCAAGGGAGACGAGGAGGATGAGAAGGAATCGGAGCCGGACCGCGAAGCGCGAATAACTTCGCGCCCTCGAGGGCGCCTTTGTCTATTGCACCACCCCTTGTAGCTGGACCCCCACTTGCGCCAATCAGAGTGAAGCGGTCGTCGTTCATGTTGTCGTCGCACGTGGCGCTGCCGTGGGCCCAGGAAGCCTCCAGCAGCGGCAGGCAGCGGCCCAGAAGGCTCTCCAGGGCTGCGTACAACGGGCGCTGGGTGGCACTGTCCAGGTTGTTGATGTAGGTGTCGAAGGTGCACTTGCCTGCGGCAGACACAGAGACCTCTCGGGGGGACGAAAGGGCAGCAGAGCAAAGGGCAGGGCAGATAATCAGCCAATGTAGCTGGTTGTCCTGGCGCCTCCCGACGCCGGGAGGCGCCCATGCATCGAGAAGTGGGCCCAGCGGCGGCGGGGCCGAAACCAGCTGCATGCAGCAGCCTTCGTAACCACCCCAGTCCCTATCCTACCCTTTCGCCGGGCCCGAACCTCGGACGGCAACCACTGGTACTTGCTGCCCTCGTAGTTTCTTCCCCACATGTCTGTCTTCCTTAGATGGAGAAATGCCATCAACATAAACTTTTGGCGCTCCGCGCAGATTTCTTGGATCTCCGCTGGACCCCCCTTCCTTGCGCGCGAAGCGCGCCAGGGGCGGCGCCGGAGGCGCCGCCAGGGGGGTCCAAGCGAAGATCCAAGAAATCCGCGCGGAGCGCCAAACATGTATGTCCATGGCATTTTTTCTTCTTCGACTCCTGCCCTCCGGGTTGCCGCCCACCTTGGCAGACGAGTCTGGCATCGGCAGACATCGGCAGAAATTGGCAGAATTCGGAAGGCTAGCAAGCCTCCTTGGGGTATCGGAATCCACATCGGAATCCGAAGTCGAACCGAATCGGAATCGGAGGCCATCGACATCGAATCGAATCGACTTGGAGGTATCGAAACGAGCGCTGCCGCCTTGGCAGACGAGCCCGGCAGGCCCGTCACCACTGACGTGCCCTCGACGAAGGGGTACAGCGAGGGATGCCGGAGGAGGGCCAGCGGAGACCACCGCGGCTCGGCATCGGTCCCCGGCTCGTGTTGTGCTGTGGCGCCAGCCGCTGTGGCGACGGGAGAAACCTCCCCAGAGGACGAGGGAAACGCAGGGGCCGCTGCCGTCTCGACGGGCCCCGCTCAGCATCGGTCCCCTTGCTCGTGTTGTGCCGTGGCTGCATCCGCCGTGGCGACAAGAGACACCTCCCTCGGAGCTTCCTAGGCGGGGGTTTGGCCCAACGGGTGCTTAGGCTTTTCCATATGCCCCCGTTCACTGTGCCCCCGTCTGCGGCCAGGTCCCCCCTGAACGGGGGCATAGTAAAACATGCCCCCGCTTGCTTCCCCATGCCGCCGCTTGCTTCTTCCCAGGCTCCCCCTTCCGCCGCGCGGGGGCATAGGAGATCGGCGTTCCCCATGCCCCCGCTTGCTTCTGCCCCGTCTCTGGCACCCTGACCCCCCAGAGGGCGAGAAACGCCTGGGAGGGCCGCTGTCGTGTCGTCTCGACGGGCCCCCCTCCAGGGATGGACGATGTCGCACACCACGCCGTTGGAGCCCGGATGGTAGTCCGGCGTGGCGCCGCTCTTGAGCTCGTCGATGAGGCGGTTCAGGGTGCCCGCGAGCTCCGTGGGCACCGCGCCTGTCTGAGACGAGACGCCCTCTCGGACCGCCTTGGAGGCATGCCGCTGCATCAGCTGGAAGAGCGGGCCGTCCACCACTTCGACGTCGTACAGTTCGCACGAGTCGTCATATTCGAGCGCCAACTCTGCGCTCACGAGCAGGCTTCCGCCGCCACGCTCCTCGATCGTTCCCTTGACGAGGTGCGCGTCGAGGTCATCCTCCTTGACGGCCTCTTCGGAGTGGAGCTTGATCTCTGTCAACCGCAGCTCTACCTCGTCGCCCGACGCGGAGCTTATCAGCGGACTGCCCTCGGGGATCCTCAACCTCACGTTGAGCTGGAGACTGGGAATATCGTCGTCCAGAACCTCCACCCGCACTGTCTGGGCGCCAGGAATCTCGAGCTCGCCCGCAGCGATCACGTCTCCGGTGAAGAAGACCTGGTCGCAGGCACTGTGAGCGAGGGTAGCCATCTCCCTGCAGAAGCTGCGGTCGAAAGGCTTGGGGGGATCGTGAGAAGAACAAATTTGGGGCTTCCTAGATGGGGCTGGAGTAGATGGGGTAGGAGGATCGCGCCGCAGCGCCGATGCATCGCCGGTGTTTTGCCGATGCATCTGCGATGCATCGGCGACGTCGGCGATGCGTCGGCGACGCCGGCGTGGCGAAACACAGGCTCCACCTCGGGCCGCATCGCCGATGCATCGGCGATGCGGCGCGATCCTCCGACCCCATCTGCTCGGACCCCAATCTGGGAGGCCCAGAGATGCAGCACACACATCAGCTTGCAGAAGCCCCTGCGGACTGCTCTGGTCGGCGCGGGCCCCCCTCCTGGCGCGCGACGCCCGCCCAGAGAGGCGCCGCCCCGGGGCTCCCCGGCGCCGACCCGAGAAACAGCCGCGTGGACCTCCGAAAGCTCACCTGGCGGCGAGCACGGCTGAAGGGGGGGACACGAGGGGGGGAGCGACCTCCTCCTCCTCCTCCTCCTCCTCCTCCTCCTCCACCTCCTCCTCCTCCTCCTCCTCCTCCTCCTCCACCTCCTCCTCCTCATCTGTCTCCTCCTCCTCCTCCCCTTCTGAGAAGGCGGGCGGTGGGGCTTCGGAAGTGAACAAGAAAACGGACGGCACCACCCCACCTGAGGCCCCACGGGGCCCAGCACGCACCAGGACATCTGGCGTGGGGGCGTCGTTTCTCTGCCTGGTGCACGCTGCGGCGCCCGATGGGCCGTGGCGCAACGTGGAGGCCCGAAGGTGGGGTGGTAAGCGTTCTCCGATTCGGCGCTTCCACATTGAGCGAAAAGGTGGGAGGGGGGATTTCCAGGGAAATATGGGAAAATATGGGATTTGGGGGGAAGGTATAGGAAATCCTGTTATTTGTGTATATGGGGGGGGGCGGCTCGCTCTGGACCCCTGCTTGGTGCGGCTGTCTGCAGCAGCGCGTCCTGTGGGGGAGGGACTCCGCCTGCTCGAAACCGGCGCCCACCACAGCCGAGAGCCACTCCGTGGGGGCGGGGGACGGGGAGGGGGGGCGAGGGCCCGCGCCGACCGGCAAAACAGTGAGTAAGAGAGCGATCACAGTCTGGTCCTCGTCTCGGCGACGGCACCTTTTGCACGTGGGGCGACGAGGAAGACCCACAACAGCACCGGAGGGACGATCCGGACACTGGCTCCTGCCGCTGGGGGAAGCTTGCAGAGAGGGCAATCGATTTAGGTCGGGCATGTCCCCCAACCGGCGGATTTGGGACTAAAAATTATGCTAACGGAGTTCCCCACATAAAGAGATTAACGGTTTCGTGGGACCCAGTTTCTTGATGCCCTCCTCGCGACGCAGGAGGGGTGGGAGGGGCACGAAACCATGTAAATAGTATGGTATTCCGATACCCTCCTCGCTCAGGCGGGGCCTCCCTGGAGGGGTGGGAGGGGCACGAAACCATGTAAATAGTATGGTATTCCGATACCCTCCTCGCTCAGGCGGGGCCTCCCTGGAGGGGTGGGAGGGGCACGAAACCATGTAAATAGTATGGTATTCCGATACCCTCCTCGCTCAGGCGGGGCCTCCCTGGAGGGGTGGGAGGGGCACGAAACCATGTAAATAGTATGGTATTCCGATACCCTCCTCGCTCAGGCGGGGCCTCCCTGGAGGGGTGGGAGGGGCACGAAACCATGTAAATAGTATGGTATTCCGATACCCTCCTCGCTCAGGCGGGGCCTCCCTGGAGGGGTGGGAGGGGCACGAAACCATGTAAATAGTATGGTATTCCGATACCCTCCTCGCTCAGGCGGGGCCTCCCTGGAGGGGTGGGAGGGGCACGAAACCATGTAAATAGTATGGTATTCCGATACCCTCCTCGCTCAGGCGGGGCCTCCCTGGAGGGGTGGGAGGGGCACGAAACCATGTAAATAGTATGGTATTCCGATACCCTCCTCGCTCAGGCGGGGCCTCCCTGGAGGGGTGGGAGGGGCACGAAACCATGTAAATAGTATGGTATTCCGATACCCTCCTCGCTCAGGCGGGGCCTCCCTGGAGGGTGGGAGGGGCACGAAACCATGTAAATAGTATGGTATTCCGATACCCTCCTCGCTCAGGCGGGGCCTCCCTGGAGGGGTGGGAGGGGCACGAAACCATGTAAATAGTATGGTTTTCCGATACCCTCCTCGCTCAGGCGGGGCCTCCCTGGAGGGGTGGGAGGGGCACGAAACCATGTAAATAGTATGGTATTCCGATACCCTCCTCGCTCAGGCGGGGCCTCCCTGGAGGGGTGGGAGGGGCACGAAACCATGTAAATAGTATGGTATTCCGATACCCTCCTCGCTCAGGCGGGGCCTCCCTGGAGGGGTGGGAGGGGCACGAAACCATGTAAATAGTATGGTATTCCGATACCCTCCTCGCTCAGGCGGGGCCTCCCTGGAGGGTGGGAGGGGCACGAAACCATGTAAATAGTATGGTATTCCGATACCCTCCTCGCTCAGGCGGGGCCTCCCTGGAGGGGTGGGAGGGGCACGAAACCATGTAAATAGTATGGTATTCCGATACCCTCCTCGGCTCAGGGGTTCCCCTCCTCGCTCAGGCGGGGTGGGAGGGCACGAAACCATGTAAATAGTATGGTATTCCGATACCCTCCTCGCTCAGGCGGGGCCTCCCTGGAGGGGTGGGAGGGGCACGAAACCATGCAAATAGTATGGTATTCCGATACCCTCCTCGCTCAGGCGGGGCCTCCTCGGGCATGTCCCCCAACCGGCGGATTTGGGACTAAAAATTAAAAATCAGCAGAAAATGCTCCAGAATGGTCAAACATAATCAAAAATATCGTCCCCAGACTATTTTGTCTGGTCGATGCAGGCCGAGGCCGGGGGCCCCCTGGCGCGCCGCCCGGGCTCCCGAGCAGGGCCGTCGTCGAGCCTCCGCGGCCCTGCTCTCCCCACGAGGGCCTCTCCGCGCCCTCGGGGGGCCGCCTCCCCCCCCCCCCCCCCTGGGTGGGCTTGGCACGGGGCAGGCGCGCCCCCGGGAGGAGCAGGCCCTGGGCCCCCTGGGGCTGTGTTTTGTTTTGTTCCCCCTTATCGTGCTTCAGGACAACACACCCCCCAGAAAAACGCCAGATTTCGTGATAAAGGGAGGGGGGTCTCGTTTCGGGGGGGGTCTCTTCCAGGCTATCTTGGAGGGCCTGGGGTGGTCTGGGGAGGATGTTTTGGAGGGTTCTCCCACGAGGGGGGGTCTGAAATGGCTTGTCTTGGAGGGTCCAGACCCCCCCCCTTTTATTACGAAATCTGGAGTAGTCGACCCAGGAAAGTAGGTCAGAACATCAAGGTGGTGGTGAAAGGCCGAGAAATGCGTTGGAACATCCGAACCCTGGGGCAGTCCTTCGGGACCAGCCCGTCGTCCACAAGGCCCTTTTCCTTGACCCAGCGCGTGCACAAGAAAAATGCGTGCTGCTAGCGCGGCCCCTTCCGGGGCCTCTGAGGCCAACAACGGCTGCAGAATTTGGGAGCCGCCGTTCAGCGGTCCTGGGCCCCTCGGAGGGGCCCCAGAGGTGGAAGGCGGAGAAACACCTCTGTGCGCGCCGCCAGTTTCAATATGTGCTGCTGTTTGCCCTTCTCGTGTCGTACTGCACCCGCACGTCCGCAGGGTCCGGGAGGCGCCCAAGGTCCTCATCCGGCTCCAGCACCTGGGGAACCCAGAAAGGACGCAGCGCTGGACGTCCATCGGTAGTCCGCCAGTTCCCTTACTGCGGGGATCGGGCCTGCTGCCCCCTGTTCCAAATCCAATGGCGAATCTCCCATGATATAGTCTTACGCGTCGGTCGGGATATGTATATGGAAACATGAGGTAGGAAGCCGTTGCAAATAGATTGGGTTTCGTCCGCCCCTTGCGGGGGACGGAAAAGGTGAAACCACTCGAACACTGAAGTAGGAAGACACTTAAAGTAGATGAGAACTTGGGAATCCAAAGATACTTATCTTCAACGACCGATGGGTACTTACTACTTCCTATTGTAAATTGGAAGTGTTCGCGCGAGGCGGATGGGGGGGCAAAGTGGCATTCTACCACGCCCCCCCACGGGGTCCCAGAACCCCATGGGGGGCCGAGGGAAACCAAGAACAAACACGTGAGACTCGCGCTCCCGAGGCTACGATCCATCGCGAATTACAAAAAGATTGATAATGCAATACTCGCGCTTCCGATGCCGCGGGCACTTTTGCAAATTGCAAGATACTCGCGCCCCCGAGGCGCCGATCCATCGGTAATTGCGCGCACTCGCGTTCCCGAGAACACGACCACGAGTACAGGAAGCCAGGCTGGCGCCTCCGAGGCCACAATCTTTTTTTTACATGTTTTCAAATTCGCGTCCCGCATGGCACTATCCCACGTGGGTTATTGCGAACGTTTTCTTTTTCGGCGTTCCGGCCTTGGGCGGCAAAGGGGGGGAAAGGGGGGGTCTGGCTCCAGACCGCTGCTAGGTGCGTCTGCTTGCAACACAGCGGCCGATGGGGGAGGGACCCCGCCTGCTCGAAACAGGCGCCAAAAACAGCTTAAATCTATTCCAGGGGGGAGGGAGGGGAGTGGCGCGGGCCCGCGTCGATCGGCAGAACAGTGAATTAAAAAACGCCAGCTATATCATGTTCGCGCCTTCGAAGCCACTACCCCTCGCACGTTACACAATGTTCACGCAACCCTGGGGCACGCCCCCTCTCGCAAATTACGCGCAGCAGTCGCGCCCCCGAGGCAGCGACCATCAGTAAACATTACGCAGTGTTCGCGCCCCGGGGGGGAACGGCCCTTGTATAATTACTAGGGGAACGAACAATGACATACACATGCAAATTCGGAGGTCCGCGCGGATTTTTTGGGTCGGCGCTGGGGACCCCTGGCGGCGCTTCCGTCGCCGCCCCTGGCGCGTTCTGCGCGCCAAGGAGGGGGGTCCAGCGCGGATCCAGGAACACCGCGCAGACCTGCTGGCTATGTTTACATAATTCTGCGTTCCCCTGATTACATCAAATCCGCGTCCCCGAGGCCACGTTCGTTCGTTGGATCCGATCGAACAGAGCGCGGCCGCCATGCGGGGCACGGACTTGAGCTGGAAAACAAAAATGCGCGTTCAGGAATCGTTGTATGAGGGAAGACAGAGGAGGAGAAAAGAGAAGTAATAAAGAGCAAACCACCAGGCTCCTGCCTCGGAAATCGTTTTTTTTTGGTTCGACTGCAACATTCATGCCCCTGAACGTGATGAGTCCTTGCACAGTCAGCCAGAGGCGCACTGAAGGCAAGGCAAATTAACCTGCAACTTATAATAGCGGGATGAATTCGTCGACATCGACCGAGACACCCTTCTTATCAGGGTGCTGTCCTTTACGGAGCCGTCTCAAGTTTCTGAAACCAGTCTCCGTCGGGGGGCCGCACTTACGGGACAAACCAAGGACCTTTTCCACCGCTAGAATATAGCTTGCACGTCATGCACAAGAACAGGTGGCCACTGTCACTGCAAAGGAAGGCAATGACTCGGTGGCCCAGTCCCTCCAACAGTCCCTGGTCCAAACGGGAATGCCCAGGGCACGGCCCTCCCAACGGCTTGGACTTCGAGCGGGGACCCCGAAGACACACACGACACCGCCAGGAGGAACCTTGTTGGGACCAGTCGTGGACGAGCTCTAAAACGGGAGCACCAGGGCCAGGCGGCGGAGGGAAACGCGGCAGACCTTGAAACTCCAGCTTCGGCCAAAGTGGCAAGAGCTCCGCTCCCGCCAGCAAGATCGCACTCGATGCCTTGATCTGATGGTCGAGAGCCTCCTGCTCTGTAGGAGTCATCTCAGGGTGCTGTCTAGCACCCTCCTTGGCATAGACGTCAGCGTAGAAGTTCCCTATACGCAAGAATCTCATGCGCAGAGAGCCCTTCCTCGTCAACATCTTGGTGGGCCTCAACCTTAGCTAGCGAGATAAGGTTGGGGCCAAAGTAATGCCTGGCCTGAATGATTTGACCAGCATACTGTCGCTTGGCAGTAATACCGTCAGCAGCACCAAGATTCATTAAATAAACAACATTAGCACAATCAGAATAGCACATAGCGGGGCCATCGGTTTGCACAGCGGTCCAGGCCAGGGCTCCAAACTCCGACCCCTGGGGGGTCTGAGGCCACGGAGCCCACAAAGGACCTTTCAAAACCCCGAGGCGCTCGCCCGAACTCGAAACCATGACAACGGCCCAGCCAGCCCTGGAGAGCTCACGCACTACATGACGACGGCATGAGCCATCCATAAAGAGGTGCCCCCAGAGCCCGATGGAGGGAGGAATAGAGGGAGCAGCAGCATAGCTTGATGGGTCAGGAAGCGCATCAACGAACCATTCCAGGCTGGTGCCTCCGTCGGTGAGCGGCGGTGGTGCATAGTCTCCAGGATGTTTGAAGGCTCCGTACAAATACAGGCACAGGTCAACGTGATCTGCACCTAGCTCCAACGCTTCATTCTGAATACTTTTGTCCAGCACCGCATCCCTCTCAGACTGCGCGCACGGGCACAACAAGAGCCTGTGGAAGAGATTGTCGCGGTCCTTGCCGCACAACGCACACTTGTCGGACAAATCGTACCCAGCAGCAGCCACATCACCTGCCGTCCAGCAAGCTCTAGTGGCCTGAGCACGGATCCAACCTTTGGCTTTACTTGAAACCTTCCTGGAAGAAAAGCTGCTTGACAACATCCCAGCAAAGCCTGAAACCACAACCATATTTGTCCCCAGAATCTCTTTCAAGACCCCGAAGATGGGCTTCCTTACAGTAAAGCTTGATGAGCTTGGGAGACGACAAGGTCAAAGAGATTTCGCGGCCAAAATCATCAATGCTGGTGAAAAAATAGGCATGGCCCAACCCAGCCTAAACAAGGTCATACGCAGAGCAGAGATGGGCCCAGCCACTTTGGACCAAGAGTGGTCATCAGACGCAAAGACGGCACTCCAGCCATCCCTGAGTTCAGCCCAACTTAAAGAGATTGTTTTTTTATCCTCTGGGGGGTAACGCTCGTTACCCGGGCCTCTCCCCCCCCCCCCCCCCCCCGTAACGGTAACGCTCGTGCGCGGGGGGGGTCTCGGTCTTCCCCTCCAACATGCTGGTGCCCGAAGGCATGCGCACTGTGGTGTGGTGGTCGCAGGCGCACTGTGGGCGCTCGCAGGCCATTGCGGCGCTCGCATGCGCGATGCTGGTGCTTGCGGGCTTTGCGCTTGTACTCGAATCGTCGTCGTCGTCGTCGTCGTCGTCGTCGTCGTCGTCGTCGTCGTCGTCGTCGTCGTCGACGGCGCCCGAAAACGGCCTCCGGAGGCCGAAACAGGCGGCAAACGTCGTCGTCGTCGTCGTCGACCTCGTCGCTCGTCGCTCGTCGATCATCGTCGTCGCGCGCGCGGGCGCGGGCGTGGTGCCGGGACCACGCGGCGGGCTTTGCGCTTGTACTCGAATCGCAAGCCACTGTGGTGCTCTCAGGCAGAGAGTGCTGCTCGCGCGCATACTATGGCGATCGCAGAGCGCCCCTGCTTCGCCATGCCCCGCCCAGCCCAAGCGTTACCGTTACCCGGGGGGCACGTATGCAGGGTCCAGACCTCTTTGGCCCAGCGGATGACAGGCGCGCAACTGCCCCTCCAAGTGGGGTCATCCGAGAGAAGACACAAGACGCTGAGGGAGCGTCCCTGGGCTCTGGGTTTGACCGTCGACATGGCCATCCTTCTAAGGTTAAGCAGTTCCCTGTCCGAAACCAAACAAATCCGAGCCGTAAACGGCTCCAGCCATAGGACCCGCCGCAAAAACCTTCAAACACTTACGGCCGAGGGCCTCCTGGAGGCACTGAAGCTTTCTGGTCTTCCTCAGCGCAACCGCAGCTCTCGCTTTTAACTTGGCCGAGCGGCCTTTAGAACGGACAGGTCTGCCCGCAGTGAAATCCGAACCTAAATTGGTCACCCGAGACCAGGCCGGCCCCACAAGAGGCCCCAGGACCTCCGAAAGCTTCTTGGAAACATCAGGGGAGTTACTGACCATACCCACTTTGTCCATGGCCAGCTTGCACTCGAGCGTCGCCGCGATGGCTCGGTGAAGCGCCTTGGCTCCAGCAGTGAGGCTGGCAACAACTACCTTAGCAGGACCAGTGCAGCTGAAACTAAGGTCATCGACGTAGGCATCAAAGTCAGTCGTTCCTCCTGGGCCCCTGGGAATCGCAACAAGGGCCTCATCAAAGCCTGCATGGCAAAAACGCGGCTGAGGCTGGTCGCAAAAGAGCAACCAGCCACCAAACCCTTGGAGACGAAAAACGGCCCCTGAATGATGCCCCCCAGGGCCAGGAAGCGAGCACGCGAATACGCTCTGATGGCCAGTCTCGCCAGCGGCAACGGAAAAGAATGCTGCACGCACTGCTGCCAGAGATACTTCAAGTCGATGTGCTCATGATACTTCCTGAGGTCCTTGAAGATGAAGGCCGACACCTCTTTCTTACGCGTACCCGCTTCGGCCCTGAAGGCCTGCCTCCAAACCACGTCACCCGCTCCCCTGTTGGCCCCCGCAGCCCAGTACCTTCTGGGATGGGTGAGCTCCCACTGCAGAGCCTCATGACGACGGGCACGACCCCAAAGGCGGTACAGGCTCGGGAAGACCCCTTATGGGCCTAACCCACCCGTCGGCTTGGCCAGCAAGGCCATGAGCACCCAAGAGAGCTGCCTGGGCAAATCGCCAGTGGCTTCCCACACGGCAAACCAAAGGGCCAGGGCACGCAAAGCCTCATTGGGGAGAAGGCTAAAATGACGACAGTGGAAACCGTCAACACTCACAGCAGAGGAGGTCCGATATTTCTTGGAAATCACACGAAGCTCGGCAGGCTCAAAAACACGACCATGGGGCAAACGGTCATGGCCCACACCTTCGCCCTTGCCAGAGCCCCAGATGGCGGCAAACTTATCGCCCTCGGCCTGCAGCAAAGACACTGGGTCGCAAACGACAGTTCCACATCTGGCTAAGGTGGTAGAGGGCTTCCAGGGGTCAGGGTCTTTGATGGCCTTCTGAGCGTTGCGACCGCCAGCACCAATGCCCGTCCGCACCCACTCATGCCACTCTTTCCGCGACGCAGCCGCAGAGGTGGCCTTAGCAATGGAGACAGCGAGAGCAACCTGATCGATCAGGTCGTCCAAATCAGAGCCGAGCTCAGGATCCAGAACTGGAGACAAGGCGCATCTAGCTAAGGCAGCACTGGCCTTGAAGAAAGAATAGAACTCAGATCTCTCCTGCACCCAGAGCACGGAGGCTGGAGGATCGAGTTGAGCACCTGTCGTCCAGCCTCCTGCAAGACCGATTCCGAGAGATAGCACCTAACTGCACGCAACTGATTACACAGCCAAGAAATAAACCGTAACCCGGATCTTTTTCGCGCCCCGCAGGACGGAGAACAGATTTCCAGTAAACCTGAGGTCGCTTCCCCCGAGTCCCGAAAACCTTAAGCTCGGCCCCCAGGGAGTTGACGAGGTCTTTCTCGGCAGCATCGGCCCAGAACTTGTATCCAATGCCCAAAAGCCTGCGCGCTTTTCCCCCGTCCCCCGCCTCCACCGCACCAAAGCTTCTTCGGCCAGGTCCAGCGCAGCGCTCCAGTCGCCCGACTTGGGCGCGGGGCCAACAGGAGGAAGCACAGGCAGCGAAGGGGGTTGGCGGAAGGCAAGAGCCTTAAGATCGCCCAGGGAGCTGTGAAAACGAAGAGACACAGGGCGATGTGGAGAGAAACTGGAGCACCCCCCCCCCCCCCCCCCCCCCCCCCCCCCCAACAAAAAACACTCATGCGGCAGAGGCTGAGAGCCTCAGACACGACAAAATAATCAAAACGATCAGGGGGGGCCCTGCTGGGGAAGTGGGTGTGACCTTCAGGCGCAATAGAACACGCCCTAAGCTTTTTACCAAAATCAGAAGCTTCAAGAACCTCGGGACCCATGTTCCAGTCCGCTCCCACAATGAACTCACGCCCCATAGAATATAAAAACTCCCCCACCACCCTTATAGTTTCCCGATTCGACTCCGAGAGACCTTCACTGTGGACGAGGTAGAGGCTGCAAACACAAAATGGAGCGCACCCTGGAACGTGTACCATGGCGGCAACAGCTCGGCCAGGAACGAGAACAGAATGCCCAGCTGCTTCAAAAAGCCCAAGACCATCTCGAACGCAAACACAGACTCCCGAAGAAACTCCGCCTCCCTCTCCCTGCAGACCAGGAGCCCACAGGGTTTTCCATCCCAGGAACTTAGACGACTTCGAGGCTTGGTCCAGAGCGCCAGGAGCTTTAAGCCGATGTTCCTGAGCAATAACCACATGAGAACTGGCCGAGGAAAGAAAATTCTTGAGAGTGCCCCAAGTGTTGGCGTTCACCGTGGTCACCAGAAGACCCTCATCAAGCCCGATGCAGCCGTCGGCAGCACCCTGGGCAGCTGGCGCGGGGGCTGAGGTCGCTGGAAGACCGTCGCCGACAGCAACAGAACCCATACAGGACCAGGCCCTGGCGGAGCCAGCACCAGGAAAAAGGGCATCGGATCGCGGCAATCGTGCGACAGGGGAATATTCAAGCTGAGCTCCACCTGCCTTCACGCAGTACTGCTTCCCGACCGCGCCAGGCAGAGGCAGAGAGGAGATGCGAGAGGCTCCTGGGGAATCTGGGGGCACCCGAATTTCAGCACAGGTGAGCGGGGCGTCGAACGAGCTCCCGATGGCTCGAACCCCAAAAACCTGACGCAACCCCTTGGAGAGACGTACCCCAGAGGCCTGAGACCTGGAGCCTATCACAGACACTCTCGAGGCTAAAAAATTTAAAAAGATCCCAGGAGGGTTTCAAACCTGGGCCCCCGCCCTCAGATTCCTGCCCCCGCCGCCTCTAAGACGCAGCAGGGGGCTCAGAGTCCTTGAGAGCCTGGTCGGCCTTGGCTCGAATGTCCTCTTGCGGTGCAGCTGGGGCCTGAACAGCCTCAGCCGTCGCTGCAGCGGGCGCAGCGGCTTGGGCACCTTCAGAAGGCGCCCCTGCTCCTCCTCCAGCCGCAGCAGCAGCGTCCGCAGGAAAACCTCAGACAACTTCACCTTCGGTAGTCTTCCGCTTCTTCGCCACCACTCGGAGCCGATGAGCTTCGCATTGTTCGCGAAGTGCCTTGGCATGCGACGCGACCTGGGCGAAGAGGTCTCTGGCCAGCTTGGTGACCCCTGAAGACTAGTCCTCCTTCCTCTTCTGGAACTGCCCAAGTTCCGACGCGTCCACGTCGTTGTCCGTCGTGGGATCCTCCAGCATGTGGCTGCAGTCGGTGAGCTTGGAGAAATCCACCGCGCCTGCCACCAGCTCCTCGAGCTTGAAGGACATCGGCTGAGTCCGCACCTCGGACTGCTGCGAAGGCCCTTGCAAGGCCGCCAGAGACTGCTTGTAGTCCAAGTCAGCTTGGTCAACCTGATCGCGAAGCGATCGCAACGAAACTTCAGCTTCCACAAGTTGTTCCCGAAGACGAGTGACTCGGCCCAGCTGCTGCTCCATCTGTTTCCCCAGCTTGCGCACAGCGGAGTGAGCCTGCTGCATCCGAACGTGGTCCGAGATGACCACAGGCTTGGCCGCTGCCTCAAGATGTTTCGCCATGTCCAAGTACTTTGTGGCCGCTCCGACATCCCCCGCCTTCTGGAGCGACTCGCCCGGGGCCTTGGCTTCAGGCGCGGTGATGGAAGGTACTGGTCCCACAGGAAGTGGCGGGGTGCCTCCTCCAGCGCCATCAGCACGTGAATCGTCTTGACGGGCCAACGCATCCCACATAGACGGGTCGCCACCAAAGTAGCCTTTCCCTTTACCCTTGCCACTGGCCCCTCGAGCACCTCCTTTGCCTCCAAAGCCCTGAAAGACGTGGCCCTTGACGCAGTGGCCATTCCCGCACCAGCAGCCCGGGGGTCCAGCCGAGGCCCAGCGACCACCTGCAGGAGGTCCAGCAGCATAAGAAATCTGAGGGAGAGGATGAGCGCAGCGCTTGCAATGCGCGGCGTTGGCGCTGCTCTTGTTGCAGCCACAGGGCGGGCAGGCAAAGCTCGAGACTTGAGCCTGGCCGCGGCGGCGCCCTTTCGCTGTGGACCACCCCTCATCCTCACCCTGCGACTTGACCCAAGGAGCATATGAGAAATGGGCTGGCACCATCGCGAGAGCCGAGAAGTGCAGCAGTGAAAGTGGTAGTTCTGCAGCCAGAACGTAGCTGAAAACGCGCCAGGCGGGCGAACGCCTGGGAAAGCAGTGGGGGGCGCAATCCCCCCCAGGCGACTTGCCAAGTTCTGAGCGAAACGCTGCGGACTTGAGCCAAAATGGCTACGAACCTCAGAAATCGTCCCACCTCATGGAAGGTCTCCCTCTTCCCCGAAAAAGTTCGCCCTGTTCACGTCGCTGCAGCCCGGAGGAAGCCAGTCGGCAGCTGGACGCGCGAGCGTCGGCATCGATGGTCTCTGCCAGAGGAACTTCCACTTCCTGTCGCGTACCACGTGGCTCCAGTCGAGCATGGGGTGGCCCTCTCAGGCTGCGTTAATCCAGAATTTCATCCTGCGGCCGCGGTCCTCCCAGGCGTCGTCCGCGTGCGAGATCCACCCCGCCATGCGGCGCAGCATGCGTCGCTGCGCGACGTCCAAGCGACGGTCTAGAGACTCTGTCAGCAGGCAGGGGTCGAGGAAGCAACATACAATTGATGTAACAATTTCCTCCAACAGCTTGACCTGAAGAGAAATGCTGGCATGCGTATCTACCAGTACGCGCTGAAAACTATCGAACTTCACCCAAGCGGAGCCGCTGCATGGCCACGTTTCTTCAAGTCACCTGTGAAGCATATGCCGAAGCGTTGGTGCTTGGAGCCTGCGTGTAATATGTCTATGGCGCAGAGCTCTGCGATCACCTGCGTAACCTGCTCAGCGGGCACCGTCGTCATAAGCTTTGTCTTCTTTGCGTTCAGCTCCAAGCCAAAACGGCCCAGCGCAAGTGACAGTGATTCGAGCCTGGACACAGCCTCGTCCAACGACTGTGCGAATAAAAGTGCGTCATCCTACCGAATGTTCGTCTGCCGGGCATCATGTGGGTCTGGTGTTAAATCGAAACCCTCTGTGGTCAGCTTGGATTTCCAACTCTCGCTTGCCACCACCAGCGCCGCATTGATTAGGGCGGGGCTGAGCACGTCGCCCTGTCGGACTCCTCGCTTGATGTGAAAACGTAGGTCTCCCACATACCCGATCTGCCCATCATATAGCCTTTGGAGCACAGGTGCATGTTCGCCCAAGTCCTGTTGTTCCAGTGAGAGGAACAAGGCGTCATGTTCCACACGGTTGAAAGTATTTTTCATATCGATGCTCACCACCCAGATGAGAACGTGCCACTCTATCCCCTTGTATATCACAGACTCGAGCACGCTAAGGGCATGTGGCGTGGAGCGCACAGGCCGGAAACCGAATTGATCTTTCAATTGTTGGGAATCGAGGCGAAGCCCTTAGCCGGTCGTAGACGGTCCTCGCGAAGATGTTGCATGTAACGTTCAGAATCACGATGGGCCTCCAGTTGCTCGGGTCCCCCGCGTCTCCTCCTCAGTGCACGAGCGAGAAGCAAGTCGCAACCCAGCTGTCCCGAATAGCAGATCCATCCAGTACACTATTGAGCATACCCGTCAATCGCCGAGTCACGTCATCTCTGGCATGCGCAAACATCTCCAGCACGACCCCGTCCTGATCGGAGCATTTTTTCCTGGGCCACGTTCCATATGGCTCTGCGCACTTCTGCCACTGTGAAATGAGGCACCCGGCACTCCACGGCGCACTGAGGGGACGTGTCCGTGGAGTAGACTTGCGCCAAATGCCCTGCGCACGTTGCCACGTCTGGACGCACAGCACACGTGCGTGTGATGGGATGCATGCGAGTCCTTGCCAGAGCATCGAGACTGGAGAACTCCTGAAGACGTTCCTTGGCTTGCTGGGCTCTCCACGCCCTCAACTGGGCACGCGTATGCCTGAACATTGCCCGAGACAGGCGCCGCCCCGCGTGTGCACTTGATGCACATGCCCTTCGCCGCCTGAGCTCTTTGAGATGTTGCGTATCCCGCGGCGGCGCGGCACCACGTCTGGGGGCGTGCAGACAGCCTTCTGCACACTCAACAAGCTTGGACTCCAGGCCGGGCAAATTTTCGGCGTCGTCATTGGCACCGCTGGTAAGAACAGGCTGTGAAAACAGCCCCCCGATCCGCATGTTGTAAGTTTCGGCGTTTTTTCGTCCATGCTCTCGTGGGCGGCGTTATGGAGACACGGCAATGCACGGCCCGATGATCGGATCCCAAACCTAAGGATTTGCCCGCCGAAACATGCGTGACGAGAGACCAGAGACACGAGGCCATGCTTCCCCGTAAACTGCACGACATCCTCGTCCCCGAGACCACGGCCCCTTGCATAAACACACAAGCGCCGCGTCCCCGTGGCCGCGATCTCTTGCAAAGTACTCCATCCTCGCGCCCCCGAAGCCATGACCCCTAGTAAATCACGCCATGTTCGCGTCCCCGAAGCTACGATCCCTATGTAATCATGGCAATGCGTTACGCCGTATCCGCGTCCAGTAGGCCACGATCCCTCGTAAATTACCTCGCGTTCGCGCCCCGAGGCCACGATCCATCGAAAATGAAACAAAACTCGCGTCTCCGAGGCCACGATCCCTCATAAAGTATACAATGTTTGCGTCCCCGAGGCCACGATCCTGTGTAACTTATGCAATACCCGCACCCCCGCGGCTGCGACCCCTCGAAAAGTTACTCCATAGCCGCATCTCCGAGGCCACGACCTTTCATACATCGCGGTATGTTCGCATCCCCGGTACCACAATCCCTCGCAAAATATGCAGTAGTCGCGTCCCCGAGGCCACGATTCCGCGTAAATGGCGCAATGTTCGCGTCGATGCCACAATCTCCAGTGAATTACGCATTGCACGCCCACGAGGCCACGAACCCTAGAAAATTACAATGGAGGTCCATGGCGAGAAACACCCTGCTTGCCTCCGGGGTGCCATGGGTTTCTTGGGTTTCGACGGTTGTGCTGTGGAAGGCGCGACGTTCCCACACCAAAAACCTAGGGACGCCCTGGGGTCTCAGGGTTGGCCTTCTTGAGGAAGGTTTCTTGTGGACTGGCCTCCACTGTACTCCAGATTCGCGTCCCTGAAACCACTGCCTCTGGTAACATTCTCTGGGTACGCAACGACCGTCCAAGCCGCGCGATGTTGCCCAACGTAGCCGCAAGCAGCCCCAGGTCGTTCCAGGAGGGGCTCCAATGCACTCAGCGTGAGGGAGAATTCCCAAACAGATCGACACAGATCTTAACCAGGTCAGCTGGATCTCAATTTGTCCTGAAGGCTGCCAATCTGGGGGAAATCAGAAGGTACCGATACCGCTAATCCCCGGACCTCTCCCGGGGTGCGTTCTGGCCAGAATTTCCAGGCGAATCCAGCGGTGGCGACGAGGAATGCCAAGGAGCCCCAAAAAAAGGAAAACGAGTGGAGGGTAGAGGTATGGGTACCTTTTCCTCCTCTGACAATCGCCCTCGCGAGAGGTTTCGACCTTGCTTCACGACGGCGCCCAAGCGGCCCAACACAATTCCTGCAAACTCTCCATTCTGATAGAGGAGGGGGCCGGCAGCAGAGGGCGAAGCCCTCACGGAGAACAAACAAAAGAAGGCACTACGCTTAGGTCGGGCCTGTCCCCCTACAGGGGGATTTTCGACGAAAAATAAAGAATACTAAAAAAACATTCCAACATGCTCAAAAAATCATCAACACATAGTCCCCAGACTATTTTAGAACTATTTTTGAATATTCCCCCTGTAGAGGGACAGGCCCGACTTACACTACGCAAACACGTAGCACCCCCCAGTTCGGGTCAAGAACGATGGGGCGGTCGGGGGTGGGTCGCGGGCCGGGTCGCACCTGGGACAGATAACAAACAACACATCGCAACGACAACGACAACAACAACCTGCACCGCGGAAGCCCACTTCTAGGGGAACGAACAATGACATAGACATACAAACTCGGAGGTCCGCGCGGACTCTTTGGATCGGCGCTGGAGCCCCCCTCCCTGGCGCGCGGAGCGCGCCAGAGGCGGCGCCGGAGGCGCCGCCAGGGGGCTCCAACGCCGATCCGAGCAATCCGCGCGGACCTCCGAGTTTCTATGTTCACTTTAGCCACGCACCGTTCGGCCCCCGCACTTTTCGGGGATGGACAGACCTCCCTTTAGTAAAACGTGGTTTAGTGAAAACGACTTCGGGCCCAAACCTGGCGGGCGCAAGCCTGGAAAATAACGGCCACGGCGCCCTCTCGAAAACCGAAAACGGACAATTCACTAATCAATGTGTCACTGTTGGGGGTTCTGTCCACCCCCGAACTTTAGCCACGCACCGTTCGGCCCCCCTCGCTCTGCGGTGCAGTCGCCGTGCTGCCGGGAGGACCAAACGCGGAGGAGGCCGCGGCGGAGGGGGGCCCCGCCTCGACGCGGCGGGCTCCTCGGCCACTGCGCATGGGGCCCCCGGCACAGGTCTCGAGGAGCGGGCCGGGAGCCGGAGCGTCCCTCCCGAGCCCCAGTGCGAACGTTTTTCGGGGATGGGCCGACCCCCCTTTCGCAAAACGTGGTTCGGTGAAAACGGCCTCGGGCCCAAACCACGGCCTCGGAGCGCAGACGGACCATTCATCAATCGACGTGTCAGGGTGGGGGCTCTGTCCACCGCCGAACGCTTTCTGATTCGGCGTTTCGACACTGGGCGGAAGGGGGGGGGTCTGGCTCCAGACCTCTGCTTAGTGTGACTGTTTGCAGCAGTGCGTCCTATGGCGGAGCCTCCGCCTGCTTGAGACAGGCGCCCAGAACAGCCAAGATCTACTCCATGGGGAGGGGGTACGAGAGCCCGCGCCGATCGGCGAAACCATGAATAAGAAGGCAATCACAGCATGGTCCTTCTTTCAGCGTCTACACTATGCATGTGGGATGACGATGAAGACAAAAGCATCGGAGGGACGATTCAAACATTGGTTCCTGCCGCTGGGGGAAGCTTGTAGAGAGGGTAATCGTTTTAGGTCGGGCATATCCCCCTACCGGCGGATTTTGGACTAAAAATGAAAAATCAGCAGAAAATGCTCCAGAATGGGCAAACATAATCAAAAAGTCGTCCCCAGACTATTTTGAGCATTCCTCCTGTAGAGGGACGCGCCCGTTTTGGCAATAGTGAAACAAACTTCAACGACACCTGCATCTGTGCCCACGCCCACGAGCAGGACTGGACCGTACTCAAACGTAGAGGTATAATCGCCCATGGCGTTGCTGCGTGACCGGCCCCCCAGGCATGTCTCAAGTAAAGGGGCCCTGGGGCACACACACACACAGGTATGTACACACAAATCCCAGGATCCCCCATAGTTTCACGTCATTATCCCATCTCTTCTGGGCTTTCGTCTTCCCCCCCCACCTCCCATAAGTTGCCAGTCCTTTCCTGGGGGTCGACGACTCATGGTGTCTGCGTGTTCCTGCCCCTCCTGGCTCACCGCCTCGCGCCCCGGGCCACGCACACGCCCATGCTGCCCGTCGGCGGCGAGCCCCGCCGTGGACGCGAGAGAGGGGGCGGACCCTCCCGGGAAGCTCCGGGAGGCCTCCGCCCGCCCGAGGAGAAGCCTCCTGGCCCCGCCCCCGGAAGGCGCAGGCGGGGAGGAGGAGAGGGAGGAGGAGAGGGAGGAGGAGGAGGAGGAGGAGGAGGAGGAGGAGGAGGAGGAGGAGGAGGAGGAGGAGGAGCCTCCCGGGACACGCGCCGCCGCCCCGATGGCCATGGCTCCAACGCCCACTCCCTGTGTCTTTTTGGCTCTGTGTCGTGCGTGGCTTCTGCGCGGGAGAATCTTGGAGAATCCCCGCCGAGGAGCAGCACACGCGTCCGAGCGCTGCCAAGCCTCCCTCGCTCTCACCTCCTCTCTCTCTCACTCTCACCTCCCCCCCTGGGCCTCCACCCGTCCCGAGGCCTCCACCCTGGGCCTCACCTCCCCCCCTGGGCCTCACCTCCCCCCCTGGGCCTCCCCCCGGGAAGCTCGGGAGGCCTCCACCCGTCCGAGAGAAGCCTCCTGCCCCGCCCCCGAGCGATGCCACGCCTCCCTCGCCCTCACCTCCTCTCTCTCTCTCACTCTCACCTCCCTCCCTGCCGCCCTCCCTCCTACCTCCCTCCTACCTCCATCCTGAGAGAGGAGGAGGAGGAGGAGGAGGAGGAGGAGGAGGAGGAGGAGGAGGAGGAGGAGGAGGAGGAGGAGGAGGAGGAGGGAGGAGGAGGAGGAGGAGGGGGGGGGGAGGGAGGAGGAGGAGGAGGAGGAGGAGGAGGAGGGCCCCTCTCGCTGGCCCCCCTGCCGCCCTCCCCCCCGGCCTCGCCGCCGCACCCCCGCCTGCGGGGCAGCAGCCCTCGGGCCGCGAGCGCTCGCGCCGGCGCAACAAACCTCTGCAGACCCAATCGCGCGGGAGCTCGCGGGCGGCGAGCGTCTTTAGGGAGCCCACAAAGGACGCACGCGCCTGTACATGAACACGGCCCCTCGATCCGCGAGACTGGCCGCGTGATACGAACAATTGCGCGATGCGCACTCTCGAAACCAGCGTGGATTCATGTACATGTACGTCCTTCTTTCGCTCATGAGTCTTTGCTCCGCTCCGGAGCACCGCGTCCCCGTGCGCCAGCTTCAGGCCGGGGGAACCTGGAGCGGAGGACCAGCAGACTGCAGAAACACATATCGGCGGTGGACAGACCGCCCTTTCGTAGACCTCCTCTCAGTTAAAACGACCTGGGACCGAAACCGACGGACCTGGGCCCGCAAAAATGACGGCCGCGACGCCCTCTCGCGAACCGAAGACGGCCAATTCCTTAATCGACGTGTCAGGGTAGGAGGTCTATCCACCCTCGAACATACCCTTTCGGAGGGAGGCCCGCGTGGAGTTCCTGCATCGGCGCAGGGCCCCCCCTCCCTGGCGCGCGGAGCGCGCCAGGGGCGGCGCCGGAGGCGCCGCCAGGGCTCTCTGGCGCAGGTCCAGGAAACCCGCGCGGGCCGTCGAGCATTTCCATTCGTGCGGTGATTTGCTCTTCGATCGAAGAAGGACAAATCAGCACAAGCGTTCCCATCGGTCGGAAGGAGTAGGTAATTAAGCACATGACATAGGCAGGCGGTGAACCTAGACTGGATGCCCGCTGGTCACCCTGAGGAGGACGGAGTGGAAAAGGTGAAGCCATTCAACCGTTGAAGTAGGAAGGCGCTTCAAGCAGATTGGAATCTGGGAATCCAAACTTGAAGGGGCCCTGGGGCACACAAATAAATACACGCGAAGAAAAAAGGATCCCCCATATTGTCCAATCTTTTCTGGGTTTTTGTCTTCCCCCCACTTCCCATATTTTCCCATGTTTTCCTGGGAGTCGACGATTCATTGTCTCTGTGTGGTTCTTTCCCTCCTGAAGAATTACTCCGGATTCCATAATAAAGTCGGGGGGGTCACATTTGGGGGGGGGGTCTGATTTCAGCTGCCTTGGAGAATTCGGGGGCGTCTGGGCAAAGGGCCGCCCTTCCATGGATGGTCTGGGAGGGTCTAACACTTCTCGGTCTGAGAGGGCTGAGACCCCCTCCCTTTGATTACGAAATCTGGAGTACCTACTTCCAACGACCGATCGGTAACTTCCAAAGGATTCCCCATATTGTCCAATCTAGTCTGGGTTTTTGTCTCCCCCACCACTTCCCATATGTTCCCACATTTCCCTGGGAGTCGACGATTCATTGTCTCTGTGTGGTTCTTTCCCTCCTGAAGAATTACTCCGGATTCCATAATAAAGTCGGGGGGGTCACAATTGGGGGGGGGTCTGATTTCAGCTGCCTTGGAGGGTTCGGGGGGGGTCTGGGCAAAGGGCCGCTCCTTCATGGATGGTCTGGGAGGGTCTACAACTTCTCGGTCTGGGAGGGCTGAGACCCCCCCTCCCTTTTATTACGAAATCTGGAGTACCAACTTTCCACGACCGATCGATAACTTTCAAAGGGCCGCGCGGATTGTCCAGCATTTCCTGGAATGTTGTCTTCCCCCCCACTTCCCATAGTTTCCAATGTTTTCCTGGGAGTCGACGATTCATTGTGTCTGTGTGTTTCCTTCCCCTCCTGAAAACTTGCCTCCTTTCCACGACCGATCGGTCAGTTCCAGATCTGGACGCCCGAGATGGGAACTGAAACAGTGGGCACAATGCCCAACGGCAAATCTTGTCCCGAACCAACAGCGGCCGCTGTTGGGCAGGCGGCATTCTGTCTCAAATGGACACAGGCCTCGGCGGCGCGGACAGCGAGTCCTGTTCGAAATGAACAGGAACTGCTGTTGGGCATCGTACTCCAGATTTCGTAATAAAGGGAGGGGGGTCTCCTTTCGGGGGGGATCTCTTCCAGGCCATCTTGGAGGGCCTGGGGGGGTCTGGGGACGATGTTTTGGAGGGTTCTCCCACGGGGGGGGGTCTACAACTCCTCGTCTGGGAGGGTTGAGACCCCCTCCCTTTTATTACGAAATCTGGAGTACCCATTTCGGGGATGGACAGACCCCCCTTTAGCAAAACGTGGTTTAGTGAACACGACCTGAGGCCCAAACCTGGCGTGCGCAAGCCTGGAAAATAACGGCCACGGCGCCCTCTCGAAAACTGAAAACGGACAATTCACTAATCGACGTGTCACTGTTGGGGGCTCTGTCCACCCCCGACCATTCTTTCGGTGCCCATCTCGCTCGTGCAGACCAGAGGGCCGCCCGCGGACTGCTCGGGCCTCGGCGCCGGCGCCTCCCCCCCCGCCGCCCCCTGCGCGGGGCGGCGCGCGGCGGCGGCGCCCCGGGGGGCGGGGGGGGCTCTCCGGCGCCGGCGCCCCGGGCACGCCGCGGAGGGCCCTCCCCGTGAAGGGCAGGCTCTCCTCGGTCGTGCCGCCGCCGTTCGGCGGCGAGCCCGTGGGGGGGGGGAGCGAGCAGGGCGACGAAGGAGGGGCTTGACCTGAGGAGCCCAAAATCAGGGGCTTGACCGAAGGAACCCCAAAAGAAGGGACCCAAAGGACCTAGGGAACCCAGAGACCTAAGGAACCACAAAAAATAAGGAACCCAAAATAAGGGGCTTGACCTGAGGAACCCAAAATCAGGAACCCAAAAGAAGGGGCTTGACCTAAGGAACCCAAAATAAGGGGCGAAGCGAGTACAGTCAGGGGCTTGACCTAAGGAACCCAAAATAAGGAACGAGGCCCCTTTTTTACCATGAGTCAAACTTCGACTTCCGATCGGAAACGTAAGGAAAACCTGAGGCAAGCTGCGAAACACTTAAGGAACGCGGAGCCCCTCCCCAACGAAAAGGGTTCCTTCTTCAGGGCCCCGACTGTAGGGCAACGAAGAACGACGTACACATCATAAAAACTCGGAGGTCCGCGCGGATTTCTTTGGTCGGTGCCGGAGCCCACTGGCAGCGCCTCCGGCGCCGCCCCTGGCGCGCTCCGGGAGGTGGGTCCAGCGCCGGTCCGAGAAAACCGCGTGGGCCTCCGAGTGTTTATGCTTATGTCGTTCTTCGTTCCCCTAGTGAGAACGGGCGGGCCTGCTCAGAGGGCTGACTGGTCCCCCCTACCTTCTGGGAAGTTTCCGAAGGCATCCCCGAAGACACAGAAAGCCATTCAGAAAGCCTCCAAATCTTCCAAGAAGGTTTCTGACCCTTCTCCGAAGACGCAGAAGGCCTCTCAGAAGGCGCGAGGGCTTATGAGAAGTCCGGCCGCCTTCTCAGAAGGCCTTCTCCTTCTCACTTCCCCCCCTCGCTCGCTGACGACCGATCAGTGTGCAGCCACATGGGCGACGATCAGACACGGGCCTTGCGCAAGAAAACATAGCGACCTTGCGCCGCAGCTTACGCGGGCCGCCAGCGTGGCACGCCACATTGGAAACGAGGGCGCTTACGCGCGACCTTACGCGGGCAACTTGCACGCGAAAGACGGCGCAATTGCACCCGTTTTTCTGCGTCGCTCACATGTGAACCTGAATTGCCCCTGCAGGTCAGACTTCTGAAAAACCGGCCAGGGCTCTGGATTTGAAGGATGTCTGCAGCCAACTGAACCCCACCCCAGCTGGGGTGTCCGACGCTCTTGATCCCTTCGAGCGCCCCGCCCTTCACCGGGGCGGAGTCGCAATCTCGCCATCGCTCGGACGTCCATTCCCGGTGCCATTTGTCCGTTTCGTGCGTTGTTTTTGCGCTAGATAGATGCTCCAACATGCTCCAAGATGGCTCAGATATTCTGGCGATGCCGAGGTTGGAACCCATCTGGAAGAAACGGTTATCAGGAATCAGAAGCCCGACCAGCCTCTGTCAACGTCAACATCCCGCCAGCAGGCGCCAGAGCACCCCTCGGCGCACACGTGCGCGCAGCCTAGCCATGGAAGACAAGCTACGGACGGGTGCCCAGCGTCTCAGCGTCGCTTGGGCCCGTAGGGGTAGGGTTCGCAAGTGGTCGCAGACTCGAGATAAAAGGCCTTCTAGATGGGGTCCGAGTAGACGGGTAGGAGGGTCGCGCCGCATCGCCAATGCATACGATGCATCAGCGATGCATCGGCGACGTCGGCGGTGAATCGGCGCAGCCAGTGGAGAAAATCGGGCACCGCACTGAGCCGCATCGGCGATGCATCGGCGACGCGGCGCGATCCTCCAACCCCATCTGTTCGGACCCCATCTGGGAGGCCTGGACGAGAGCCGACTCGGGGATCTTCTGACACGGGTCAATCCAGACCTGGGTCAGTCAGAGCTCGCAGGATCCTTCAAGATCCTGCAGGATCCTGCAATGCTTGGCAAGATCCTGCACCCAAGCCCGGGTCAGTGCGACCCTCGCCATGCAGGATCCTGCAAAATCCGGCGCTCTGGCTGACGCCCGTTTGTATTGAACCCCCTCAGAGGCGACGATAGGGGCGAACAGCCAAGGGGAGAGCAAGACCATGTATTCAGGTGCGCCGATGAGCTATGTCTTCTAAGAGGCTCCCAGGCGAACACGTGCAATGCCCGCCCCTGGGTTGTTCGCCCCTATCGTCGCCGCCGACCCCCGTCTCTTGAGCCCCGAGGGAGGGAGGGAGGGAGGAAGGGAGGAGGAGGAGGAGGAGGAGACCGACAGGCTTGTCCAGCAAGCCGGCGAGCTCCTCGACCAGGAACGGCGACTCCACCCGCTGCGGCCCCCAGACCGCGCTGCCGCCCACGGCTCGGGCTGGTGCCGGAGCTGCTCCTGGCCCTGGGGGGTCCCCCGCCTGGCCGCGCCACTGTGGGACCCCTGGCAAGGCTGGATCGAACCGCGAGATCGGACGGGGTCGGGAGCAGAAGGGAACAAACCATGCCGTAAACCTAAAATGAAAAGCTTGGAGGTCCGTGCGGATCGCTCGGATCGGCGCTGGAGCCCCCCGGCAGCGCCTCCGGCGCCGCCCCTGGCGCGCGGAGCGCGCCAGGGAGGGGGGGTCCAGCGCCGATCCCAGAAATCGGCACGGACCTCCAAGCTTGAATGCTTGTGTCATTGCTGGTTCCCCAGGCCGCCAGCGGATCGTCCCAAATCGGGTCCGAATCGAATAGACGCCTCCTTGATGGGGTCCGACTAGATGGGGTCGGAGGATCTCGCCGCTGCATCGGCGACGTCGGCGTGGAGAACAGTGGGCCCCACATCGAGTCGCATCGACGATGCATCGCCGATGCATCGGCGATGCGACACGATCCTCTGACCCCATCTGCTCCGACCCCAGGTAGGAGGCTTGGATCGAACCAACGGGTCGGGCTCCGGCTGGCCCTGTCCGATGCCGGCGAACCGAATCGGCATCGCGGCCACAGCCTGCGAGTCGCCTCGACTCGACTCGGACCGCGGTCGGGCCCCGACGGCGGCCCCCTGGGCCTGGTGAGGGCCAGGCCGGGCTTCACACATACACGACGGTCGGAAGAAGCGGGCAGAAGCAGGAAGCAGGAAGGCGCCGGAAGCAGATTGGGCCTCCGCCCGCCCCCCGAAGAGGAGGAGGGAAGAAGGACGCAAAGGGGACCCTTGAGGCAGGACGGCGCCCAGAGAGTAGACTCGGACCTGGGAATCCAGACGACTACCTACGTTCCACGACCGGCGCGTGTCCACCGCCAGGGGGACCGCTCTGTCCGGACCCCCGGCGCGCCCCCCCCCCCCCAAAAGACCACAGCCACCGCCTCCCGAGGTCCAGGGAGATCGAGTCCCCAGGCGGAGGTTCGTGTGAAAAGGCCCGCGCCTCGGCGCGAGGGGTGCCCCCCCCCCAGAGAGAGGCCCTCCGGGCCTTGCTGGTGGGAAGTCGCAACAGGAAGTGCGCGCCAGAGCACGTGCTTGAATAAGCACCCTGCGAACGGGCCATGCAATGCAGGGCAAAGACGATTGGGTGATAAATTCTGCGTTGCGCTGTCTTGCCTGCCACCCTCCACCACACCTCCCTCTCGATCTATCCTCCTCCAGCTTTTTTCCCCCATCCTCCTGCTCCTCCGTGTTCTCCTGCCCCTTCTCCCCGCTATTCCCCTTGGCTGCATTGAGCTGAAATCATGTGGGGTTCTCTCGGGCCTTTGCTGTCCCCCTTGTCCTCAACACGAAATCCGCCGGCCCCCTTGTGGGGCCACCAGGCTGTGGTTGTTGCTCCTTGCGCCAGTTGCAGATTCAAGTCTCCAATATGACAGTCCTGCTGTTTGCTTCCTACTGCACTGTGAACTGTTAAGTCCGCGCGAGGGGGGGAGCCCCAAACAACCCAATTTACCACGCCCGAGTTGCGTGCTCTGTATTCTGTGGGAGGCGTGGGACACGTGAATCAATATATATATATATATATATATATATATATATATATATACATATATATACGAGATTCGCGTACGCGAGGCCATAATCCTTTGTAAAGTATCTATAGTCGCGTTCCCGAGGCCAGAAACAATAGCAAAGTATGCAAGTGTTGCGTCTCGGAGGCAACAAACCCTTTGCAAGTTACACCATAATCGCGTCCCCGAGGCCATACACCCTTGCAAAATACGCCATATTCGCATTGCCGAGACCAAGAGTGTTCCAAGGCGTCCAAAGATGGTTCCAAGACGGCCCAAGTAGGCCCCAAAGGCCCCAAGAGCGCTCCAAGAGGCCTCCCGAGAGAGCACCAGGAGGCCCAAATCGTCGGTTTGACGAAAAGGTTTTTGAAGGATGTTGGCCTTCTCGCATTTTCAGCTTTCCGACGCTCCAAGACGGCTCGAGAAACTCCCAAGACCGCCCCAAGACAGCTCGAGCGGCCTCTAAGAGGGCCCCAAAAGACGGCCCAAGAGGGCTCCAATATTGTCAAAGAAGCGCTCAAGACGGCCCAAGAGGGCCGCCCCATGACGGCCCCAAGAGGGGCCCGCATCGTATATTTGCACCCCAAGAAGCCGCCAGAAGGCTCCGAGAAGCCGCCAAGAAGCCCTCAGAGGCGCCCAAAATGCGACCAAAAGCTCCGGCCCAGCCCGCCAACCACCCGAAAGGAACCGCAATCGCGCACAACGTCCGCAAAAAGCCTTCCAAGACGGCTCAGGATGGCCTCCAAGATTGCCACGTTGGCCCAAGATGGCCTCCAAGATACCTCTAAGACGGCCAAGATGGCCACCAAGACAGTTAAGATGGCCCCAAGATGCCTCCCAGACGGCCCAAGATGCACACAAAACGGCGTAAGATAGCCTCAGGCTGGCCCACGACGGCCCAAGAGGCCCCAAAGAGGCCTCCGAGACAGCCCCAGGGGCCTCCAAGAGGCCCTCCAGGAAGGCTCGGCCAAAACCATTCATGTCCCTATAGTTTTTTGACGGACCTTGTCATTTGCGCCTTTTCGGCCTTCAGACGTCCCATGATGACCCAAGAGGCCCACACGGTCGCCCCAAGATCGCACAAGAGGCCTCCATGATGGCCCCATGACGGTCCAAGAAGCCTCCAAGACGCCGAAGATGGCCTCCAAGACGGCCCTGGAGCACCCCAAGAGGGCTCCAGGTCGGCTCAGAGAGGCCCCCAAGACGGCTTCCCAAGGCGTCCGACGGGCCAGGAGCCCACCAAGACTGCCCAAGATAGCTCAAAGATCGCCCAAGACGGCCTAGAGGGCCCCCAAGAGGTCTCCAAGACAGCCCAAAGAGGCCTCCAAGATGGCCTCCAGGAAGGCCCGGAGAGACCAACATCATTGACTTTCCCCAGGGTTTTGAATGATTTTGGCATTTGCTTCTTTTCGGCCTGCATGCGCCCAAGATGGCTTCCAAGACGGCCCTGGAGCACCCCAAGATGTCGGCCCAGAGAAGCCTCCAAGACTGCTTCCAACGGCGCCATACGGGCCAGGAATGCCCTGAGACGGACAAATAGGCCCCCTAGAAGCTCCCCAAGGCCCCCAAGAGGCCCAAGGAGGTCCCCTAAGATGCCACCAAAAGGCTCCCAGGAAGCTCCCAGGCTGCCCCAAGAGTGCCCCCAGAGGCTTGCAAGATGCTCCCTCCTCCTCCTCCTCCTCCTCCTGCTCCTGATCTTCCCGCCATCCTCCCACAACAATGCCCCGAAGGGTTTCCACAACGATTGGGGAAACACATGGTCCGATAGCTTGGCAGAGCTCTTGCCACAACGCTCGGCCACATGGGCAATTTCAAAAGGCAGGGGGTGGCGGTGGTTCGCCGTAGGCGTGTTCGATAACGCCAACGTCCCAACATGCGCTGACGAATCCCATCCGCCGCGCCAAGGCAGCGCCAAGACGCACCGACGCGACTCTGAGATGTCCCAGTCTGATAGAGAGGGGCCGGCGGCAGGGGGTACAGCCATTCTGGATTATCGTATGATGTCTGTCCAGCCTGCATCGTGCAAATTCTGTTGTGGAGACTACCTGCAGAGTCAAGGAACCGCATGCCCTTTCGGAGCTCATCTGGGGCTGCCCGAGGCCCTCCTGGGCAAGGGCCCTCAAGAGGACCCCCAACGATGTCATACCACTAGCTCGTGGCATTGTATTGTTGGGGGTCTGTTGGAGTTCCTCTTGGAATCTCTTGAGGACCCCATCTTGGGTCATTTCTGGGGCAATCGCGAAGCCCACAGGAAGCTCCCGAAGCGCCCCCCGAGGATATCATACCACAGGCTCTGGATGATCCTGACATCGTTGGGGGCTCTGTTGTACCCCTCTTGGGAACTATTTCGGGCCCCTCTTGGAGCTCCCGTAAGGATTTCCAGGGCCCTCCCGCGCCGTCTTTGAGGCCAAAGGAGGGCCCGAAAATTGCCCCTAGGAGCTCAACGGGCTCCTCACGAGGTGCCCAAAGGATAGCATAGCAAGAAATCATGATACGATGTAGTCGGGGACACTTTGTCGGGCCCCTCACGGCAACCCTTTGGGGCCCTCACGGAGCTCTCTTGGGACTGTCTGGGGCACTCCTGGGCCGTGTTTGGGGCCAGAGGAAATCCACACGAATACTCAAAAACGCTCTGAGAGTGCACTCGTCGTTGTCCCTAACGATTATCGTCGGGGCCCCACTGGGTGGGAACTCTGTAGGGCCCCTCTTGGAGCTGTCTTGGGGCTGCCTGGGGCCCTCTGGTGCCGTCTCTGGGTTCGGGCGCTTTCTGGGCGAACGTAGAAGAAACCGTCAGCTCGCCAGTTACCTCTTTCCCCCGGCGGCGGACTCATGTCATAGCCCCGGGGTAACCGGGGTATGTAGTTACATGAACTTCTTCGGGCCTATGAGGGGGAAGAGGAAAACCAAATCATGTAATCGATGAAATCCCACCACCAGCCCTCCGGACTGAGGTGATCTAGCGGAGTCTTCCTCTTCTCTTCCAAGGCCCCCCTTCCATTCGGGGAGGAGAGCCCTCCCCCCTGCCCGAGGCTTTGTTTTGGATGCGGGCCGCCATCGGTCAGAGCGCGTCCAGCGCGGCCCAAGGGATCTCCAAGAAGGCCTCTGGTGCTCCAAGATGGACCCCAAGGCGGCTCAAGAAAGGCGAAGATGGCTCAAGCTAGCTTCTGACATAACTCCAAGAGGCCCGACGAGGAACATTTGGGAGGCCCCCCCCATTTGATCGATGGCATCCAAGATGGCCCAAAGAGGCCCTCCTGGGCTTTCAAGGGACCCCCAAGAGGGTTCCAAGAGGGCACGAAGAGGGCCCTAAGACTCCCAAAACAGCCCCAAGAGTACTCCCAAATGCCCCCAAAAAGTCCCAAGAGGGTTACACGACGCGAGTTGGAGGGCTCAGTCCTCGTCCTCGTTCTCCTCATCCTTCTCCTCCTCCTTGTCCTCGCCCTTGCCCTCATCGTCTTCCTTTTCCTGTTCCCCTCTTCTTCGTCGTCGTGGTCGTCGTCGTCGTCGTCGTCTTCCTCGTCCTCCTTCTCTTCATGATCCTCCTCCTCTTCATGATCCTCCACGTTCTCCTCATGATCCTCCTCCTCCTTGCCCCCGAAGGCCAACTGACGTTGTCTCAATTCGCCCTCCTCTGCTTCCCTGTGCTGGAAGACCCCTCTCCTCTCCCCCGACGTGGCACTTTTGCTTTTGACGTCGGCAGCTGGGGACCTCGACCTCCCCGGGGCTCTCTTCCCCTCCCGGGTCGTTCCTCGGTGGCCCCAGGGGCTGAGGAGCGGCCTCCCGAGGCAGAACACTCGGACGACCAAGACGTCGTGTTCCCTACCCAGTCTCTGCCTAGAGGGGTTCTTACTCTCTTAGCTTCAAGGGGCCGGGCAGCGTAATGCGCCCCGGGCGGTTCCCCCAGGATCCGCCCCGCGGTTCCCCCAGTCGCGTCCCCTTAGCTTAGCGTTGATCATCTCATCTTGGCTTAGCCTAGCTTAACTCCTAGGTAGGGTCGCTCTGGGATAATTTTTTCCAACGCTCAGATCTGAGGTACCTCGAAGGCCAACGGCCACTGTCTCAGCTCGCCCTCCTCTGCTCCGCGGACGACCTGTGCGCACCGCACCGCGTCGGCGTGTCTCCCGGGGCGCCGCCGACCCGGGAACGGCACGGTGCCTGGGTGTTTTCGGCCCTCGGTGGCGGAAGGCTGTGCGTAGCACCGCGCTGGAGCGGGGCCCGAAGGCGGTCCGAACATCGTACGGCGCACGGGTTGGAGCAAACACTGGCATACGCAAACTCTTGGAGGTCCGCGCGGATTTGTTGGGTCTGGGCTGCGCCACCCTCCCTGGCGCGCGGAGCGCGCCAGGGGCGGCGCCAGAGGCGCCGCCGGGGGGGCCCAGCGCGGATCCAAGAGATCCGCGCGGAGCGTCGAAAGTTCATGTTTGTGGCGTCTCTTCTCCTTCGATGAGACTGGAGTCCAAACATGGTAAGGCGCGTGGGTGCCGCGGATTGACTTCTGTGCCAGGCCACCCCCACCCAACCCAAAGACCCCATCTGGGAGGCCCAGCTCTCGCTGGTGGGGGGGGGCAACGATAGGGGGGAACTGGCATAGGGGGGGATGCATCGACCTGGAATCGGCAAAATACATCGCCGACAGATCGGCGATAGGCCCTCGATCGGGAATCCGCACCCTCCTGGGCAGGTTGGGGCTCTCGGGCCCCTATCGGCGATCAATAGGCGATTGGGGGCCCCTGATCCCTTGGGCCAGGATTTGGACGCGCGAAATGGGTATGGAAAACATGGGTACAATGCCCAATAACAAATGTTGCCCCAAACCAACGGCGGGCGCTGTTGGGCAGGCGGCCTTCTGTCTCAAATGGACACAGGCCGCGGCGGCGCGGACAGCGAGTCCTGGTCAAAATGGACGGGAACTGCTGCTGGTCTCTGCACCCACTCTTTTCCCCGTACACCCATCCCGGTCGTCCCGAACCGTGGGCCCCTGCGTCCCCAGAGACCGGGAGCCACGCTCGTAGGAGGCCACGTGCGAATCCTACCCCTACCCCCCCACGATTTCTGAGGCGGAGGGTGGGGTTCACGTCGCTCGGGCGCTCCCGAGCGAAGTGGACACCCCACCCTCCCCCCGCAGAAATCGCCCGTGGCAGGGGCAGCGCTCGCGTGTGGCCCCCCTGCCGAGGCCAGGAGCCACGCTCCGGCAGCACCCCGGGGGCATGGTGTAGACGGTGACGGTCGGCATCGGCGCCCCCGCCGCCGGGCCCGGGCCCGCGCAGCGCCCAAAGACCGCGGCCGAACCGCGCGCTCGCCACGCCTCGAGCGCCTCGAGGGGCTGCGGGCGGGGCCCGCGGGGCGGCGCGGGAGGCCCAAAGAAAGCTCCCGAGGGGGAGTTTTTGGGGGGAGTTTTTGGGGGGAGTTTTTTGGGGGAGGGGGTAGTTTTTGGGGGGAGTTTTTGGGGGGAGTTTTGGGGGCCCAAAGAGAGCTCCCGAGGGGGGAGTTTTTGGGGGGAGGGGGGGGTCTTCCAGGGAGGGGCCCCCCAGGGACTTCGCACCCCCTGTCCTGGCGAGGTTTTCCGAGGCCCCATGGGGGGCTCTCTGGAACGCCCCCGCC
>CAUYUJ010019464.1:160219-167719 GCA_963575745.1 Prorocentrum cordatum
CTCCTCCTCCTCCTCCTCCTCCTCCTCCTTCTCTTCCTCCTTCCCCCCTCCAACTTATGGTGGTGGTGGTGGTGGAAAGCAGGCCCATCACGTATGAACAACAGAAAAACTCGGAGGTCCGCGCGGATGCCTCGGGCCCGCGCTGAGCCCCCCTGGCGGCGTCTCCGGCGCGGCCCCTGGCGCCCTCCGCGCGCAAGGGAGGCGGGAACCCAGCGCCGAGGCGAGACACCCGCGCGGCCCTCCGAGCGTTCGTGTGGACGTCGCTCTCCGTTCCCCCAGTGGGGGGCGCTGCGGCGGCAGGGCGCCGCGGCGGAGCGGCCGCGGGGGGCGGCAGGAGGGCGGCGGTGCCCTCCATGACTGCCCTCGCACCTTCTGCGCCGCAGAAAGATCTGCACACGGACGCCCGCCGACGAATGTTGCAGTTGCCTCCTCGGGCCGGACGTCGGTGTAGAACGTCGCTGGCTCGCAGTGGCGGTTTATACACCGCCGCCCTCCCCTGGGGCGCAGGAACACTCCGGGGGAGGGTGTCTGTGTGTATGTAGCTGTTTGCGGCGGCGCTTCTGAGAAGTCTTCTACAGTCAAGCTGATGCAACAAGGAGCGCTGAGCAAGGAACGAAGCCCCTTTTTGTGGCCCCAGAGGAGCCTGGGGCCACGAGGAGGACGAGAGAAACAAGCACGGAATGACCTCAGGAGCAGCGGGCTCCTTCCGAACCCCAAGCGGCCCTTATTTCAGCATCTTGACTGTCAGCCTTCTCCGAAGATAGAGACGGCTTCTCAAAAGGCCAGAGGGCTTCCGAGAAGCCCCGCCGATTTCTGAGAAGGCCTGCCCCCTCTCACTTCCCCCCTGGGCTCGCTGCCGAGCCAAGGCTGCCGAGACACTGCACCTGGAATCGGCGAGATGCGTCCAAGGTAGACCAGCGACAGGCCCTCGATAGCGAGGCCACGCGTTCCTGGGCGATGGGATCGATGTTTCCCCCACTTGAGTGGTGGATGCCACGACAATTGACACCCAAACAGTCCTATCATTGGATTTGATGGGTGTGTCAAATGTCGGAAACATGTTCTAAACATGTTTCAATGTGTTCTTACATGTTTGAAGCATGTAAGAACAAGTTTGAGACATCTGGACACTACTTGGCAAGATGCTTCCTCTCCATTGATCGTCCTCCACAACGCTTGAGCGCCCGCCCCTGACCTTGACCCCTGTCGGCGGCAAAAGGGCGGCAGTGCCAGCCAGGACTGCCGCGACCCTCCAGCCGACGGACGGCCTCCAGAGGCCCCAGAAGGAAGCAGCTCGCGGATGCTGTTGGTCGCCCCCATGGCGCCCAATCCGGCGCAAAGCGCACACATACTGCAGGTTCGTGTCGTGTCGACCCCGGCGTTGGTTCCCGACACCGCGCTGGATCGTTCAACCTTGAACGATCGGCCGTCTCCGCAACGTCCGATCGTTCAACATCGACCGATTCTGGGCCGCCGTCGGCGTTCAACCTTGAACGCCCGCGCTGGGGTCGCCGCTGGTCGACACGACGCAAACCTACCGTAATGCATCTCCCTCACATGGCGCTACTGGGCGCAACTCGGGCGCCACGGGCGGCATCTGCGCGCCCTTCGGCGCCACTGGCCGCTGCTGCTGGCACCACTGCGGTGCTCCGAGTCGCTGCGCTGGGGGCGGACCGCCGACAGGCCTCTTCGGTCCACGACGAGAAGGAGTCCTTGTGCCTGGATAGTCACACATCCCTGCCAGATGCCCCGATGATGTCTCATGGTCAGTCGAGCGAGCAACGACATATGTTGCTAACCGCGTACGTGTACATATGTTGCTGGCCTCTGGTCAGTGGGCTCCGCGGATGGCCTGGGAGAGAGAGAGCAGGCAGGGCGAAAGCATGGAGGGGGCGGAGGGGGCGCATCGACTCAAGGAACTCCCCTGGCCTCCTGCCCGAAAGCCACGCTGCAGCCCGCGGGTGGGGGGACGACGACGGCCCGTCCCTGGGCCCTCTACAACAGGGCTATAGGATCGGGATACATCGCTCCAGAGCGTTCCGGAGCGCTCTCGGAGCGCTCCGGAACGCACTGGAGCGGCCGCTGCGCCCAATGCATCCTCCAAACCCGCCGATCCTCAGAGAGTTCGAGTTATCCCGATCCGAGTCTGTCCCGATCTCCGCGTCGTTTTACCCTCGTGGCGAGCGGCGCGCCAGCACCGCCTCGGGGGGAGGGGCGAGGAGGAGGATGAGGAGGAGGAGCGAGGAGGAGCGAGGAGGAGCGAGGAGGAGGAGGAGGAGGAGGAGGAGGAGGAGGAGGAGGAGGAGGAGGAGGAGGAGGAGGAGGAGGGAGGAGGAGGAGGAGGGGCGCCGGGCCGCTGGGCGGCTCGGCCTCCCCGGCCCGCGGCCGACCCGCGGCCCCGCCGCGGGGCGCGGGGCCTCCTCGAGAGGCGCCCTCGCCCGGCCCGGGGGGGGGCCGCGGGGCCTCGGGGCAGCGGGCCCCGGGGCCCCCTGGGGGCCTGCCTCCGAGGCCCCGTCGTCGTCCCGAGTCTGCATCCTTCTCCACCTCCTCCTCCTCCTCCTCCGCCTCCTCCTCCTCCTCCTCCTCCTCCTCTCCTCCTCTCCTCCTCCTCTCCTCCTCTTCCTCCTCCTCCTCCTCCTCCTCCTCCTCCTCCTCCTCCTCCTCCTCCTCCTCCTCCTCCTCCTCCTCCTGCTCGTCCTCGTCTTCGTCCTCGTCCTCCGCCGTCTTCGGGCCCCGCGAGGGCCCGAAGACGGCGATCGAAGAGCAGGCTGGAGGACGGAGAATGAAGAGCAGGCTGGAGGAGGATCAGGGCGGTAAGGGAGGTGGCAAGGTGGGGCCCGGGCCTTTCTGGCGGGTCGTATTCGCGCGCCGCGCGGCAGGTCTCTGTCGTCGTCCCGAGACTGCATCCTTCTCGTGCGGTTCCCCGGGGCCCGTGGAGGGCCCCGCGAGGGCCCGAAGACGGCGAGCCACCTCGGGACCCTGGAAGAAGCGCCACCGGACAGCTCGCCCCTTGGCCCCCCGCCATCCCAGCGCCCAGGGGCGAGCATATGTACACGGGCGCAGCGCCGCGCTGGATGCGATACAGTCGGCGGGGCCAGGCAGGGGAAGACCCAATATTGCATCCAATGTCGAACGTGATCCAAACTCCAACGCTGTGGCTGCATGATGCGCCCCGAACCCGAGACCAACGAATTGACTCTCAGCCCAGTGTCGAACGTGATCCATATTCCAACGCTGTGGCTGCATGATGAGCCCCGAACCCCAAACCAAGGAATCCCCCGATCACGCCTGACCGACCGTGCGTGGCACATGGTGCTGCTTGGTTACATCTGGAAAGTATCCTCACCGCCCTGGCTCAAAAATGCCAGCGAAATATCCTCACACCCCTCGCTTAAAACTGCTAGCGAAATATCCTCGCCCCCTGGCCTAAAATTGCCAGCGAAACATCCTCACAACCCTCAATGAGAACTGCCAGCGAAATATCCTCAGCCCATGGCCTAAAACTGCCGGACACAAAATTGCAAGCGAAATATCCTTACCGCCAATCCTAAAACTGCCAGCGAAATATCCTCAACGCCGTGACTGAAAAGTGGCAGCGAAATGTTGCCAGCGAAATCTACTCACCTCTTGACTTAAAATTGCTCCAAAGCATCCTCACACCTCTCGCTGAAAATTGCGAGCGAAATATCCTCACCCCCTGGCCTAAAACTGCAAGCGAAATTTCCTCAACACCCCCACTGACTTAGAACTGGCAGCGAAATATCCTCACACCCCTCGCTTAAAACTGCCAGCGAAATATCCCCACCCCTGGCCTAAAACTGCCAGCGAAATATCCTCACCCCATGGCCAAAAACTGCCAGCGAAATATCCTGACCCCCCCTGGCCAAAAAACTGCCAGCGAGATATCCTCACCCCCCAGACTTACAACTGCCCGCGGAGTATCCTCATCCCTGTACATAAACCTGCCATCCAACGGTTTTGGTGATTCAGTTAAGTTCTGCCAATTGTGTTACCGAAAATCAAAGTACGGGCTGCGCCCGTGAAACAAAAACACCATAAACATCAACTGTTGGCGCTCCGCGCTGATTTCTTGGATCCGACCTGGACCCCCCTCCCTGGCACGCGGAACGCGCCAAGGGCGGCGCCGGAGGCGGCGCGGGGGGCCCCAGCGCCGATCCGAGACATCCGCGCGGACATCCGAGTTAATATATTTATGTCGTTCTTCGTTCCCCAATTTCCCTCAGGACCCGTCCCTTTGGAGTCCCGAACCGGTGCGGTGACAGACCGTGCGGTGACCTCGAAATCCCCCAAGACCTCACCGAACGGTCCTGGGATCCCGGAGGCCCCAGTCGCCCGAGACGTCCTCGGAGAGGGACTCGCAGTCCCAACACCGTGCGGCGACCCCGAGTCCCCACCGACTCACCACGGGCTCCCAACTTCGCGCTTCGCGCTCCGCGAAGCGCGAAGAACCTCGCGCCCTCGCGCCGCCCCCCCCAATTGGAAGAACAGGAGCACGAGGAGGAGGGGGAGAGGCATCGAGGACCGCGAAGCGCGAGGAACTCCGCGCCCTCGCGGGAGCCCTTGCTCACACGGTGTGGGCACCGCGCCGCTCATGGGGGCCCCCGAAGGACCCGCCCCCAGCGGGGCTCCCATGGCGTGCTCCCATGGCGTGCTCCCATGGCGTCCTCCCCCCGCGCCACGCGGCGTGCTCCCATGGCGTCCTCCCCCCCGCGCCAGCGCGCACGCCGTGCTCCCCATGCTCTCATGGCGCCCCGCGGGCTCCCGTGGCGTGCTCCCCCCGCGCCCACGCGGCGCCCGAGCGGGCGCCGCGCGGCTGCGGGGCAGGGGGCGGCCCGCGCAGCCCGGCGCCCCTGCCGGCCTGCGATCGCGCGCGAGAAGCCCGGGGTGGCCCGGGCTTCTCCCCCCTCCCCCTCCCCCTCCCCCTCCTCCTCCCCACTCCCCCCCCCCTCCTCCTCCCCCCCCCCCCCCCCTCCTCTCCTCCTCCTCCTCCTCCTCCTCCTCCTCCTCCTCCTCCTCCTCCCCCTTCTCCTCCCCCTCCCCCCTCCCCTACTCCTCCTCCTCCTCCTCCTCCTCCTCCTCCTCCTCCTCCTCCTCCTCCTCCTCCTCCTCCTCTCCTCCTCCTCCTCTCCTCCTCCTCCTCCTCCTCCTCCTCCCCCCCCCCGCATAACGCAACGCTCGCTCCCCGCAGCGCGTCCGATGCGAATCTGGGGGGGGGGCCGAAGGCAACGCGCGCGGCCTTCGGGGGGGGGGCTTGTCGGGGGGACATACAACATACATACATACATACATACATACATACATACATACCTACCGACCTACCTACCTACATACATACATACATACATACATACATACATACATACACACACACACATACATACATACATACATACATACACACACATACATACATACAGACAGACAGACAGACAGACAGACAGGCAGACAGACAGACAGACAGACAGACAGACAGACATGTATGCATGCATGCATGCATGCATACATGCATATCAGACATACATACATACATACATACATACATACATACATACATACATACACGCATGCATGCATACATACATACATACATACATAGATACATATATACATACATACATACATACATACATACATACATACATACATACATACATACGTACATACGTACATACATACATACATACATACATACATACATACATACATGCATGCATGCATACATACATACATACACACATACATACATACATACATACATACATACATACATACCCACATACATACATACATACATACATACATACATACATACATACATACATACATACATACATAGATGAATATTTACATACATACATACACACATATACATGTGTGCGTATGTATATATATGTACACATATACATATATTTATATATATGTAGGACTGCAGTGGCGCTTCGCGCCATGCACCTTGGTCCTTAAAGTGTGGCACGCAGGTGGAATAGCAGGAAGGCCAGCCGACAATTTAGCGATAACTCATTGTTGCCTTTTCCGGCATCGTCGCTATAGTGATGTTATTCGGCATCCTTCCTCCATACTTCTTGTTCCTCATTTTCGCCATACCCTGCGCATTCTCCCCATCGTCCTCAGCTCTTTTTTGCGGAGGCTCCTCCTTGGAAAGCCTCTGCGGGCCTTACAAAAAATGTTTCAGGCTTTCTTCAGGCCGTCTGGAGGCCTCCTAAGCGTATTCTGGGGGCCTGTGGGGGTTTCCTCGAGCCACCCTGCCTCCAACCACGGTCTCCCTGAACGACCGGGTCACGATTTGTAGTGCTTCGGAGGGTGTATTGGGGCCATCTTGGGCCGCCATGGGGCTCTCTGAGGGCCATCTTGGACCCGTGTTGTGCCGTTTCGGGGCTCTCTTGGACTGCCTGGAAGCCCTTTCGGATGGCTGTGGGGCGATTTTGGAGCCTCCCAAGCAGCTTCGGACGCCCAGACGACCACCGTCTTGAAGCGTCGGGAAGCCGAAAAGAGGAGAATCCCAAAATACACCAAAAACTAACAGACAATCAATGATTTGTGTCTCTTGAGGCCTTCTTGGGAGTGAGGCCTCTTTGGGGCCGTCCTGGAGGCCTCGTGGGCCATCTTAAGGTCACGTCGGTCACTCTTGGAGCGCTCTTGTGCTGTCTTGGGGGTCTCTGGGACGTCTCCGATGTCTCCCCTGATCGCCCTAGGCCCAGATCCCCGGACTCCGGTTTTGGGTGGGGGTCCCCCCGCCAAGGTTTATACAAATATAGGATGAGGAATGTATACATATACATCTATATCTATACATATGCATACTCATATATATATATATAATATTGCCAGATAGCTCTCTGAGAGCTGCGAGAGTTTCAGAATAGAAGCCAGCAGCACAAGGTAGCCCAGGAGCTCTTTCCGGCACCGGGCAGGGAGCCTCGCAGCAGCCTGCTCGAGGTTGCAACGTGTTCAGGAAACGTATTTCGACTCGTGCTCAATACGCGTGCCGGATGCCTTTCCGCAGCTCCGTCGCAGCGCTTCTGGGGCTACTGCGAAGCTCTTTTTTTTGAGCTCGCAGATTTTCCAGATTCCCGGATAGCTCTCTGAGATCAAAGAGGGCTTGAGATTAGAAGAGGCCGGCAGCGCAGCGTAGCCACAGAGCTCTTTCTGGCGCCTGGCAAGGACTCTCGCTGCGACCAGAACTTGCAGCGTGTCCCAGAAGTGCTTTCCTGCTCGTGCGCAGTACGTCTGCCGCAAGCCTTTTTCTGCAGCCTGTTCGAAGATCTTCCTGAGACCCTGCGCAGCTCCCTTCTCGAGCTTGCAAGCTCCCCAGATATCTTTCAAGCGTCTTTGCAAGCGTCTGCCATAGGCTTTCCGGCGCTTTGGACTGCTGTGCAATGCGGCTCTGGGACGCCACAAGTACGATGGGAGGGCGTCCATCCTCGATAGGTGCGCGTCCGAATAGCCCCGTTCGGTTTC
>CAUYUJ010019464.1:172719-179635 GCA_963575745.1 Prorocentrum cordatum
CCGTTCACGATTCTTGAGCGCCCGGGTGCAGCAGTCACGTTCGTTCGCGGCGTTGCAGACCCAGAAAGGGTGTTCCAGTAAGCTTGAGCATTCTCAGACGGCTGTCCTCCAATGGTGCAAATCCCCCTGTGCAAATAAATGATTGCAGGGACTTGTGAAGAGGGAATTTGGAGGAAGGTTCACGGAAACATCGTGGATGCGTCCTGAGAGTTACCTACATTGGTCCACGTCGTCCTCCTCGTCGGCAACCTCCTCCCCGAGGAGGAGGAGGCAGAGGAGGAGGTGCCGTCTTACGTGGGCAACTTCTCTTTGATCGCTTCTTTTTGACCTTCCTATTCCGCACTGGCGGCTACCTTCATTGTACTCTGGCCCAAATCGTCGTTCATCTTATAGCTTGAGGCCTCTCGCACTGACATGACGCAGCAAACATAGCACGTAGTGCCCGCTCAACGCAACCAAAATGTCGTCTGTGGGGAAACCAAGGTACCGATACCGCTGCTCCCTGGACCTCTCCCGGGGTGCGTTCTGACCAGGATTCCGAGGCGAATCCCGCGGTGGCGACGAGGGTCTCCTAGGAGGCCCAAGAAGGGGACATCGAAGGAAGGGTTGCGTTAGGTCGGGCGTGCCCCCTACAGGGGGATTCTGGACGAAAAATCAAAAATACACAAAACATACTCCAACATGATTAAAATAGTTTCTAAACTCATCGTCCCAGTATGTTTTGACTATCTTTGAATTTTCCTCCTGTGGAGGGACAGGCCCGACTTCAGGGTAGCGGTATCCTTTCCTCCTCCGAGTCTGCGGGAGGGGGCACGTCGGCGCGGAGGCCAGCGCGAAAGCAGGGCGGGCCGAGCCGGGACGCGTGCGCCGAGCCGGGGCGCGGGGCGGGGCCGGGGGCCTCCTCGTTGCGGCAGCACGCCTCGGCGAGGTGTGCCGCGGGGAGGGGGCGCGCGCGGGGGGCGGGCTCGGAGACGCCAGGTCCACGACGATCCGCGGGTTATTTTAGGTCGGGCCTGTCCCCCTACGTTGTGGACATGTTTTGTGATTAAAAACATCTCTTAGTCAAATAAAACCTAAAGGTCCCCAGACTACAATCTTTCAAGTGTTGAATGTTCCTCCTGTAGGGAGACACGCCCGACTTGAGCGTAATTCCTCATGGCGGCGAGCCCAGGGGGGGAAGTGAGAAGGGGCGGGCCTTCTCCAGAAAAAAGAAACATGGCATAATCCTGGATCTGCGCTGGACCTTTTTTGGAGCTCCGCTCCGATTCCTGGGATCTGCGCTGGACCCCCCTCCCTGGCGCGCCTCCGGCACCAGGGGCGGCGCCGGAGGCGCTGCCGGGGGAGGGGGGGAGGGCACACCACGGATCCAAGAAATCCGCGCGGAGCGCCATGAGTGTATGCTTATGGTATTTCTTCTTCTTCGAGGGGAGGCGTGGAGCCGAAGGGAACGTCAGCGGGAGGGCCTCGGCTTCGGCATCGAGTTTCGGCTTCCGTGGTGGCGCTTCCACTCCTCGCCCTCGGCCCCCTGGGCAGCCTGCTGCTGCGGGCCCCGGGGCCGCTAGAAGTGGACACGGGACGAGGAGCCCCCAACGGGGAAGGGTCGAGACCTCTGGTGCGAAGCGGGGGTTCTATCCGTCGCCACCAGCAGGGAGTTCATCCTCGGGGACGCCCGCAGGCGGCGGATATGGGTATATTCGCTAACCATACATACATATATATATATATATATATATCCATATATACACATATGTGTATATATATATATATGTAAGGTGTAATTTTAAATGCATGATTAATGTATGAAGGTATAATTCTTAATATATAATACATAATATTAAGGTATCATATAGAATACATGGGCAGTTTTTAATTACATAATATTGAGGTATAAAATTTAATACATGATTAATGTATGAATGAATTTATGCATGAACTCATCGTTGCTTTTAATACTAAATCCGTGCATTTTAAATACATGATCCGCACGCGGGGCATGTATTAAAAACGGCACTGTATACATATATATATATATATATATGTATGAATGTATAGATGTATATATAATATGTATATATACACATATATATATCTATATATACATATAAAACCTGAAGCCGTTTCTGGCGCAGGCGTCGTTTCTTGTTTCCGCCATCAGTGTGGAACTTTTGCTGGGATGTCCGAGAACCCGTTCACTATGCAACTGAGTGTTGGGATGACCGTTCTGTTGGTATTCGTGTTTCTCTGATTGTGTTGTTTAAATCCCTAACCCTGGGCCCCATCCGACGTGCAATAATAATCCCCCAGTTGATGGATTCAGGGAATTGAAGCTTTTGTTTGTAATCACCAGACAAACATGAAATTAATTTCAAATTTTTGAATTCAAACAACATTCGAATTTGTTTGTTTGATCATTTTGATGTTAGGCTTTTTTTCCCAAACTGCCAAATCCTGGGGACCATTCGACATGTTAAGAAGTACCCAAGTGGTGGATTCAGAGAGTTTTATGTTGAGAAACAACAACAAATAAATCAATCGAACTAGAAGAATCACTAAATCAACACATTTGAAGAAAAAACGAAGCCGCCATTCGGATGTTGTTATTTTGCCCATTATTGCATGTTTTGGCTTCTGAGGATCCCCAATCCTGGGGGGGGGGGGCCTGCGAAGTGCCGTGCTAATCCCCCAAGTGGTGGATTCAAAATTTCTTGTTATCACAAAATCGTCATTCGAATTTGCGAATTTACTGTGCTTGATGTTTTTTCTGCGTGTTCTCCAAAATCCCCAATCCTGGGGGGGAGGGGGGCGCCGAAATGCCATACAAATCCCCCAAGTTGTGGATTCAGGGACTGGAAATTCATAGAAACCAGTAAACTTAGGAAACATATGGACATCCAAAGTTGTGGTTGTTGTTTTGCTGTTTACTTTTCGCTGCTTTCTTCTACAGTGTCAGATTATGGTGGCCCAATGAAATGCACGATTAACCACCCAATTGGCGGATTCAGGGAATTGGGGCTAAATCAAATCAAGAAGTCAAACAATTTTAACAAGCAAATCGCAAGTCGAATATGATGTCTTTGATTGTTTGATCTTGATATGCTAAAGTCCCTAATCCTGGAGGGGCGGCCCTCCGAAATGCGATACGAATTCCCCAAGTGGTAATCGAACCTGGTGTTTTGATCAGTGTGATGTTTCCGGATTCTTCTAAAATCCCTCAAGTCCTGGGGGCCCTCCGAAATCGAATACTAATCAATGAATTGGGGGATTCGTGGCCCTGCGTCCTCGACCTTCCGAAATCCCGATTCGTAGAGGGGCCAACTGCGCCTTCTGGCTCTGTTTGCGGGAAGAGCGCTGCTGAGCAACTGTGTACAAGAGCGGAAGAAGGAGTCGGATGAGGAGGCGGAGGAGGAGGAGGAGGAGGAGGAGGAGGAGGAGGAGGAGGAGGAGGAGGATGGAGGATGGAGGATGGAGGAGGGAAGGGGAGGAGGAGGAGGAGGAGGAGGAGGAGGAGGAGGAGGAGGAGGAGGAGGAGAAGGAAGAGGAGGAGGAGAGAGGAGGGGAGAGGAGGAGGAGAGGATGATGAGGAGGTTGAGGGGAGGAGGACGAGGAGGAGGAGGAGGAGCAGGATGAGGAGGAGGAGGAGGAGGAGGAAGAGGAAGAGGAAGAGGAGGAGGAGGAGGAGGAGGAGGAGGAGGAGGAGAGGAAGAGGAAGAGGAGGAGGAGGAGGAGGAGGAGGAGGAGGAGGAGAGAAGAGGAGGAGGTGGAGGAGGAGGAGGAGGAGGAGGAGGAAAGGAGGAGGAGGAGGCGGAGAAGGAGGAGGTGGAGCAGGAGCAAGCTCGCCGCACTGCGCCAAGGGCTCAGGCCAATGCCCGCCATGGGGAGTCCGACCCCAGGACCGCAGGCCTTCAAAGACAGGGCCGCGCGCAGTATTAAGTACAGAGCGGCGCAGCGCGCAGTCAAGAAGAAGCTGAAGGATCAGACCGCGCGAAAACATACCCCCCCCCCGCACGACGAAACCATGCCGAACTGGCCGCCTCTGCATGCGTGCGGTCTGGTGCGACTTGGCATGATCTGAGGCACTCCTGCAGGAGGGAGCGCTGATGGCCCCGTTGACGCGCCGGCTCGCGAACCTCGAGGGCCGGAATGACTGGCTGATCGGAGAAGCGTGGGCGTGGGAAAATGTCTGAGGCTCTGGAGGAGCTGCGGTACCCCCGGGGGAGAGGTGCATGAGAGCGAGAACGACAGCGGATGCTCAGCGAGAGAGACCACATCGACGCAGAGCGGCGGGAGAGCGATGGCGAGGGCGGCGTGCAGGCCGAGGCGACGGGCGGCACCGAGGCGGCGAATGCGGCGACCTGGCGGCCAGGGCGGCCAGGCGACGGCGGCGCCGAGGCGGCGACAGGGCGGCCAGGCCGCCGCCGAGGCCCAGTCGATTGGCGGCGACGAGGCGGCGGCGGCGGCGGCGACAGATCTGCCTGACCACCGCGCAGGGCCAGTTCTTCGAACAGAAGCCCAGAAACCACGAGTGCAAACACTGCTTGGGGAATTTTCCTCCTCATCCTCCTCATCCTCCTCATCCTCCTCATCCTCCTCTCCTGCTGATGCTCCTCTCCTTGCGCTGCTGCTCCTCAACCCCCCCCCCAGTACCTGAGACGCTTGCTACAACGGATGTCCTGCAGACGTTCTAGATGTGTGGGCGGCAGAAGAGCCGCTGAACCTGGGACTCCTCATTCCGCGCCTCCTACTCCTCCTCCTCCTCCTCCTCTTCCTCCTCCTCCTCCTGCACCGCCAGAGTGTGTCCATGCCCACCGCCGCGAAATCATGCCCCAGGGGCCCGCGGAGCTGTGGAGAAGGACACGTGCCCTCCCATGCGGGCGAGCACGCACCCACCGGTCAGAAAAAGTGGGTAGAGCCGTGATGTAGGAAGGCGTTGAAGTAGATTGGGTCTCCACCCACCCCCTGAACCAGGAGGGAAGAGGGGAGGCCGCTCGATCATTGAGAAAGGAAGGCGCCCCAAATAGATTGGATCCTGGAAATCCCAAAATACCCACCTTCAGCGACCGGTGGGTATGTCCACATCCACCACTCCTGAGATCCCAGGGCACCACCCCGAGGCGGTGGATGCGGACATGCTCTGGCCGTGGACCTCTTCCCCATCCTCCTCCCCCTCCTCCTCCTCCTCCTCCTCCTCCTCCTCCTCCTCCTCGCTGCTCCTCCTGTTCCTCCTCCCTCCTCCTCCTCGATCCTCCTCCATTCTCCTCGGTCCTCCTCCTCCTCCTCCTCCTGCTCCTCCTCCCTCCTCCTCCTCCTCCTCTCCTCCTCGCGATCCTCCTCCTCGGTCCTCCTGCTCCTCCTCCCTCCTCCTCCTCCTACTACTCCTCCTCCTCCATCCTCCTCCTCCTCCTCGGTCCTCCTCCTCCTCCTCCTCCTCCTCCTCCGCCTTTGTTCTCCTCCTCCTCCTCCTCGATCCTCCTCCTGGCCCTCCTCTCCTCACACGTTGTCTCCTCGAGTGGGCCCGCTCTCTCTCCCTCCCTCTTCTCCCGCCCCCCGCGCGGCAGCTGCGGCCGCGCCCGCGGCCTCGCCGCTGGAGGGCGAGTAGCCCCACAGCAGCCGCTCGTAGTGCAGGAGGTGGCCCGACACCATCCAGTCCAGGTGCTCCTGCCTGCCGATGGGGACCCGGCTGCACCCGGGCTGCACCCGGCTAGTCCAGGGGGGGGGCCCGGGCTGCACCCCCCCCGGGGGGGGAGGGAGGCCTGTGAGAACGCCGCTGAGAGGCCCCGTTATGGCAGCACGAGAGAGCGCGTGTCGTCTGCCAGGGAGACTGCCTTGACAAATTGGAAACTGGGTGGGGGTGGCGGGCCCAATACATTGGGCGCCCCTGGAGAACCGCCCCCCCCACCCCCCACCCACCACCCCCTGTGCACTGGCCTCCTTAACTTCCCCGCCGCCCCCTGGGCTTGGGGTGGCGCAAGACACGTCTGGCACATCCGCTGACCCTCCCCCCGCGGGGGTCTGCTGACAGGCACTGACAGGGTCCGCTGACACTCCCCCGCTGACACGGGATGAGCAGCCGAGGAAACTGGCCGAGGCTGCCCGTCCTCCTCCTGTTTCTCCTCCTCCTCCTCCTACTCCTCCTCCTCCTCCGCCTCCTCCTCCTCCTCCTCCGCCTCCTCCTCCTCCTCCTCCTCCTCCTCCTCCCCAGTTCCAAGTAGAGGCCTCCTAGATGGGGTCCGAGCAGATGGGGTCGGAGGAACGCGCCGCATCGCCAATGCATCGGCGATGCATCGGCGATGAATTGCAGACGTCGACGATGCATCGGCGACGTCGACGTGGAGAAAATCGGGCTCCGCACCTAATTAGCCACATCGTCGATGCATTGGCGATGCGGCGCGATCCTTCGGCCCCATCTGCCCCGACCCCATCTAGGAGGCCTAGACTTAGATCGGGCCTGTCCCCCTACAGGGGTATTTCGGCGAAAAATAGAAACTACTCAAAAAATACCCCCCAAAGGGGCAAAATAGTCAAAACATCGTCCCCTGACTATTTGTTTACTCGTTTTGACATTCCCCCTGTAGAGGGACAGGCCCGCCTTACGCCAAGACGTAAGGAACCTGAGATTCTTTGGCAGGCGGCGAGGGACCTCCGACATGATATGGCCGCTGCCGCCCTCGGGAGCGGGTCGGGACGGGCTCGGTCGGACGGAGAGGGCCTTTCGGAAGGAGGCTCTGCCTGACTGTTTCTTGTGCCGGGCCCTGCTGTGCCGCCGCCGTCCGCCGACGACAGGCGCGCCCCGCACGCGTTCCCTCTTTGTCAGCCTGTCCTCGTCTGCTGATGCAGACGATGTTTCAGTCGGCACCCCCCCTCCTCCTCCTCCTCCTCCTCCTCCTCCTCCTCCTCCTCCTCCTCCTCCTCGTCCTCC
>CAUYUJ010019465.1:5000-15000 GCA_963575745.1 Prorocentrum cordatum
AGTGCGATACAGTCAACACGCCTGATAAGGATGCGCGCGTTCTCCAGGGTACCGTTGTGTCCTTGTCTGCGGCCTGTCCTTTGCCGCTTTCATTGGCCAGTTTTGCAAACGAATCCCAACTTCGGCTTCCAAGGGTTTTGCGTCCTTACCACACGTCCTGAATGTACTTGTTGATTGTAGACCCAGCGCCATAGAGAAGATGAAGACTGGGCGGCCCCACGCCTTTCCCCGCGGGCGCTGTGGTGTGCGCAAGCGCTGTGGTTCACGCAGGCAGCGTGGTGCACACCGGCGCTGCGTGGCACACGGCTGCTTCGGTGTACACAGGCGCTGTGGTGTACGCAAGCGCTGTGGTGCATGCAGGCACTGTGGTGTACACCGACGCTGTGTTGCACGCGGCTGCTATGGTGTACACAGGCGTTGTGGTGTACGCAGGCGTTGTAGCGCGCGCGTGTCGAATCCTCAGGCGCTTCAGTTTCCATATCAATATTCTTTTAAAACCCGTATATAAAATGCTCGTTTGTGGAATCCCAAAGCGCCCCAATTTCCACAGGGATTCTTTTATCAAACAACAGTTTTTTGTGGAATCCAGAAGCGTTCCGCTTTCCATAGCGTTCCCTTTTCAAATTCTAAATAACAAGCAGACGTCCGTGGAATCCAGACGCGCTCCATTTTGCTTGGGGCGTCCTCTAATACTTCCAGTGTAAACATTGGTTGTCTGCATAATCCTATTACAAGCAACTGTTGCGGCAGTATGCACGTGCACTGCGGTGTGCATGGGCGACGTGGTTTTGCAGTGCACGCGGCTGCCGTGGTGTACGGAGGCATTGAGATGTGTGCACAGGTGGCGCTGTGTTGCACGCGGGCGTGCACAGGCGATTTATGCGCTGGTGGCGCGGACGCACCCTGGCGGGCGCACGCCGCGGCCGCCGTTACCATTACTTTCCAGCGTTCCCCCCCTCCCCTTCCCCCGGGTAGCGGCCGTTGCCGAGGAAAGAAAATAACGGTTACAAAGCGGAGCCGGGAACCAGGAACCGGGATCCGGGAAACGAGAACCAGGAACCGGGAACAGGGAACCAGGATCCAGGAACCGGGAACAATTGGGGAATTGGGAGCAGGAAGCAGCCGGTCAGCTTGGAGCCAAGAGCGGGGAACCAGGATTTCGGAACGTAGGACCTGGAACATGTGTTCGGGGTTTGGAAAACCTGAGGAAAGGGAGAACGAATGATATATATATATATATATATATGTATATATATATATATATATATGTATATATATACATATACATATATGCACACACATATAGAGATATATCTATAGACACATACATACACATGTATCTGTAAATGTGTGTATATCTATACATATGTTGATCGACACATGTGTATATATACACGCCAGAAACACGCGCGCTTCGCGCGCGCTTAGGTTCTGGTTGAATTCCCAATAATTTGCGACGCACGGGACATGCTGGCTGCGAGCGTAGCTGGGGCTCGTCCGCGTCCCAGTGCACGTCCGCGCCGTCGTCCCCGCTTTTGTTTCCCCCCCTCCTCCTCCGCGGCCCCCGTCGGACACTGGACCCTGGCTCCCTGGACCCATGGACCTTACGTCTCCTGGGGCGCATTCTGACCAGCATCTCGAGGCGAATCCAGACGCGGCGACAAGGGTTCCTGATGGAAGAGCAGCGGTATTGGTACCCCTGCCAGGGAAGGGGGGAGTGGGGGAGAGGGAAGAGGGACGGGGGAATGAAGGGTGGCGACAGAAGAAGCGGAGGAGAAGTGACCGAGGCAAGAAGCTTCCCCCCCCAGCCCTCTTGTGTTGGGTTCTCGTTCGCGGCTCCTGGAGGGCTGCGGACTGCGCAGGTTTCGCCACTTTCGTGGGTTCCTCTGGGAGGTCCCGCGGAGTGGGGGAACACGGGGATCCAGTTGAGACATCGCGGCTCCCCCAAGGCTGTCTCGGGACGATTGTGGGCCGTGTTAAGGCCATCAGGCGGCTGTCGTGGGGCTTTTCGAAGGCCTCCTGGATGGCCAGAGCGCGATTCGGATCGGCCCGAAAGTAGTTGCGTGGTTGGCTGGGACAGTTTTCGGTCCGTCGCTTTGGCCTGACAACGGTTCTTATTTGTGGCAGGAGACTTATACATTGTAGGGTCCAGCGATCACTGGGATTATCGGGCCTATATCCCACCCCCTACCGGAAAGTTTGGCCTTGTAGGCTGCGCAGGCCCGAAAGGGGTACGCAGCAGCGTTGCGCGCCGGCATGCGTGGCAGCGCAAAGGTTAGATTATCGGTTGGCACCTCCCCCACCCCATCTCTCACCGGATAAGTAGGGCTGTCGCCGAGAAATAGAACACGGCTTCCAGGTTCCTTGACGTTGGCTCCAGGAGGTGCCTGGAGGCCTGCTGGAGGGCCCCTTTGCAGGCTCATTGAGGTCTGTTGGGAAGTTTTCCAGCGTCGTCGGACAGTCCTGCGAGGTCAGGGTGTTGCCAGGGAAGGTCATCGGGCGGTCTTGCAGCGTCTTGTGGCCTGAAGCCGTCTTGGGCGTGTCTGAACCTTTTTGGGACGGCCTTGGCGTTTGGGGCTGCCGGGGTGGGCCCTTGGGTGCTCCGCTCTGAGCGGTGCACACCAAGCAGCTATTGTGTCCTAGGTGGAAGCGATAAGATATGGTACTACGCATGCTCATCTCTTGGAGATATTCTCAGTCTCCCTACCAGAACATTCACGACGGTGCCTAGTGCCTGGAGCTACGATGTGAGGTTCGCATGCCGCTGTAAAAGCCATGATGAATTACGTGCACTCAATGCGCATTATATGCTCAGTGTGTATCGCAAATGCCTCTTTTGCATGGTGTATTGTGTGTGTGTGTTTAGGTAATTGCATGTATACTTGTATCTGTGCTTGTGGTATCCCCTCCTGCCTGCATGCCGCGCGTGATCAGTCAGTCGATGCTCGTGTGTATGCCAGGTGCCTGCATGCTTGCTCACAAGCGTTGTGCTACAGTTTTGTCTTGCGTACTTCTCAGAGTGTCCGCTTCATCGGATGGCGCGTCGCGACGCGGCCCTCGCCCGTCAGGACCTGCTAGATGAGCTGCTCAGCCTGGACCGGGCTTCTTGCCAACGCTCAACCTGTGCAATGTAGGATGAGCAGGAGGAGGCTTAGTGTTCTCCTGAGCCAGTTAGGGTGCTGAAGCATCCGGCACCTTTGTTCTGAAGGGGTCTCGGGGGTTCTGAAGTTGTCACTCGGCTTTGTCTTAAGTTCCTTCAACATCTCGAACTGATTGGAACAAGAGAGGCGCTTTTGCGCGTGGCTTGACTGGCGCATCTCGTCCGACAAATTTGTCTTCGCTCACCTTGAGTTCGGAAGAAACTCCCCGTCTGACAGCTGGAGGAGTGCGGACACCCACACTGCGCGCGAGAGCGCTTTCCTGGAACCGGCTTCCAGATTTGGGCGGGATTTCCGAGCTGGAGCTCGGCAAGCCCGTGTTCAGCGAGCCGGGGACTACGGCGACAGCGGTGGGGGGCTTCCACGAAAGGCGTGCTCGATGGCCGTCTCGGGGACCTCAGGATCGCAGCCGCCCATGCTTCGGGCCAGCTGCAGAGCGAAGCTTCCCTGGACCGCCGGCGCCTTGCCGATCGGGGCTGCGTCGCGCCGCGAAGCTCGCGCCCCGCGTGGCGCCCCGCGCCACCAGCCGAGCTCGGGCTTTGTTGGGCGCTTTCGGGAGGAGCAGCAGGAGGAGGAGGAGGAGGAGGAGGAGGAAGAGAAAGAAGAAGAAGAAGAAGAAGAAGAAGACGAAGAAGAAGAAGAAGGAGGAGGAGGAGGACGGGAGGAGAAGGAGGAAGAGGAGGAGGAGGAGGACCAGTGTAAATCCAAGACTCATCAACGATGTTGCAATACACCCTCCCTCACTCCAAGTTCCCTCCTCATAGGTCCCTACAAGGGTTCATTTTCACAGAGGGAAGTACCCCGTTGAAAGGAAACAGTACATCCAGAACAGTTCTAGGACACCAGTCCTGGGACTTCAACACCGCGAATCCATGCGACTAGTGTGTCTTGGCGATTACTGACTCGTGCCAGCACACCAGTCCTAGGATTCCAGCACCGCGGATCTACGTAACTGTCGCGGCCTGACAGTCCTTCCTACATCGTGCCAAAACACCATTCCGGGGACGTTAACCACGAGAGTCCCCCAAACTGCTGTAAACTCTTGAAACGGATGTGCGCGGCGCTAAAGCGAGAATTTCGTTTTGAAAGCGGCCCGCCCTCGATCCGTGAAGCTCTAGCGTGTTCGTTTAAACGATTGCGCGCGGCGCTAAGGCGAGAGCCACATCTTGAAAACGGCCCGCCCTCTATCCATGAAGGTCTTGCAAGCAATAAAGATGTGCGGCTCTTAGACGAGAGCCACATTTTGAAACAGAACTGCCTTCATCCGCGAAGCTCCTGCCAACTCTGAGCACGAATGTGCGTGGCGCCAAGGCGAGGGCCACACTTTGAAAGCGGCCCGCACTCGACCCGTGAAACTGTTGCAAAACTCTAAAACAAAGAATGTGCGTGGCGCTACGGCGAGCGCCGCATTTTGACAAGGAAGCGCTATCCATCCGCGAAGCTCTTGCCAGCTTTTCAGACGAATGCGCGCGGCGCTGAGGCGAGATCCACATTTTGAAAGCGGACCGCACTCGATACGTGAAACCTTTCTGAACATTTTCAAGACAAGTGAGCGCGGCGCTACGGCGAGAGCCACATTTCGAAAGCGGCCCGCCCCCGATCCGCGAAAGCACTGCACATTTCTAAGACGACTGCGCGCTGTGCCTAGTCGAGGGCCAAATTTTGAAAGCGACCCGGCTTCCATCCGTGATTTTTTTGCCAATCGCAAGCTTCAGGATCACAAGCGATGAGGAAGTCTCAGGCGAAACGCCCAGCCTGCTCTACGGACTGGACCCGGGCTGCGACGGAGAAAGGTTCCCCAATCAGAGCTTGCCTCTGTCGGGGTCCTAGCGGATTCATATGATTAGGTGAGGTATGGCGCCGATTTCGGCGGCACGCCTGTGTGCCTGGGTGCCCAGGTGCGTGCCCGGGTGCCTGGGTGCCCAGGTGCCTGGGTGTCTATAGCCCTTTTGCCTTATAGCCTTATAGCCCTATGGCCCTATAGTCCTATAACCCTATAGCCCTATAGCCCTATGGCCCTATAGCCCCAATAGCCCTATAGCCCTATAGCCCAATAGCCCTATATCCCTATAGCCCAATGCCCCAGAGCCTTATAGCCTTACAGCCCTATAGCCCTATAGCCCTATGGTCCTATAGCCCTATAGCCCTATTGCCTTACAGCCCTATCGCCCTATAGCTCTATAGCCCTATAACCCTATAGCCCCACAGCCTTATAGCCCTATAGCTCTATAGCTCTATAGCCCCATAGCCCTATAGCCCAACAAAGATTATGATTGGGGCTTTTCTCCGGTATCATTATCTGCAAGGAACGGTGATGGAGGAGGGGGAGGATGAGGAGCAGGCGGGGAAGGACAGGGAGTAGCACGAAAGGAGGAGAAGCAGGAGGACAATGCTGTCCGGACGCGTTCGGCTGCGAAGAGCGTGGTACGAAAGCAGTGTGTGTGTGTGTGTTTGTTTGTTTGTTCGTTCGTTTATGTATGTATGTATTTGTGTGTTTGTTTGGTTTGCTTGCTTGCTTGCTTGCTTGTTTGATTGTTTATTGCTAAGGCCTTACGGCCGGTGCCGCCGACCCTGGAGGCCTCGGCCCCCGACGGAAATGGGAGGGAGAGGGCGGGCCATGGGCCCCCGGAGGGTGGTATTCTGACCCGGGACCCCCCTGGGACCCCCTCCCGGGACCCCCCCCCTCTTCGAGTAAACACCGACGTTGCTCAGATCGGCTTCCCCTCCGCGCCGCGGCCGCTCCCCTCCCGAAAGGAGCCGCCCAGGTGCCTCCCCCACCCCCCCTCCCTCCGGGTATCCAGGTGGGCCCCCCCCCCCCCTCGGGGGGAAGGGATAAAAGGGAAGGGGTTCCCTTCGAGTAAGCTACGACGTTGCTCAGATTGGCTTCCCCCCCGTGTCGCGGCCGCTCCCTCCCCCGAAGGGAGCCGCCCGGGTGCCACCCCCCCCTTGGGTATCCGGGTGGGACCCCCCCCTCGGGGGGAAGGGATCAACGGCAAGGGGCTTCCCTTCGAGTACGCTACGACGTTGCTCAGATTTGCTTCCCCCCCGTGTCGCGGCCGCTCCCCTCCGCGTCGCGGCCGCTCCCCTCCCCCGAAGGGAGCCGCCCGGGTGCCCCCCCGGGTATCCGGGTGGACCCCCCCTCCTCCCCCGCCCTCGGGGGGAGGGGATAAGAGGGAAGGGGCTTCCCTTCGAGTAAACACCGACGTTGCTCAGATTGGCTTCCCCCCCCGTGTCCGGGGGGGAGCAGATTGGCTTCCTCCCGGGGTCGCGGCCGCTCCCCTCGCCCGGGGAGGGTCGACCACTCCCCCGCTTGGAGCCGACGTGGCGGTGTCGTGGGCAGCTCCCCTCCCCCGAGGGGAGCCGACCACCCCTCTTGGAGCCGACGTGACGATCTCGTGGGCGACGACGACCCACGCAAGATGACGAGACCAGGATACGTCTTCCATACGCCGACAGGGTCGGCGGATTTGTTTGTTTGTTTGTTTGTTTGCGTGCTGTGTGTGTGTTTGTTTGTTTGTTTGTTTGTTTGTGTGTTTGTTTGTTTGTGTGTTTGTTTGTGTGTGTGCGTGCGTGCGCGCGCGCGTGTGTGTGTGTGTTTGTATGGAGGCGCCGCGGACCCCATTGGTTGCTGCGTTGTGTGTTCTGCCTGGGTGGTAGTCACGAGCAGCAGGGAAAGGAGCGATGGAAGCGTGTGATGCGGAGGCGAAGTGGGGAGATGGAGGATCAGGAGACGGAAGGGGAGGTAGAGGAGGACGAGAGGGAGGAGGAAAAGGAGGAGGAGGCAAATGGAAAAGAGGAGGAGGAGGCGGAGGAGTAGGCGTAGGAGGAGGAGCAGCAGGGGGACGATGACGAGGATCTCCAGGATTTCCTCCCATCACGTATTTCAACAAGGCTTACAAAGCTCGTCACTTGTGAAACAGGCCGCGACTTACTTATCCTGTCAAGATGCTCGCGCCTGACTTTCGATAGTGGGAGAGCGCACGGCAACGCAGGCCCCCTGGGCCTGACCTGGCCGAAGTACCCAAGAGTGCCGCACTACCACAGCCGATTGTCTTTTATGATATGCATATAGACGTACATTTCCATGCATACACGTATGTACATATTGTGTTCACACATATACAACTATACATATATTTACATCTGTATATACACAAACATGCACATGTATATATTTACGTACATATACAGTTATGCTTACACGTATATACATCTATACATACTTACATGTGTACTTACATAAATAATCACCCATGCATTTACATTTACACACATCTATATATGCACACACATATACATACATACATACATGTATGTATATGTATACATATATATATATATGTATAGACGTATCTACGTACACACATCTATATACACATACGTATACACATATATCGGGTGTGTAGAGGAAGGGGTCCACCCCCCCAGCCAAGTGTAAACGCCGTCCTCCCGGATCTCGGGCCACTGGGCTGTTCGCATGCAGGAGTGGGAAGCGCTCGCTCTTTTTAATCGTCCAGGCATTGCTGCGTGAGCCGTTCAGGGCCTCTGCGCGCACTGCGCGCCCTCCCGCTCTCGGCCAGGGTGCGGGTGGACGCGAAGCGTGCAACTGCAAGAAGGGAGGGGGAGGCGGATGAGGAGGAGAAGGAGGAGAAGGAGGAGGAGGAGGAGGAGGCGGGGGCGGAGGCGGAGGCGGAGGCGGAGGAGGAGGAGGAGGAGGAGGCGGAGGGCGGATGAATAGGATCAGTAGCTGCCTTAACCTCCGCCTATCCCGAAGCCTGGGTGGCACGAGCTGAATCGAGGCCAGCTCTGATGAGCCTCCTCGGAGCGGGCGTGGCCTCATGTTCGACGGGGCAGCACCCGAACGCGAGTGGCCTGGGAGGGGGACGCGCGCACGGCACGCGCGGCAGCCTCCCCAGCAAGGGCGCCCACGCGAACACCACCGAGAGCTAGCCAGCTTGGGCTGCGGCGTGCTGACACTCGGGCCGCCGTCAGATGTGAGGGTATTTGCTGTTGATCACTGCGGCCCAATTTGCATCTAGCGCGCCCCACTGATGCCCGACCGCCGGAGCAGTAACCTCTGCCCAGCCGCCGACGCAAAAATTTGAGGGCATTTGCGTCCGCCACAGCGCAAATGAAATGACGAACCTGACGCAGCAACATCTTGCCTATGTCTCTCCAGATGTCTGCCTGCGGCCCTTCAGGGGGCCCAGACAGCTCGGCAGACCAACCCCTGCCAACTTTGGCACAGTCGGCTACGTAAATGACCGCTCCCACCGAGAAGCGAGGAACCCATTGAAACGCCAACAACAATTCTTCCCTGGGAGCACTCTGAGCCGGCCCAGGGAGAGGCCCCAGGAGGTGGGGCCCTGAAGCGAGGGGAGCGAATTTGAGAAAAGCGGCCACTGGGAGGCCGACCCTACGGACCCTCGAGTCGTGCTTGTCCCGACCCCCAGAGGCGTCTCCGAAAACCGCCAGGGTGTCCTGAGATAGGAGCCCACCCCTAGACAAGCTCCTAGGCACCCTCCCACGATTTTGACCACCTCAAAGGATTCTATAAAAGGGCCGCGGGGGAACCTGGGACCGCGGCGCGGGAATGAGATCCTTCATCCAGGAACACGGAAACCTTTTCGATTCGGCTATGGTTTGGGGCGTGAGTTCATGTGAGTCAGCATAGGCCCTAGGATTGGAGCTGGCGTTAACCTCACAAATCCAGCGCTGATGTAAAGGAGCTTCCCGCTCCTCATGGGCCGAGTCTGGAGGGCGTCAAGACGTTTTGGACAGATCGTTGGGCGATTCGGTGCCCTCTTACCATCTTGGGGGCCTCTTCGGGCACTCCTGGCCCGCTCTGGTTTTTTTTGGGGGACTTGGGGCCCTCCAGGGGGGGTCGTATTTGGGTGGCGATCCCCCACGGGACCCCCCCCACCCCCTCCCGACGGGGGATGGTCAAAAGGGCAGGGCGTTCCCTGGCTTGCGACGTTGCTCACTTCTGCTAGGAGGCGGCGGAGGAAGAGGAGGAGGAAGAAAAGGAGGAAGAGGAGGAGGAGGAAGAGGAGGGGGAGGAGGAGCAGGAAGAGGAGGAGGAGGAGGAGGAGGAGGAGGAGGAGGAGGAGGAGGAGGAGCAAAAGGAGGAGGAGGCAAAGGCGGAGGAGGCGGAGGAGGAAAAGGAGGCGGAGGAGGCGGAGGAGAAGTGGAGGAGGCGGATGAGGCGGAGGAGAAGGCGGAGGAGGCGGAGGAGGAGGAGGAGAAGGAGGAGGAGGAGGAGGAGGAGGAGGAGGAGGAAGAGGAGGACGAGGAGGAGGAAGAGGAGGGCCCAGGAAATGGGTGAGAGTGGCAGCGGACCCAGGGGCCGCACGGAAAGGGGACGACAGAGACGACGACCAACGAATGACGCAGACGACGACTCAAGCCCCATCGGCGGCGAGGCAGAGTTGGCTGCACCAGCGACAGAGCTAGACGGGGGCACCGAAAAGCGCATTGGCCAGCGTGCAAGAGTGGGAAGAGGGCAGAGCGGGCGGCCGCGGGGGGGGGGGGAACAAGCCCCTCACACACGCCGACAGGGTCGGTGGATTCCAAAAATGATTAAGACGACGACGACGCCGACGACGCTGACGACGACGACGGCCACGACCACGGCCACGACCATGGCTTCGACCACGGCCACGACCACGAACACGACCACGACCACGACAACGGCCACGACCACTACGATCACGACCACGACCGCGAACCCGAGCACGACCATCACGACCACGACCACTACGACGACCGCGACCCACGACCACGAACAACACGACCACCATGACCACCACGACGAGACCCCCTCCTGGAAGGACCCGAAGCAG
>CAUYUJ010019465.1:20000-31381 GCA_963575745.1 Prorocentrum cordatum
ACGATGGTGATGATGGTGCTGATTTTGCTGATGCTGATGGGGTGCTGATGCTGACGCTGATGCTGATGCTGATGCTAATGACGATGCCGATGACGATGATGATGCCGATGCTGATGCTGATCATGATGATGATGCTGCTGACGATGATGATGATGATGATGATGATGATGATGATGATGATCATGGTGATGATGATGATGACGATGCTGAAGACGATGGTGATGATGATGATGATGCTGATGCTGATGACGATGATATTGACGATGATGATTATTTTGCTGATGCTGATGCTGATGCTGATGATGGTGATGTTGCTGATGATGACGATGTTGATGATGATGATGATGATGATGATGATGATAATGATGCTGATGGTGATGCTGACGACGATGCCGACGACGATTCTGACGATGGCGATGCTGATGCTGATACTGATGCTGATGATGATGCTGATGACAATGATGATGATGCCTATTATGATGATGATGATGATGATGATGATGATGATGATGATGATGATGACCATGATGATGACGATGACGATGATGATGATGATGATGATGATGATGATGATGATGATGATGATGATGTGATGATGACGATGACGATGGTGATGATGATGATGCTAACTTTGATGATGATGCTGATGATGACGATGCTGATGATGTTGCTGCTGATGATGCTGATGCTGATGCTGCTGCTGATGCTTCTGCTGATGCTGATGCTGATGCTGATGCTGATGATGATGGCATTGACGATGACCATTATGATGCTGACGCTGACGCTGATGCTGATGCTGATGCTGATGCTGATGCTGATGCTGATGCTGATGCTGCTGCTGCTGATGCTGGGGATGATGCTGATGCTGATGACGATCACGATGATGATGACGATGATGATGATACTGATGACGTTGATTCTGATGCTGATGACGATGACGGTGACGATGATGCTGCTTCTGATGATGCTGATGTGATGCTTATGCTGCTACTGATGATGATTATGATGAAGCTGATGCTGATGTTAATGACGATGACGATGACGATGATGCTGCTGCTGATGATGATGATCATGATGATGCGAAGTATGAGGATGAGGATGATGATAATGATGATGATGATGATGATGATGATGATGATGATGATGATGATGTCGATGCTGGTGATGATGATGAGGATGATGATTCTGATGGTGATGATACTGGGGCTGCTGCTGATGCTTCTGATTATGCTGATGATGATGATGATGATGATGGTGATGCTGATGACGATGACGATTACGATGACGATTACGATCACGATAACGTTGATGATGATGATGATGATGATGATGATGCTGATGTTGATGCTGATGCTGATGGTGATGCTGGTGCTGATGCTGATGATGATGATGCTGATGCTGCTGTTACTGTTGCTGATGCTGCTGCTGTTGATGATGCCGATGCTAATGACGATGAGGATGACGTTGACGGTGGCGATGCTGATCCTGATGAGGTTGAAGACGATGATGATGCTGATGCTGATGTGATGACGATGACGAAGATTGTGATGACGCTGCTGACAATGCTGCTGATGACGCTGATGATGATGACGTTGATGACGATGTCGATGACGATGACGATGATGATGATGATGATGCTGATGATAACGATGCTAATGATGCTGATGGTGCTGGTGCTGCTTGCGATAATGACGACCACGATGACGATTACGATGGCGATGGCAATGATGATGATGATGATGATGATGATGATGACGATCATGATGATGATGATGATGATGATGATGATGCTGATGCTGATGATTATGCTTCTGGTGATAATGATCATGATGATTAGGATGATGATGAGATCACTCCGGTTTCTTCGGTGCTCACTGCAGCACTTGATGTATGTTGCGCCCCCCGCCGCCGCCATTTTGAACTGATTCTGGGCAGCGGGCCCGCCGCCAGTTTGCCCGCTGTCCCCCGCTGTGGTTTTTTATAGTGAAAGACGATCCAGCCCGCCGACGACGCCGCCCGCCGACGCCGGGAAAGGTAAACGGAAGGGAGGAGGTAAGCAAAGATGATTCTTTGTTGCGTGGTTTGTTGAAATTTACACAGATATTCATTTGGTAAACCCGGTTCGTTGTCAACATTTTCTGGGTGGGGCGTTGGCGATTTCATGTATATTTTGTTGTTGTTTTTGACCGTTCAAGTGAGATTTGTTTTTTGATTATAGGTTCCATGAAAGAGTGCCATCAGTGATTATATCCATTGATATGTTATATACTGATTTTGAAATATGCTGCCCACTATTTTCACTGATTTAGAATTTTCCCGCCGCGAATTTTTTCATGGGAGTCCCGACTGATATGTTCGGATTGGATCGCCCCGCCGCCGTTTTTCCGCTCATGTCAGTGAGTGATTATGTATATTTGTCTCGCCGCCGATTTTTTCTGACATGCAGTTCTTTCTTGTGGTAACGGCGTGATATGATGAGGATGCTGATGACGTGTATGATGATGATTCAGATAATGATGATGCTGCTGTTGTTAATGATGATGATGACGATGGGACTGACGGTGACTGTGATGATGCTGCTGCTGATGATAATGATGATGCTGATGACGGTGACGATGACGATGACAATTGCGATGATGATGATGATGATGATGGTGATGGTGATGGTGATGGTGATGGTGATGATGATGATGATGATCATAATGATGATGATGATGATGATTCTGATGATGATGATGATTCTGCTGCTGATGATGATGATTAGGATGATGATGATGATGCTGATGATAATGATGATGCTGTTGATAATGCTGATGATGATGCTGATGACGCTGATGCCCCTGACGATGATGATGATGATGATGATGATGATGATGCTGCTGCTGATGCTGACGACGATGGCGATGACGATGATGCTAATGCTGATGCTGTTGCTGCTGTTGATGCCTCTGCTGATGCTGATGCTGATGCTGGCGCTGGTGCTGATGATGATGCTGCTGCTGCTGATGATGATGATGACGATGCTGATTCTGATGCTGATGCTGATGATGATGCTGATGCTGATGCTGACGCTGACGCTGATGATGATGATGACGATGATGATGATGATGATGATGATGATGATGATGATGATGATGATGATGATGATGATGATGATGATGATGATGATGAGGTGGATGAGGAGGTGGAGGAGGAGGAGGAGGAGGAGGAGGATGAGGAGGAGGGGCACGAAGGGCGAAGAGGCGGGCGCGGCCCGACGGGCGATGTGAAGGACTAGGACGACGGGGTAGGGGTAGGGTGGAGCTGGACGGACGCGCCAGACGGGGGAGGCGAGGGGGGCGAAGGGGGGGGGGGACCGAGGAGGTGCCCGTAACGCCAGGAGCTCCCGTACGTGCGGGGCACGCCCGGCGCCCCCGCGCCCCACGCGTGATGGCGGCGCGCGCGGCCGCGCGCGGCCCACCAGGGGCGGGTGGGGCGGAGGTGGGGCGGGGAGGGGGCAGGGGGGAGGGGGAGAGGGAGAGGGGGAAGAGGGCAAGCTAGGTGCGCTCGCGTCATATCTGACGTCCTACCCCTCTGTCCCATGGCTTACCATGCCGTAGATCCTCTCTTTTCGCACAGTCGGATGTCGAGCAGGGCAATGATCGCGAGAGGGTACGCGATGCATGGTAGAGCACGGCATGGCACGGCGTGGAAGAGCACGGCAGAGCGTAACATGTCGTAGCATGGCGTGGCATGGCGCGGTGAAGTATTGCACCACAAAGCATTGCAACGCAAAGCATGGCATCGCACAGCGGGGCAGAACACACAACACCGCATGGCATGGCGCCAGGTTTTTTGCTAGGGTAAGTGGATCGTCTTCGTCAGGTCTGGGCCGGTCTGGAGTCGTGGCTCCATATCTAGCTCCTTGGGCTCCCCGAAAAGCTCCACAATGCGGGGCTGATGGAGAGCACCCGCTGGCTCTGCTTCCAACATCGTCTTCTCAAATCAGAAACGGGGCTCCCGCTTGATATCTCCTGAAAGCGACGACGACCCCAAATGGTGGGTGCTTCTGCGACCCAAAATTAACGAATCGATTCCGAGTGTGTAATCGCTTCCGATGGTTTTTGTCGGAGCCATTTTGTAGATTTTGGGGCCTACTTGGAAGGAAGTCCAGCGCTGCAGCGGGAGCACGATTCGGAACGAGCGGAAGCGCGGAAATGACGCCAGCGCTGCGGCGGGAGCACGATTCGGAACGAGCGGAAGCCCGAAAATGAGGCCAGCGCTTCAGCGGGAGCAACATTTTGAATTATCCCGGCAAAGCAACCTAGCAGCGATGTGTATAAGCATATCTGGAAGCATTCCCCTTAAGATTCAGGTGATAATCCAGTTGTAGAATTCTGCTGTTCTCGCAGTCGCAGTCGCATTCGGAATGACAGTCGCAGTGGCAACAGCCTTAGGATCCAATGGAATCCTAAGGATTCCTAGGGATTCCTAAGGCATCGTTAGGCATCCTTAAGAAGACATAGGAATCCTTAGGAAACCTTAGGAATCCTTAGGAATCCTGATTCCTAGGGATTCCTAGGGATTCCTAAGGATTCCTAGGGAATCCTAAGGATTCCGAAGGATTCCTGAGGATGCTTGACTCTGCCTACGGATTCCTAAGGATGCCTACGGATTCCTAAGGATTCCTATGGATTCCTACGGATGCCTCAGCCTGCCTCAGTTTCAGCCTCAGCCTCAGCCTGCCTCGGCTTGCCTCAGCCTCAGCCTCAGCCTGCCTCGGCCTCAGCCTCAGCCTGCCTCAGCCTCAGCCTCAGCCTGCCTCGGCCTCAGCCTGCAGCCTCAGCCTCAGCCTCAGCCTGCCTCAGCCTCAGCCTCAGCCTCAGCCTCAGCCTGCCTCGGCTTGCCTCAGCCTCAGCCTCAGCCTGCCTCGGCCTCAGCCTGCCTCGGCCTCAGCCTGCCTCAGCCTCCCCTCCTCCCCTCCCCCCTTCCCCTCCCCTCCCCCCCCCCCATTCAGCCTCACCTTGTCTCAGCTTCGGCCTGCCTCGGCCTCATCCTCAGCCTCAGCCTCAGTCTCAGCCTCAGCCTGTCTCGGCCTGAGCCTGCCTCGGCCTCGGCCTCAGCCTGCCTCAGCCTCAGCCTCAGCCTGTCTCAGCCTCAGCCTGCATCAGCCTCAGCCTCAGCCTGCCTCAGCCTGCCTCGGCTTGCCTCGGCCTCAGCCTCAGCCTGCCTCGGCCTCAGCCTCAGCCTCAGCCTGCCTCAGCCTCAGCCTCAGCCTGCATCAGCCTCAGCCTCAGCCTGCCTCAGCCTCAGCCTGCCTCAGCCTCAGCCTCAGCCTGCCTCAGCCTCAGCCTCAGCCTGCTCGGCTGCCTCAGCCTCCTGCCTCAGCCTCAGCGTCATCTCTCAGCCTCAGCCTGCATCAGCCTCAGCCTCAGCCTCAGCCTCAGCCTCAGCCTCAGCCTCAGCCTCAGCCTCAGCCTCAGCCTCAGCCTGCCTCAGCCTCAGCCTCAGCCTGCGTCAGCCTCAGCCTCAGCCTGCCTCAGCCTCAGCCTGCCTCAACCTCAGCCTCAGCCTGCCTCGGCGTGTCTCAGCCTCAGCCTCAGCCTGCCTCGGCCTCAGCCTGCCTCGGCCTCAGCCTGCCTCAGCTCGGGCATTCAAAATATGGCACAGGACTGGTGTTCTGGGAACACGAAGATCACGAAGTGGCCCACGGTTGGCTCCGGGCAATCAAAATATGGTACACGAATAGTGTTCTGGGAAGACGAAGAACACGACGTGGCCTACAGTTGGCTCCGGGCATTCAAAATGTGGCCTGGGGAGTCCCCGGATCCTCCCCGGCACCCGCCCAGACCCCCCTGGGGAGTCCCGGGGAGTTCCCGGATTCTCCCCGGCATCCGCCCAGACCCCCCTGGGGAGTCAAGATGCTCTCTTTTGACCCCACTAGAAACCTATCAGTCTTCGCTGTTAGGTAACAAAAACGAAGAGAAAACCAATTTCCCGTGAATCCTATGTGTCAAAAAACAGTCAGTGCGCGGAGGGGGGCCTGACATTTTCTGGACGTCATCGCGGGAGATGAGAGAGTAGTTTTCGTATTGTGTAATTCTGGAGGGAAAGGGGGAGGGGGGAGAGGGGGAAGAGTGGGATGGGGGAGGGGGAGGAGGGGGAGGGGAGGGAGAGGGAGGGGGAGATGGAGGGGATGGGGGAGGGGGAAGGGGGAGGGGGGAGAGGGAAGGGCGAGGGAAGGGGGAGGAGGGGGAGGAGGGGCAGGGGGGAGAGGGACAGATGGGGGAGGGGGCGAGGGGAGGGGGAAGGTGGAGGGGGAAGGCGTGCCCCTGCTGCTGATGCTACGCACAACGGTTGCTCGCCAAGTCTTCCATGAGCATGCTCGTGTGGAGACTTCCTTCCGGTCTCTCCGAATGGGGGAGGGGGAGGGGAAGTTCAGAGGCGGGCTCTTATATACGGGCCTGCCCCGCGTGTGCCGGCGACCCCACTGGAGGGTAAACCGTGCGGCACGCGCTCCTTGGGGAGGTCACTCGAGCTCTGTGTTGGCTGGAGCTCTGACTGGCCCATGCCGAATGGCTGAATGAATGAGTGAATGTAAAACGACGCGACGATCGGGACAAAATCGGATCGGGATAACTCGAAATCTCTGAGAAGCGGCGGGTTTGGAGGATGTATTGGGCGCCGCGGCCGCTCCAGAGCGTTCCGGAACGCTCTGAGAGCGCTCCGGAACGCTCTGGAGCGATTTATCCCGATCCTAGCCTTGTTTTAGAATGCGAGGAGGGCAAGCTAGGTGCGTTCGCGCCATATCTGTCATATTATCCCTCCCATCCCATCCCATCCCGTCCCACTGCGCTGAGCTCTTTCTTCGTCCGCGGGCGCGAGTCACAGCCGACCTCTGGAGCTCCACGAAAGGCCCCATCGTGCCATGCGCAGTCGGCAAGGGGAAACTTGCGGGACCTGTGCGACCTGGGGGACCTCTGGGGCGTGCGGGGCCTGTGAGACTTGCGACACCTGTGGGACCTGTGGAACCCGTGGGACTTGTGGGACTTGTGGGAAGACCTGTGAGACCTGCGACCCATGGCACCTGCGGAACCTGCTGGACCTGGGGGACGTGGGGGACTTCTGCAGGACCTATAAGACATGCGACACCTCTCTAGAACCTGCGGGACCAGTCGGACCTGTAGGACATGTGTTGCATGCGATACTTGCGATACATGTGGGATGTGTGGGACCTATGGAACCTGTCAGACCGGTGGTACCCGTGGGACCTGCGGGACGATCTGCGACATTTCTAGGTCTTGTGGAACTTGTGGGGCTTGCGAGACCTGCGAGACCTGCGAGACCTGCGGGACCTGCGAGACATGTGGGATCCAGAAAAGTAGCAAAAGCTGGGGCGGGAACATCTTTCTGAATGACGGGAGCTCTGTGACGATCCGAAATTGAGGCCCACGCTGCAGCGAGAGTATTCATTTGAAAATCCGTGAGTAATCGGATTGCACAGCAATCGTATGAAAAGCCAGTTCGCGCAAATCCTGCTCTAAGGAAAAAGGACTTGGAGGGGGGGCGAACACTGTTAGGACATATTCGGAGGAGGGAGGAGAGTAGTATTCATATTGTGTGATTGTGGAGGGGGCCGAAGGACGGCGAGGAGGAGAGGGGGAAGAGGGGGACTAAGAAAATGAAGGAGGATGAAGGAGGGCGGAGGAGGAGATGTAGTAAACTTGCACGTGCGACTACACGCACATGAAAGCGTGCTACATGGACCACGAGATCGAAGAGTTACCAAACGGGCTGAATCTCCACCACCAGCCCACGCCCGACTGGCGGTACGAAATACTGCATCGAGATACGTAGTCCGAGTGGAAATCCAATCACGGACGATTACTACCAGACCACCGGCTCACCGCCCCCGTTCGGACCGCACAACAAAACATTGATGGACTGGACTACCGAAGCGTCCTTGCGGCGAGCACACCATCAATCAAGCGAGGATCAACCACCTGGACCCGACAATTGACGTTTACTTAACTGCCTTGGGTGTTTACTAAACAGCCCTGCCCTGTTCGATTCCTTCCTTGGGCGCGGTTACTAAACGGATTTGCTTGTCGGGCTGGTTCTGATGGGGGGGGAGATCTTCTGCCTTCTATTCAATGTCGGAAGCTAAACTGCGTGCTGCCACCACGGGTACTCCTGCCATGTAAACCTTTTCTTTCCAGCACCTGCTTGCGGATACCCACGGGCTGCGACGCCAAAGTGCCCACAGCGCCACACCTGTTGCGCTACCGGTGCACAGCTACCACCGTGCTCCGGCCCCAGCGCTGCTGACAGGCTCTTCTCGTGCACACGCCGACGGCATGAGCATCACGATCCTCCGAGTGCCCCCGCCGCTCGCTCGTCCCCATCGCCTCCCCGAACTCGTGCCCGGACCCCACCCCCCGCTGGGGCGGAGTCTTCTCGTTGCTTCCTTTCGCGGGGGGGCCCTCCTCGCAGCGACCCGTCCAGCCTTGGACTCCCAGCAGGCGCGTGGACCGCTCTCCCCTTTCTCCGCGCGCGCCGCTTGCCGCCTGGAGCCCTGGAGCCTTCCCGGCTCGGGTGGCGCACTGCGCGCACTCCTCAGGGCTCTCTGGAAGAGGAAGGAAGGTCATCGTTGGACCACCTGCGCCCAGAGTCTAATCAGGAGAGGAAAAAACACACAGACACAATTGATCGTCGATTCACCCGAAAATGTAGGAAAATGTGGGAGGTGGGGGGAAGACAGAAACCCAGAAAATATGGGAAAATATGGGGAATCTTTTTATTTGTGTGTATTTATTTGTGTGTCCCAGGGCCCCTTCATCTAATCTCACCCGCTTTGAAGGCCCTGCCGCGGAACGTTGGCAATCTGGCCTCTCGCGCGCCGTTCCTCCGGCTGCGCCGAAGGGGGGGGGGGCCCCACGCGCGAGCACCCGCGCGGCCGAGCGTTTCTTCCTCCTCGTCCGAGCGCACTAGAGCACACTCTCAGGGCTTTCTGGAAGAGGAGGGAGAGTCATCGTTGGTCCACCTGCGCCCAGAGGGCCGGCGGGATCTCACCTCGCCCGCTCTGAAGGCCCTGCCGCGGAACGTTGGCAATCTGGTCTCTCGCGCCGTTCCTCCAGCTGCGCCAGGGGGGGGGGGGAGGCCCAAGCGCGAGCACCCGCGCGGCCGAGAGCTTCTCTTCCTCGTCCGAGCGTGGAGACCTTCCGCTCTTCATCCTTCCTCTTCCTCGTCTTACCAGCCTCGAACGTATCCCTATCCCTAAGATTGACACGCCCAAAGGCGATGGCAATCTTAGGGATTCGCCCTCAAAAGATAAGGGAATCCCTAAGATTGGCGTCGTCATGAGGAGGTGCCCAGCATAGAGATAGGGATATGTTCCAGGCTGCTAATCGTCCTCGCTCCTGAGAGCTGAGCGTTCACTCCTCTTCCTCATGCCTCTGCCGAGACGGGGGTGATCCCCGTGCTCGAGCCCTTTGCCAGGGATCTCTTGTGGAGGCCTCGCGGCCGGAGCCGCCGGCCCTGCAGTGGGAGCCACAGGCGTCTGGGAGGCAAGGACTCGAAGAGGCAAGCTTTTGCCAGGGAGCGTTGCTCCCCCACGGGAGGGGCGTCACAATCCCCGGGACCCTCTCCCCTACCCAACCAGGGACCCCCCCCCGGACCCCCACCCCCAGCGGGGAAGGGATCCACGGGAAGGGGCTTCCTGTCGATTCGGTTGCGACGTTGTTCGATTTTTCTTCGACGGAGCGTTTGAACAGGAGGGCCCCCAGACATAGACAGGGGGCAGCAGTGACGACGACGACGACGACGACGACGACGACGACGACGACGACGACGACGACGACGACGACGACGACGACGACGGCGGCAACCGAAAAATCCTTTGCCACACGCTGACAAGGTCGGCGGATTTTCTTGTGCCCGCGGAGACCTGACTCCCTGGGTTCTCCGGCGCGCCCCAGCAGTTTTTCCCGTGCGGATGGGCCCCCATGTGTCGCGCGTTTGGGTTGGCCGGGTGCCTTTCTCCCCCCCCTCTCAGATTCGGGATCGCTGAGCAGCAGTTGCGAGAGAGAGAGAGAGAGAGTCCGAGGCGGGAATCTATCCATATCCACCGCCTGGAGGGTCAGTTTTCGGAGCCTCGGCAGGCGGTGGATATGGACATATTCGGGCCCCCGGGGGCCGAATATATCCATATCCACCGCCCGCTGGGGCACCAGGGCGTCGGTTCCCAGGCGGTGGATATGGATAAATCCCCGCCTCGTAGAGGGAGAGCGGGGGGGAGAAGGAGGGCCTGGAGAAGGCGGGCACAAGAGGAGCCCGGGGAGATAGTCAAAAAGAATAGCCTGGGGACCTTTTTTTTGACCGTTCCTGAGCATCTTTGGAGTATTTTTGTACGTTTTTGATTTTTCGCCCAGCATCCCCCCCTGTAGGGGGACATGCCCGACCCGAGGGCAGCAGCGGGAGGCGGTCGGGGGGCAGGCACTCCGCGGTCGGGGAGCGTCGCAGGCAGGGCCTCCTCGCGCCGCCGCCCGCGGCGGGGAGGGCGCCCGCGCGCGCCGCCGCGGCGCGCCCGAATTCGCCCGCGCGAGCGGCACCGAGCCAGACGGCTCGGCCGCGGGTCGCCGCCTGGCGCCCTGGCGCCGAGCCCCGCCCCCCCTCCCCCTCCCTTCCAGCCTCTGTCTCGCATTTGCATGACTCCAGACACCTCAGATCCTAGAGGCCATGGCCTCACCCACCTGGTCTGCTCTAGGCCCGGACGCTGTCCGCAACGGTGGTCGCATCGCATCGCATCCGGGCCTCCCGGATGGGGTCGGAGCAGATGGCCCCTTCCCTCCCCCCTCCCTTTCAGCCTCCGGGCCTCCCGGAGGGGGTCGGAGCAGCTGGCCCTCCCGCCCCCCTTTCAGCTCCAGGCCTCCCGGATGGGGTCGGAGTTGATGGCCCTCCCGCCCCCCTTTCGGCCTCCAGGCCTCCCGGATGGGGTCGGAGTAGATGGGGTCGGAGGATCGCGCCGCATCGCCGATGCATCGGCGATGCGGGCCTCACTTCTCTCCACGCCGACGTCGCCGATGCGTCGCCAGTGCATCGCCGATGCGTCGCCGATACATCGCCGGATGCATCGCTGATGCATCGCCGAATGCGGCGTGATCCTCCGACCCCATCTACTCGGACCCCATCAAGGAGGCCTCTATCAGCGGTGCGGCACCGTGGCGGGTGCTCACCAGCGGGTACTCCTGAAATTTGCCGCAGGTTGCCGCTGTAGGGCCTCCTTCTGGCATTGCAGCGTGGCCCACGTCGGGGAGGGTTTCGCCGGGTCACTGGCCAAAGTGCCCCTTATTGCGAAGGCCTGGCGGAGGAGGAGGAGGAGGAGGAGGAGGAGGAGGAGGAGG
>CAUYUJ010019465.1:31481-36481 GCA_963575745.1 Prorocentrum cordatum
CTCCTCCTCCTCCTCTTCTTCTTCTTCTTCTTCTTCTTCTCGGGGAGGCTCCTCCTCCTCTTCCCTCCTCCCTCCTCCCTCGCCCCCCCTCCCCCCTCCTCCTCTTCTTCTTCTTCTTCTTCTTCTTCTTCCTCCTCCTCCTCCAATAAGATCGAGGTCGGCTCGGGGAGGTTGCCCTGATGTTCTTCGTGCCTGTTGGATGCTTTTGTGCGTTCTTGGGGAGGGTACCTTTGGGGGTTTTGAGCGTTCTGGCCGGCGGAAGGTGCCGGGTTCTTGAGGGATGTTCCTTTGGCCTAGGTCCGATTGTATTCACAGCGCCGATAAGCGCCCTGAGTTCGATGTCGCCCCAACATACTTATACTACCTATACGACCACCCTGCGGGTGATAAGGAGGTTGGGGGGTGGGCAGCGTGGGGCAAAAGTGGTGATTGTTGTTCTGACGATGCCTGTCCAGTCGCGGCCCAGCCACAGGAGGATTTCGGGACACCAGCGGGACACCGGCGGGACACTGCGGGCCGCCAGCCGCCGGAGGAGAAACATTTGGTCCGGCCGCGGCCCAGCCGCAGGAGGATTTCGAGACACCAGCGGGACATTGGCGGGACACCGCGGGCCACCGGCCGCCAGAGGAGAAACATTTGGTCTGGCCGCGGCCCAGCCACAGGAGGATTTCCTCTCGCCCGCCCACGCAGCTTCGCCTCGCCCGCACGCACGCACAGCACGCACGACACGAACCCGAAACCGAAGTCGATTTCCCGGTAGGGGAGGTCTCCGTTTCACGTCGGACTCACCCCCCAACCTCCGATATGTGCGTCGCCCCCCCAGGGGCGACGCGCGCACCGAGAAATTTTACAGTCTATGCGTCGTGGCGGGCGCTTTCTGGCCACGCCGCTCGGGAAACGATGTACTACAGGATGTGTATACAAAATGTGTTCGGGTCGAGCGCGCGCCTCCAAGGAGGATACATAGTAGTAGTCTGTCCCTGTGCGTCCCATTACGATGTTCGAACCTTCTTTTTAAGTCGGGCATGTCCCTCTACAGGAAAAACATTCAAACATATTTCAAACATAGTCTGGGGACGATGTTCGATTACTTTTGACTACTTTGGGGTATCTATTGGGGTCTTCTTCATTTTTCTTCCCAAATCCGCCTGTAGGGGGACATGCCCGACCTAACCCTACTTTGGCCTTCCTTGATCACCAGAAATAATTTCGAGCACCAGGAAAGTACCGAAGCTTGAGGGTTTTGACGTGTCGGGCCCTGGGAGGAGTTACTCGTTCGACACCGTTTCGGCACTTTTCTGGGTGCTCGAAATTGTTTCTGGGATGTGGCCCTTAAATACGACGGGAGCAACGTAATGCAAGCCTCCCATGTGTGGCCCGGGCCAGATGGGGTCGGAGGATCGCGCCGCATCGCCGATGCGTCGGCGATGCGGCTCGATGTGGAGCCCGATTTTCTCCACGCCGTCGTCGCCGAAGCGCCGACGGCGTTGCCGATGTATCGGCGATGCGTCGGCGATGCTTGACGATCCTACGACCCCATCTCCCCCGACCCCATTCGGAAGGCCTCCAGTTGTGGTGCCACTTTCTCCGGTCACGCCCAGAGCTCATTTCCTCCTCCTCAGCGACCTGGTGCTATCGCTCCGTCGCCTGCGCGCTCACCCCCGAGACTCCACGTTAGATATGTAGCATCTTCTGCTCGTGGGGCACCCACGGGCGGATTGCCACGGGAGTCGTGAATTCGATGGTGTCCCGAGCGCCTCGAAACATCAACATCATTCGTCATCAGGTCAGTTGTCGAGACCGATCTCAGTCGCCATCGTAGTCTCCATGAATCTATTAGTTGCTTGTGGCAGTCTCCAACCAAAGATACGGCAGCTCAGTGGTGCGCAGAGGAGAGGACGAAGTGATGTCAGAAGACTGAGACCACTGCAGGCGTACTGCATTTTGAATTTGCACAGAGGGGAACATCATATTTTGTTTGAGACCTGCAAAGCAAGTGCTTCGTTGTCCGTTGTGGCCGCATGGACTTGAGTTCCGAAGTACACCATGCACCCGAGCACAGTACGCCTAGTCATTTGGTTTTCCTTCCCAACTTGAGTTGTTAGGGTTGTCGTGTTGATTGGTTTGTAAGCTGTGAATGTTGCCGTTCGTGTTCGGACCAGTGTTGTTCAGTGGAGTTTCGACGAGGCGTGCAAGACAGAGACAGGGCTCAGTGGAATCCGTGCTGGGACGATGACGTGGTCCAGGCAACATCCAAATCATGAGTTTGAGCTGGCGGAGCGCAGGCCATGGAGGTGATCATGGGGCCGGAACGGAGCTGGGAGCTTGAGGCCAGATCTCAGCCCAGAGCTCCAGAGAAGAGGAGACGCTCAGGTGACCACAGCTGCTTGGCCGCCTCCGCCGCCGAGCTCCCACGGAGCCACCACCGAGAGGTAAGGCAGCTGACACAGTCCGGCCGACGGACGACGGCGCGCGCGCGCTCTGTCGGCAGCCATGTTGGGCTCCATGTGCAGGCCAGTGCCCCTCGCCGGGGCCGGCGCCCTCCGGCCGGGCTTCGGGCGGGCATGTCCCCGGGGGCGGAGGACGGCTTGGAGGCGGCGAGGGCAAGGGAGCACCTGTGCGGCTACTGCGGTGGTCGGTGTCGTTGAACCACTCCCCATCCCCATCCCCGTCCCCTTCGAGACCCCCACCAGATTACCACCCCAGCTAGATAAATACGCCCCTCGAGACCCGAAGGGAACGGCCTATAACCCCTTCTAGGGGGGTCAATCGGCCAGTGGGACTCAGGCCACGCCGCTGGGGATGGGGATCGGGTGAACGATACTCAGGTGGCTCCTTCCCGTCCAAGAACCGTCTGTTTGCGCACCTGCGGGCCTCGCCGTGCACCGGGCCCGCGGCCGCCGACGGGCTGGCGATTGCCGAGAAGCCAGAGCGGGTTGCGCTCGCGATCGGCTACCTCGACGCCCCCCCCGACTGGAGGGCAGCGCTGTGGCGTGCCGTGGATGCCGCCCGCGGCGTGGGCTCCGTCAAGGGCCTGGAGGGCTACGCCGGGCGCGGAGGCCCTCCGGGAGTGTCTTTTGCGAGCGACGCCTGCGCCGGCGGGCCGCCGCCGGCGACAGCAGCCTGCGACGTGGTGAGCTTCACCACCGAGGCGCTGCGCTCCGACGCCGAGCGGGCGGAGTGGTGCGCCCGAGTGAACGAGGGGCTCCCCGAGGGCGTGCGCCTCTTCGGGAGGTCCGTCGGGCTGCCGGCCTCCTTCCACGCCGAGGGCTGCTGCCTGCGCAGGTACTTCGGCTCCCTGGTGCCGATGTCGTGGCTCCTGGTGGGGCCAGATGGCGGCGGCGAGTCTGGCCCCCGCGGGGTCGGCGCTGCGAGCGGTCTGGGCTCGCGGAGCTGCTTATCCCGAGGTTCTCGTGGCGCCGAGGGCGCTGCTGACGCTTCCAGCCTGCCGAGCAGCGACGACGACGACGACCCGGGCAACGTCTCCTCTCTGCGGGCGGCGGCCGCCGTCGCCTCCGTGCTGCGGAAGAAGCACGTCAAGGAGGAGCACGACCCGGTCTTCGACACGGAGGACGGGGAGCTCCTGCTGGGGCAGTTCCACCGGCTGAAGGGCGTGCTCCGGAGGCTCCAGGGCGAGGTCCTCCGCCCCGCGCCCCACGCGCTGCGCCTGCCTGAGGAGGAGGAGGAGGAGGAGGAGGAGGAGGAGGAGGAGAAGAAAGATGAGGAGGAGGAGGAGGAAGAGGAGGAGGAGGAGGAGGACGAGGAGGAGGACCCTGAGGAAGAGGAGGAGGAGGAGGAGGAGGAGGAGGACGAGGAGGAGGACCCTGAGGAAGAGGAGGAGGAGGAGGAGGAGGAGGAGGAGGACGAGGACGAGGATGAGGATGATGATGATGATGATGATGATGATGATGATGATGATGATGATGATGATGATGATGATGATGATGAAGATGCTGATGCTGATGCTGCTGATGATGATGATTCTGATGATGGTGATGATGATGATGAGGACGAGGATGAGGATGCTGATGATGACGAGAATGATGATGATGATGATGATGATGATGATGATGATGATGATGATGGTGATGGTGATGGTGATGATGATGATGCTGATGCTGATGATGCTGATGAGATGAGGATGATGATGATGATGAGGATGATGATGAAATGAGGATTACGGATGGTGATGATGATTGATGGAATTTCGCTAAGATGAAGACGATGATGATGATGAGATGATGATGAGGAGGAGGATGTAGTACCAGGAGACAACGAGAAACAGATTGTGATGATGATGATGATTGATCGCTAATGATGATGATGATGAGATGCTGATGATGATGATGATGATGATGATGATGATGATGATTGCTGATGATGATGATGATGATTGTGCATGATGATGCTCTGCCGGTGATGGATGATTGCTGATGATGATGAGGATGATGATGATGGTGGATGATGATGATGAGGAGTTTATGATGATGAGTGCTGATCGCGCACGCATTGACATGCTGAAGAAGACGACGATGCGGATGCTGCTGCTGAGATGCTGCTGCTGATGATGATGATGAAGACGCTGATGCTGATGGATGATGCTGATGCTGAGCTTGATGATGATGATGATGACGATGAGGATGCTGATGATGATGATGAGGATGATGATGATGATGAGATGATGATGATGATGATGCTGATGATGTTTGATGATGATGATGATGATGATGATGATGATGATGATGATGATGATGATGATGATGATGATGATTGATGATGATGATCATGATGGTGGTGGTGGTGGTGGTGGTGGGTGTGGTGGTGATGATGATGAGTGATGATGATGATGTGATGATGAGGATGATGATGATGGATGATGATTGATGATGATGATTGATTGATGATGATGCTGATGATGAGAGGAGGGGGGGAGGAGGAGGAAAAGGAGGAGGAAAAGGAGAGGAAAAGGAGGAGTAGGAGTAGGGAGTAGGAGTAGGAGT
>CAUYUJ010019465.1:41481-43981 GCA_963575745.1 Prorocentrum cordatum
CGGCGGCGACGACGACGGCGGCGACGACGGCGGCGGCGGCGGCGGCGGCGACGGTGGTCACAGCGGCGAGGGCGGCTGCGACGACGCGAGGAGGAGGAGGAGGAGGGGAAGGGAGGGTGAGGAGACCAGGAGAAGAAGGAGGAGGAGGAGGACGAGGAGGAGGAGGAGGACGAGGAGGAGGAGGAGGAGGAGGAGGAGAAGGATTGCAGGGACGGGGCACTGAAGGAGTCCTGGACGGCCAGCCAGACGGCAGCAGGGGGCGGGGTAGTAAACGGTAGTGGGGGGGCTCGAGGAGTGATGGGACGGGGCGCTCAAGGGGTCCCAAGAGGCCCCGCCAGCGGCCACCGTGGGACCCCCAAAGGTGCGCGAGAGGTGCACGCTTCGTCACCCAGCGCTTGCTGCCCCCGTTTTGGCGAGCACCCCGGAGGCCAGCGGGAAGTGGCCCGGCATCTCCAAAGGCCGCGAGAAGGTGATCAAGGATGATGGGTCTTTTGTCCACCACCACCGCCACAATTTGGAGGGGGGAGGAGGTGGAGGATGAGGAGGGGAGGAGGAGGAGGAGGAGGAGGAGGAGGAGGAGGAGGAGGAGGAGGAAAGGACGAGGAGGAGGAGGAGGAGGAGGAGGACCCACTCCCCCTCCTACTCATGGTGGTGGCGGTGGAAAGCAAGCCCACCACAGGAGGCCACGCTCGCCGAGAACGGGGGCGCTGGGGGCTCCTTCTCCGTCGGCTCGATGCCGCCGCCGCTGGAGGCGCCGAGCTGCAACGCGACGTTTCCGCAGCTGGCCTTCGAGGCCTTCCGCCTCGAGCGTGCCCTCAGGCCGGGACGGGATCCGAGCAGCACCATCGCCGTCAACAAGAAGGCGCAGTTCCTGCCCCACGTCGACTCGGGGGTCGGCCCGGGGCGAGAACCCAGGGGTCTCGGAGGCCTGCAGGCCTCGGGGGGGGGCGAGCTGCGGGGTCGGGGCGAACCCAGGGGTCTCGTCGAGCCTTTCCAAATGGGTGCGCCAGCGGCCGCGCCTCGTCGCTGGAGTCGCTGGGGTTGTCGGAGGTGGCAGCTCCCTCGAAGGGGCGACTCGCGGCCAAGGGCTCCTCGGATGACGGCGCCTATTGCCCTCCACCTGTCCGCTCTGCTTCCTCCTCTAGCCGGGCATGTCCCTCTACAGGAGGAATATTCCAGAGTGGCCAAAACATAGAAAGGGAATGATGCTTCGTGCTGTCTTTAACTACTTTGGACCATTGTTGGCACATGGCTTATTGTTCTTCCAGAATCTGCCTGCCGGAGGACATGCCCGACCTAAACCTTGGTGCGCTTGCGCCACCTCTGACCTCCTGCAGCCAAGGCGCCAATGTGAGGACCGCTGGGCACTCCGACCTCCTTGGGCGGCGCGCAGAGGGGGGCAGGGGGAGGGGGGAAGGCTTCTTAGAAGGAGGCTGCTTCTTAGAATGCGCAGGCCTTGCATTTGTAGACAAGGCCCGCGCCTTCTAAGAAGCAGGGGTGCTTCTAAGAAGCCTTCCCCCCTCCCCTATACCCCCCTGTGCGTGCCGCCAACTCCTGCAGCCACGACGCTGAGGCGAGGACCGCCGGGCTCAGGGGAGGCCCTTGGCTCTCGAGCCGCTCCCCGGATGTGCGCCGGGGAGCCCTGTGTGTTCGTGGCTGCGGCCCGCCGTGGCCGGGAACAAGAGGACCCTCGCCTCTTGTTCGGCGTTCCGCGTCGCGCGGTGCAGACGGACCGAGGAACAAGATCGAGGTCTGCTCGGGGAGGGTGCCCTTCGCCCTCCTCCTGCTCCTCCTCCTCCTCCTGCTCCTCATCCTCCTTCCTTCGCTCTACTCCTCTTCCTCCATCCTTCTCCCTGCTCCTCTTCCTCCAGCCTTCTCCCTACTCCTCTTCCTCTCTCTTCTCCCCCCTCCTCCTCATCCCGCCCTGCGCGTCCTTCCCATCATGCAGGCAGGTCGGACTGCTCCTGCTCTTCCCACTCGTGCCCCGCCCGCTCGCGGGCCAGCCTGCTGCTCTGACCCGGGCCTCTGCTGCGCCCCGTCGGTGCCCCCCCCCCCCCGCCGCCTCGACCTCTCCGAGAAGAGCGCTCCGAAGAGAGCGCCTCCTGAGCACGGTCGGAACGAGGCTCAAGTCGGGCCTGTCCCTCTACAGGGGGAATGTTCAAAAATAGTCAAACAGTAATCCGGGGACTATGTTTTGGTGTTTTTCGGCCTCTTTCGAGCATCTTGTGGGTATCTTTTATTGTTCGCCCAAAATCCCCGACCTAAAACGAGGCAGCGGACCGAGGCCCGGGTCGGGGAGGGCGCCCCCGAGTCTCGGGAGCCTCGAGACGGGGGGTTGGCCAGAGCGCCTGATCTCGCAGGATCCTGCAGGGGCAGGGGTGCATGGACCCTGGTCTGGGTGCGGAGGGAGGAGGAGAAGGAGGAGGAGGAGGTGGAGGAGGAGGAGGAGGATCCTGCAAGATTTTACTGGATACCTCGCATTGACCCAGGTTTGGGTGCA
>CAUYUJ010019465.1:46481-67772 GCA_963575745.1 Prorocentrum cordatum
AAGAAATATATAGGGGGAAGCATGGGAATTGGGGGAGGGAAGACGAACACCCCGAAAGAACCAGTGGGGACGCATGGGGAAGCCCTGGGAGCTGTGGGTGTCTGTCTGTGCGTCCCCGGGCCCCTGGAAGAGGGGAGGAGGAGGAGGAGTAAGAGGAGGAGGAGGAGGAGGAGGAGGAGGAGGAGGAGGAGGAGGAGAGGAGGAGGAGGAGAGGAGGAGGCGGAGGTAGGAGGAGGAGAGGAGGAGGAGGAGGAGGAGGAGGCGGAGGGAGGGCGGAGGAGGAGGGAGGGAGGAGGGAGGAGGTAGGGAGTGGGGAGGGAGGGAAGGAGGGAGTAGGGAGGAGGCGGGAGGGAGGAGGAGGGAGGGAGGGAGGGGGAGGGAGGGAGGATGAGGAGGAGGAGGAGGAGGGGGGGGGCCAGCCGTGGGCGGTTGGGGCGCAGGGCGGGGTGGGGCCCGTGCCGGGGCGGGGCCCCCGCGAGGCCAGCAGGCGCGGAGGGCGGGGCCTCACGGGCGTCCCCCGCAGGGCCTGGGCCCGCGGGGGGGCGCGCCTCCTGCGACGAGGCCGCCTCTCCGAAGACGCGGGCCCTGCAGCTAAAGATCAGGCCAGCGCCTTCTCAGAAGCAGGGGTGCGTCTAAACAACAATAACAATAATGCAGAAAGACAAACACACATACAAAACGATAATGAAACACGAACAACAAAAAAAACAGGGGTGCGTCTCAGAAGCCCTCCCCCCGCCCCCCACCCTACCTCTGCGCGACGCCCCTTCTCCTCGCACGCGGGCCTCCGGAGGGGAGGGCTGCCGGGCGTGGCAGAGCTTGTCCGGCGGCGAGCCCAGAAGATCCTGGAAGATACGGGGAGTCAATCCTGGGACCTGTGGGCGTATTTCTTTGCGTGCCCCCTGGGCCCCTGCATTCTTGCAGTGTATTCCCTGGGCCCCCACCTCGTCCGCGCGCACGCCTCGGGCCATGATGCGCTGACCCCCCCCCCCTGCCTGGCCCCCCTGTTCTCGGCGGCGAGCGAGGGGGGGGGAAGCGAGAAGGAGAAGGCCCACTCGGAAGGCGGCGGGACTCCGAAGCCCTCGCGCCTCCTTCTGAGAGTTGTTCTGCGCCTTCGGGGAAGGCTGAGAACACTTCTCCGAAGGCGGGGGGCCTTCCGAGCCTTCTGAGAAGGCCCGCCCCTTCTCACTCCCCCCCCAGGCTCGCCGCCAACTTTTAAGCCGACATCCTTCATTGCTGGCCCCTTTAGGGGGGACTGGCCGACGACGTGAGGGGAGGGCTGCTATCGAGACTGCCCAGGCCGGGGCTGGACAGGGCATCTCTCTGATCGTCGGCCTCGGCAACTACACCGGGGGAGAGCTCGTGGTCGAGGGCGTCGTGCACGACATCAGGTGCCCCTTGCCCCTTGATCGCTCATCGTCGTGCTCCTCCTCCTCCTCGTCCTCCTGGCCCTCCTCCTCCTGTTTTACTCGCCTGCTCGCGTTGTCGATCAGATTCCGCACGCGGCCCGCCGTGCTTCGGATGTCCGTGCGCCTGGCATTGCAAGACAGGCAGGGTCGGCGCGCGCCGATTTTCTGGCGGCCCATCCTCGAAGCGATTTTCTGCGACTGGGAGCTTGGCTGGGGAAAGCACCAGCAGATGGCTCTTCGTGGCCTGGTCTCGGGCACATGCTGGTCTCGGGGCCGCCTCTTTGATCAGGACGCCTCCCCTGGCCCTGAGTGTGTTTGCTTTGTGGGGAGGAGAGGGGGGTTCCCTGCATCGCAGGTGCTTGAAGTGCCCAGCACACGCAGCCAGGAGGCGCGACAACATCTCTGCAGAACTCGAGCGCTCAGCCAAGATGGTTGCGCAGGCTCCGAGTGTCTGGGTGGAGCGTTTTGCTCGGGGGGTTTCCCCTGACCCAGGCTTGTGCGTGTCTCGGCCGGCTTTTGACCAACAGTGGGCGCTCCGAGGAACGGGAATTGATCTTCCTCTTCTTCTGGAGAGCGGATTCGTTTTCACAGACTGCGCTCCACTGATTGGACCTGTGTCTTCTACTCGGCTGACCGAGTCTTCTTGGGAGCGATCTACGGGGTTGTTCCTCCGGATTTCTCGGTATCATTGTTGGCCCGAGACGGGGAAGATTATGCTATCCTCGTGCTGCCGCTACATGTGATTGGGTCTTCCAGCGTCTTTTCAGACTGCAACGCCACGCTGTCTCGTTGCTCCTGTCAGCGGAAGGCCACGTCCGTGGCCAACCCTCGAGCCCACATGTGGCGCAGAGCTCATTCTCGCGAAGACTTTGCTCAGTGGAGGTTTATGCATGTAAAGTCATTGCAGCATGAGACATGCCCGAGACGAGATCTTGTCTCAGTTCGAACTCGAGGGCAATCAGAAAGCTGACCACTATGCCAAGCTGGGAGCCAGCTCTGGTGCTGCTGTAAAAGCCATGATGAATTACGTGCACTCAATGCGCATTATATGCTCAGTGTGTATCGCAAGTGCCTCTTTTGCATGGTGTAGTGTGTGTGTGTGTGTGTGTGTGTGTGTGTGTTTGAGTGTGTGTGTGTGTGTGCGTGTGTGTGTGTGTGTGTGTGTGTGTGTGTGTGTGTGCGCGTGCGTGCGTGCGTGCGTGCGTGCGTGCGTGCGTGCGTGCGTGCGTGCGTGCGTGTGTCTGTGTGTGTGTGTGTGTGTGTGTTTGTGTGTGTGTGTGTCTGTGTGTATGTGTATGTCCCCCCCTTCTGCATGGTGGCTGGACTTGCGTTTCGTGCGCACACATACCAACGCCCCATCGCCAGCGCAGTGACTCTGCCTAGTCGCCGACGCAACAAGTGTGTGTGTGTGTATGTATATGTGTGCGTGTGTTGATATCATGGCCGCTGTCAGAGGAGGAAGAGGTACCCAAGCCTATACCCTTCCGCCGTGTTCCTCTTCGGGGGCCTCCTGGGAGGCCCTCGTCGCCACCGCTGTATTCGCTTCGAAATTTCAGTCAGAACGCACCCCAGGAGAGGTCCAGGGAGTAGCGGTATTGGTACCTTTTGGTTTCCCCAGGCCGGGGCCGTGAGGTCTCCCAGATTTCACGGCCCCCCATTTTTTTCAGGAGGGGAGTAACATACACATTACCCCAGTGCGACCCTACCTAGAAGTTGGAGCCTCTAGGAAAGCAGCATTAGTTGCTATGCTATGCTAAACTATGCTATGTCATGCTATGCTGCGCTATGCTATGCTATGCTATGATATGCTGCGCTATGCTATGCTATGCTATGCTATGCTATGCTATACTATGCTATGCTAAACTATGCTATGCCATGCTGCGTTGTGCTATGCTAAGCTATGCTATGATATGCTATGCGATGTTAAGCAGCGCTATGCTATGTCATGCTATGCTATGTTATGCTATGCTATGCTATGCTGCGCTATGCTATGCTATGCTCTGCTATGGTTGGCAATGTTATGCTGTGTTATGCTATGCTAATGCAGCGCTGCGTTATGCTAAGCTAAGCTAAGCTAAGCTAAGCTAACCCTCTATGCATCGAGACTAGCTCGGCATCAGTCGCACATTGCTTTTGCTTTGCCTTTCTTATGCTTTGCTTTTGATGTTGTTTTTGCTTTGCTTTGCTTTGCTGTCGCTGCTGTTGCTTTGCCTTTGCTTCGCTGCTATACTCTGCTATGATATGCTATGCTATGCTATGCTGCGCTGTGCTGTGCTGTGCTGCGCTATGCTATGCTATTCTGGGCTATGCTATGATATGCTGTGCTGCGCTGTGCTATGCTACGCTATGCTATACTATGCTGTGCTCTGCTATGCTAAAACTCAGCGAAGCTAAGATGAAGGTAAGCTAAGCTAAGATAAACCTGAGCTAAGATGCAGCTAAGCTAAGCTACGATGAAATACGCTAAGCTAAGATGAGATAAGCAAAGCTAAGCTAAGAGGACGTAACTGGGGGAACCGCGGGGCGGATCCTGGGGGAACCGCCCGGGGCGGGGAACACTGCCCGGCCCCTTTAAGCCAAGAGAGTAAGAACCCTTCTAGGCAGAGCCTAGGTAGGGAATAATCGTCGGCTCCCACGAAAAGGTGCAAACATATGGGAAGCGCTGGGGAAGACGAAGGCCCAGAACAGGCGGGAAACCATCGGATCCTGGGACCTGTGGTTATCTGTTTGTGTGTCCCTGGGCCCCTCCTCCTTCTCCTCCTCCTCCTCCTCCTCCTCCTCCTCCTCCTCCTCCTCCCCCTCCCCCTCTCCCTCCTCCTCCTCCTTCTCCTCCTCCTCCTCCTCCTCCTCCTCCTCCTCCACTCTTGCAGTGCATTCCCTGGCCCCCCCCCCTCGTCCGCGCGCACGCCTCGGGCCGCGATGTGCTGACCCCCCTTCTGTCTGGTCCCGTCCTCTGCACGGGGCTGTTTCCCTCCTCCCCTCCTCCTCCTCGTCCTCCTCGTCCTCGTCCTCCTCGTCCTCCTACTCCTCGTCCTCCTCGTCCTCGTCCTCCTCGTCCTCCTCCTCCTCGTCCTCCTCCGCCTCCTCCTCCTCGTCCTCCTCGTCCTCCTCCTCCTCCTCCTCCTCCTCCTCCTCCTCCTCCTCCTCCTCCTCCTCTGCACGGGGCTGTTCCACTCCCTGTTCGGCGCACCCGATCTCTCCCCTCCTCTGAACTCGGCTGCTTCGCCCCGCGCGGTGCGTCGTCGGACTCGCATCGCACTTGCGTGCGTCGCCACGCTCGGTGTCACTGAGTCCCTCGGCGCTCGTCACTCGACGCTGTCGGACTGCGGACCCTCGACAGGCGTCGATATAGCACAGCCTGTAGTCGCCCCCGAGCTAGCCCCTGCCGGCCCAGCGCGCAGCTTCACTGCAAGCGATGTCCCGCCTGCACGCCTCGGCAACGGCCCGCCGATCAAAAAGCGGCGCGTCGCCATGCGCCGCGGAAGACCAGGGCGCCAGCCCTGGGAGCGCGCGTGCGCGAGCGCGCGAGCAGGCGCGGCGCCCGCTGGCGAGCGTCCCCGGCGGAGGTACAAGCCCGTGGAGTTCAACGGCTGGGCCCAACGGCACTGGACTCGGCCCTTCGCTGGCGAGCGCTTCTCCCTCGTGTGGTTCACCCCCGTCGGCTGCGAGGGCCGCCCGGGGCTGGAGGCCAGCTGGAGGGGTGCCTCTTGGGGTCTGGGCCTCCTGGATGGGGTTGGAGCAGACGGGGTCGGAAGATCGCGCCGCATCGCCGATGCATCGGCGATGCGGCTCGGTGTGGCGCCCGACTTACTCCGCGTCGATGTCGCCGATGCACCGCCGATGTCGCCGCTGCATCGCCGCTGCATCGCTGATACAGCGCCGATGCACCGCCGGTGTATCGGCGATGCGGCGCGATCCTCCAACCCCATTTGCTCCTGCCCCCATCTAGGAGGCCTCTATCGGGGTGGGATGGGATGGCAGTTCATCGCTAGGGGGAAACATGCGAACCCTACCCCTACCCCCCCACGATTTCTGGGGGGCCGGGTGGGGTTCGCATGTGGCCCCCTAATCGCGTTTTCTAGGTGGTCCCCAGGGGCGCGAAGACGACCCTGCTCCAGAGGGCGGCGCGGGGGCGTGAGGGATAGCCGCGCGTGGCGCACCGCCGGGCGCTCGCGCGAGAGCAGGTGGCCTGGTTGACTGCTTGCCTTCGCCGAGCGCCTTCCACTGCTGGCGAAGTCCTACTCGCCGTCAAAAACCGGTCTCTCGATGTAAAACATGTGTGTACGTATACGTGTATATGTGTATATGTGTATCTATGTGTGCGTGTATGTGTATATAATACATACATACATACATACATACATACCATGCATTGCATGCATGCATGCATGCATGCATACATACAACCATACATACATACATACATACATACATACATCTACATACATACATACATACATACATACATACATACATACCTACATACATACATACCGTACGTACCGTATCGTACGCACGTACATACTAACATACATACATACATATTACATACATACATACATACATACAACATACATACAACATACATACATACATACATAACCTATACATACATACATACATACACACATACTTACATACTCAAATACCATACATCATACAACAATGACATACATACATACATACGTACGTACGTACGTACGTACGTACGTACGTACATACATACATAACATACATACCACACATTCATACAATATCTTATATATATTGCTATGTATTTATGTATGTAGTATGTAGGTGTATATATATATATATATATATATATATAAAAATATATGTAATCCCTGGGGGGCAGGCCTGGGGCCCACAAACAGCTGCCCCGACCCCCCATGGGAGGACGGGGCGGCCGGGGAGGTCCAAAATAGTCAAGGAGGGCCTCCAGAGGCTCCCCAGACGGCCCAAGCGTCAAGCGGGCCCCGGGTCGCCGAAAGACCGCTCCAGGACGCCCAAGATAGGCCGAAGACGGCCCGAGAGGCCCCCCAAGGCACTCCACCACGACGCTTCAAGACGCCTCTCCAGAGCGCTTCAAGAGGCCAAAGTCGGTCATTTTACGAAAATTTTGGAGAGATTTTGGCCTTCCAGCCTTTTCGGCTGTCCGACGTTCCAAGCCGGTTCCGTAGGCCCCCAAGAGCGCCCCAAGACGGCAAAAGAAGGCCCCCAGACGGCCCCAGAGGCGCCCAAGAGAGCCCCAAGATGGTCCCAAGATGCGCCCAAGAGGGGGACCACGACTCCAACATTCGACCCTCCCGCTTCAAGAGTACCCCAGGAGGCCCCAAGGCGCCCTCCAGAGGCCCCAGGATGCCCCCGAGAGGCACCCAGGAGACCCAAACAAGGCCTCCAGAGGCCACAAAACAGCCCCGAGGAGGTCCCACAACGGTCTCACAATCGCTACCGAGAAGCTGCGAAATTACCTTCACGACGTCCCCGACAGGCCAACCACGAGATCCAAACCAACACCCATGAGGCCTCTGACCCACCACCTAGGGCACCGTTTGGCGGGAGCAGGGACAGCATTTGTGCACAGCACGTTCCAGCGGGAGCCTTACGGAACACGCTGCAGGATGAGGAAGAATCAGAAGATAGGATGATAGAGAGTGTGTGCTGTGGAGGGAGGAATGATGGGGGAGCGAGAGTGAGGAGGAGGAGGAGGAGGAGGATGAGGAGGCATGCAGGAGGAATCGGAGGGGAACGACTACGCGATGAGGACACGACGATGCGGATGATGAGTCGTCGACGACGACAATGTGACGACGTCAACGATTGCCGCGACTGTTTTTGTTGGTGTGTTGAGGTGTGGCGTGGCAGTGTTCTTGGTTTCTTTTATGTCATTGGGTGTCCCTGGGTGACATAAAAACTTTTGATTGACATAAAACCAAAGGGCCGTGGGATTTCAATAAAACCCAAATCGCGTTGCCGCTCGAACCGTCCGAATGACATAAAGAAAGTGAGAACTGTTCCTGGAAACCTGACCGGACAAGAACGGGAAGCGTCGCTGTTGCCTTCTAGGTGTGTGAAATGTGCGCCGCACAGGTCTGTCGTGGCGTGCGTGCGTTTGCGCGTGCGCGTGCGCGTGCGTGGAGTATGTGCATGTGCGTCCGTGCGAGGTGGTCCGCAGCACTGCTCTTTTATGCCGTGCTGGTCTACCGTGCTCCTGCGGTCTGCGTGAACGTATGTTGCCTGTGCGTGTGTGTGTGTGTGTGTGTGTGTGAGCGAAAGAGAGCGTGTGCGTGTATGTGCGTGTGCCTGTGGGCGTGTGCCTGTGTGTGCGGCTGTGTGCAGCTCTGTGCATGTGTGCGAGCGTGTGTGCAGGGTGTGTGCTGGGCGGGCGAGACGGGGCGGGGCGCGACGTGGCCGTTCGAATCGTAGCGGCGTGGTCGTTTGATCCGGGCGAGGCGGGCTGAACCGAGGTGTGGCCGTTTGAACCGAGCCTCGCCCACGTCGCGGCCGTTTGAACCAGGGCGCGAGGCATGATTGTTCGAATTGTAATGGCCTGGCGATCAGGGGGGGGGGGGACTGCCTTTGGACCGAACGAGGCGTGAACGCATCGTGCCGCCTCTGTGTGCTCGAACGGGAGACAACACAGAGGCAAGGTAACAGGAGCACAGAGCACAGACAGGCCGGCAGTCAGCACGGCGGCCTGGAGGGCCCTGGGGTGTAGCCCAAGATGGCCTGCCCCTGTTTTTTGTTGTTGTTTTTTCTCTCTCCCTCTCTATCTCTCTATGTCTCTCTCTTTCTCTGGCTTTAAGCCCCCAAAGCTTCAGCTTCAGCACGGCAGACCAGAACAGCAGACCCGCACGGCAGACCAGCACAACACACCGACACGGCAGACCAGCACGGCAGTCTGGCACGGCAGACCAGCACGGCAGACCAGCACGGAAGCCCATAGGAACATAGCAGACCAGATCATGTTATTGACGCTGCTGTTGTTGGTGATGAACATGTTGCTGCTGATGGTGATGGTGATGCGTACGATGATGATAATGATGATGATGATGATGATGATGATGATGATGATGATGATGAGGATGATGATGATGATGATGAGTATGAGTATGAGTATTGTGATGATGATGGTGATGATGATGTGAGGAAGAATTATATGGACTTCTCGGGGTGTGCTTGGGAGATGTAGGGGTCCTCTGGAGAGCCTTTGGACTAGCAGTTTAAATCTGCGTAGCCGTTGTAACCCGACTCTCGTTTTTTTCATCGGTCTGACCGGTTTATCAGCTTACACGGCACAGCGCTGCAACACGACAGACGGCAGCAGCACGGCAGACCAGGAAGGTCAGACCCCAGGAGAACCCAGACCAGGAATCGGCAGACCAGAACGGCAGAACCGCCGGAGCACGACCGACCAGCACAGCTGACCACAGGAGAACGGCAGACCATCACAGCGTTGTTGCAACAGACGGTACTGGTACACTCCTAACTTGTTGAAGACGTCCCAACGCAATCGTCATGTTCGGCCGTATTGGGGCACTCTGGGGGTCGCCGTGGGGCCCGTTTTGTTTTTTGGGGGCCGTACGGATGCCCTCAGAAATGATTCCAAGACGACATTAGGCTCGCTTATTGTTTCATGATTGTTCGGCCGTCTTGAGGGCGCTCTTAGGGCATAATCTGCCGTGCTCCTCGTCTTGGTCTTCCGTCTCCTCGTCTTGGTCATCCTTTTCCGTCGCTTGAGGGCGCTCTTGGTGCGCTGGTTCTGCCGTGCTCCTCGTCTTGGTCTGCCGTGCTCCTTCGGTTTGGCAAGATGAGGGTTGCGAACATCTTACTTTTTGAGGATGTCTCGAGCGAAATGGCCATTTTGGGAAATCCGCCAACGAAAGATCCCGTGCAGCCCCGCAACCCATATAGTTAAAGATATATATATATATATATATATATATATATATACTCAAGGATTCAGCCAGAACGTCCCGCTTGCTTCTCGTATCTCGAAGACGCTTCCCGTCATCCGCCGGCGAGGACTTTCGGCTTTTCCGCTCGCCCGCCGGGTCTGTTTTCCGACGCCTGGCGGTCCCTGGAGATTGCCGCCTCGAAGTCGTTGACGCCTTGGAAGCGGGCGTGTGTTCGAGTGGGGTGACGCGGGCACATCTGTCTGCACGCCCCGATCAAATAGGTTCGCGCGCCAGCCCGCGCGCAGAGGCGGGCGCCCAATCGGAAATTGTGCGCCTATTATGTTTTTTTTTTTATGTCGGCTTTCTCGTTCCCTGGTGCTCTTGCGGGTGATGGTGATGGTGATTGCGATGATGCGGGAGCAGGATCACGGGCCTATCTTGGGCCCCTCTTGTAGCCTTCTTGGGCCTCTCTTGGGCCCCTCCTGAGCCTCCTGTTGAAGCCTTTGAAGGCTCCAAGAAGCTTCCAGAAGCGACAAGAATGCACCACAAGTTCAACGCGAGCCCCCTTCCATATATATAATATATATATAATATACATACATATCATATATATATATCTATATATATATATATTGTGATGGGGGGCGTCCATCTATATGTATATACATATGTTTATGTACCAACATTTCCTACATGAACTATGTGATATGTATGGTATGTATGTATGTATGTATGTATGTATGTATGTATGTATGTATGTGTGTATGTATATATAGCTGTCATTTCTAAGACAAGGCGCGCAGGGCAGCACCATCCCCAAGATCGAACGTTGCTGTGCAAGCGCTGTTTTAGTTGACGCTTTCCTACCCCTGATCCAGCAGGCAGCACGCGCCCCTAAGCATGCCATGGCGTGGCGCGTCGTCACCTACAACCCTCAGGTCTGGTATGCAGCAGGCCGGCCACAAGCTATCAGTCAAGCCTTTAAGTCGTACCATTTCGTTGTACTTCCTGGCACTTCGAAAGCAGGTCCAGAATATGTGCAGACTCTACCACAATCCCAGCATATATTTTACCACTCTGGACACGATGGGCGACCCCTCAATCGGAGCAGTGGCATCGCCATTGGCATCAGCCGACGAATCCACCAGCAGCATCATCTCCGACACGTGCACGTCCCAGCCGAATTCCGAGGACGCGTACTGGTTCTTCGGTTTCTCCGAGGCGACGTTGATATTACACTTGTGGCAGTGTACCAGCACGTGGAGCCCACCAGCGACACAGCTCGACAAAAAGCCTGTCAGATATGGAAGTGGCTCGAACACTACATCAGCACCTTACCTCACCGCACCTATCCAATCCTGCTTGGTGACTTCAACGGCTGGACCGGCACATACGACATGGGAAACGGGATCTGGGCCTACCAACCTACTCCAGCGGTGGGGCCCCTCACGGTTCAGAAGGAGAATTTCAACGGAGGTCAGCTTAGATGGGTCTGCGAACGGCAGCACTTGGCACTTGTCAACACTTTCAAAGGCGGCGGCCCTACCTACTATAGCCGTGTTGCTGCCTCCCAAATCGATTATATCGCTGTTCCCCAGTCTCAACTTGGCAGCGTGTCTTGGTGCAAAGTTCTTGAAACCTTGGGGCAATCTCTTCAGTACATGGCAGCACCTGGACGACGAGATCATCGCCCACTGGCATGTGAGGTGCGACATCGACTGCGGTATTCTGGAGTGCCAAAAACCACAGCAGCGCGTTGGGACCGACATCTCTTGGCGAAGTGCGTGCACGATCGGAGACGAACCCATGCCGTTTGTCATCAATTGGAAGATGCTTGTCGTAACCAGCTCCCCCTCACAGATATGTCTTGCGAGCTACCTCCGACTCCCGACCAAGTTCTGGACGTACTGGACGATTGCTTCTGGCAAACATCGGCGCATTTTACCGTGGCTGCCCGGAGTCACCAACGCCCCCCAGGAACCCAGCGTGCCATCGATGCCCTCACGACTGCTAAACGCGACATCCAGAATTACGAATTCGACGCCACGGTCCTGCTCGAGGCCCCGCACCACCAGTATTGTACATTGCAGTTTCAGTCATATATGCTCCACGCATGGCAACTACAAGTCCGGTATTGGAAACGCCGGCGCGAGCTCCAACAACTACTCAAACATGATCGTCGTCAGTATGAAGCTGAACTTGCCGACTCTCTTCGTCAAGCTTGGCGGCACCGGGACCACCACGCTGTCTGGGCAATCGCCCGGCAAATGTCTGGCTCCAAGCTTGGCCCCAAAAAGCGGCTCTTTGACCGTGCTGCGCCAGAATCACCGACAGCCGCTGAGTGGTACGCAGCACAACGGTTACCAGGACACGAAGGAGGACAGATGGCTTCCTATCATACGCCACCGCCTCAGCCACAACCACGACCTTTCAGTGACGACCTCCGTGCTGTCGCTCACGCCCGTGCGCGTCGAGATTTCGAAGGGCTGCAGCACCGAGCACGGCGCGCCAAACTTCGCAAGACGACGCTCCCTGGTACCATCCCCTTCGAACTATACCGCATGGCCCTCCACCCCAATGACGCTCCCTCCCCCCAAACCGCCGGACTCGGCAGCAACGAGCCCGACGTACACCTCCCGAATTTCCAAGCTCTCCTCCACAATTTGCTATGGTCGATCCGGCTCTACGGCGCCACCCCTACCAGATGGCACCACAGCCGTGCATACCCACTACCAAAACACAACGACAAGCCGGGATGCAAGGGTCTGCGGCTCATTCATGTGTTGGACGGCCTTGGGAAGTCATATTACGCTCATCTCTGGTCTCGTGCTGGGCCGTACGCTTCCCGCCCATATGCATACGGTTACATTCGGCATCGATGTAGAGAGGCTGCTATCATGCAGCGGCAGGTCCTCATTACCCGCCTCATGGCTGCGAAGAAATCTTATGCTCTCAGCTTCCATGACGCCACCAACGCATTTCCCAGCCCAGCGCATGCGCACCTGGACGCTGCTATACACGCCATCGCCGACCCCGCCGACGAGCAGCTCCTTCAGCAGCGACACCGTCAAGCAGCTACCACCATCCGCGCCGCAGATTCGGAACTCCATCTACGCTTGGGCAGCGGAGCTCTCCAAGGAGACGTCATTGCTGGCCCCTTGTTTCTCGAGGTCGCGCACCCCGCTATCGACCAATGGCGACAGGCCACTGCAGACCCGCAGCTGCTCTTCAAGCACCCCGTGTACGACTGTTGCTACGATGTCTCCATCACGACCTACGCAGATGACAACTCCAAAGCCCACGTCGTCACTGATGTTGATTCGCTGGTCGCCTCCACCGCCCATTCAAATCAATGCCTCAACGACGCTCTCTCGCAACGGAACATCGCACAAAACGAAACTAAGATGGAGCATGTCGTTCACTTCTGCGGCCATGGTGCGGACGCCCGCATGCGACAGGTCTACCACCAAGGACTTCTGGCAGGCAGCGTTCTTCCACATGCTCGTTATCTCGGGCCCCATCTGCACCATAGTGGAAGAAGTGGTCCCGAAATCACCCGACGACTTCGCGCCGCACAGATTGGCTGGTCGACTATGGGCAAGTTCTGGGCCAAGTGCCGGGACTACACTACCCGCCGAATGCTATTTATGTCTATGGTTCAAGGCGCGTTATATTCGGGCATGGAGTGCTTTACTCTCACATCTTCTGAACATGGTCAGTTCGATCGCTTCTTGCTTGGCAAGATCCGTAAGCTCATGCATGGTACAGGTTGTAAGAAGCAGGTCAACAACGGAGTCACCCGCTACACGGCTGCAGATTCTCAACAAGTATGGCGATGGATCCGGCTTGCGCCGTCGCAGATCGAGCTACGCATACGACGCCTCCAGTTCTGGCAGAGGGTGTCTCGATTTCCCCACGACCACAACCAACTACTCGCCACTATGTTTGGGCAGGCGCCGTGGGAAGAAGAACCGATGGTCGACGCAGCCGGGAAAATCACTGGCAACCCTCACAAATGGATTGCGCTGCTGCAGGCGGACATTGCCGAGTTGCTTTCACTTGACTCCGCAGACGCCCTCTCGCGCGCTGTGGGCGAGAATCTGTTCACGATCTTCACCTCCAATTCGGATCTCTTCGTTGCTATCGATGCCACCGAGCTTCGCCAGAAGTACCTATCTGTCGAAATCCCACCCCCAGGTCACGTCTCGCAGCCTGCCGATGCAGATCCAACGCCTCCTCCTGCCGATATATTTATGCATGTGTGTGAAATACCGACACCGGAAGGCGGAATTTGTGGACAAGTGTTTCCGACTGCGCAGAGCCTGGCAGTGCACCAAGCTCACAGCCAATCCGAAGGCCATGGCCAAATTCTACAATCCACACTGGCCACAGTCACAAACCAGTGCCCCTGGTGCCGGAAGGTTTTTGCATCTTTGCGAGTTGCGCAGTACCATGTACGACAAACTATCGCTAGAGGGTATTGTGTGGGAAGAGGGAGTGCTACTCATCATCATGTTCATCCTCCTTCTTGCCTCGCTTGCCCCCTGTGTAGCCGTACTTGTGCTCGATTGCCAGAACTCCAGCAGCATATATCCGGACATTTCGTGCACATCCGGCCGGATGGGCGCCCTCCTGACGCCGGCTGATGGCCGCCGTGCCCAGCGACAGCGCGTGGGTGGCAGTGCGGCAGAGGAGCAGGCACAGGCCCAACTCCAACGGGAAATTTTGACCTTGGTGGCCCAGCTCGCCCTGAAGCTGGACCTGGATGTGCGCGAGCTGCGGGCTGCCACGATCACCACCGTCGTCGCGAAGAGGACGGACCCCATCATTGAAGCTGGCCAGAACGAAATGACATCCTTCGAGGAGCGCCTCAAAGAGCTCCGGGACCAGAAGGCCGACACGACCGAGGCGGGGAACAAGCAGGTGCGCCTCTGGGCGCGCATCGTCGACACCATCGTGAAAACCGACCACGGCCCTGAGCTCAAGCAGGCCATCGACATACTGAAGGAGCACCACGCCGCCGTTACGACGACCACCTACCTCGCCGAGCGCGTGCATCTCTGCAAGTTCAGGAAGGCCTTCGACAAGCACTCGGTGAAGCTTCACTTCGCGGTCGTCCCGGAGATGGCTCCCATAATGTATGCCATTGTGAAGGTTCTCGAGGCCGCAGGGGCCAAGCGCAAGACCGGCCAGGAGGCCTCCGGCTCTCTCGTTCGTGAGCTTCAGAACCGGCTGGACCGTCTGAGGGAGCTGCGGTAGAGGTCCTCTGCGGACTGGTAGAGGAATGCCCCGCCAGATTTTGATTCCCGTTGCTCTGTGTCTCACGCCGATGGATCCAGAGATCCAGACAGTAGGGACGACAATCTGACATGATTGTGCAAGTGCTTCTTTGTTACTCTCGCCGCTTCCTTGGCATCCCTGGTCCCTTGCTGCTTCCTCTGTCTCTGTCTCCCCCCTTCCCTCCCCCTCTCCTTGGTCCGCCCCTCCCTCGTCCCTCTCGTCTCCCCCGCTGCCCCGTCTTGCCGCCTTCCACCCTCCATCTCTCGTCTTCGGAAGCCGGCTCAGCAAGCGCTGGGGCGCATGCTGCTTGCCCGAGGCCACCGGTCCCTTCCCGTTCTGGCCCTGCGACAGAGCAACGATTTGTTCCTGGCCAGGGGCGGGGTATCCAGGTGAGCCGTTTCGGCCGCTCCCCCCCGTTTTTCGTCTGAAAGGGGGGGCCGTGGCTAGGGGGGTCTTTGATTTGATCGCGACAGGCGTCGCTTGCTCGTGCCTGGCCCCTCCAGTGGCCACAGACACGTTCCGAGACCGAGACCGAGATGTATGTATGCATATATGTATGTATGCATGCATGCATGCATGCATGCATGTAGGTAGGTAGGTAGGTAGGTAGGTATGTATGTATGTATGTATGTATGTATGTATGTATGGATATATATATATATATATATATATATATATATATATATATATATATATATATATCGGGGTACCGGGGGCGGGGGCCCTCGCCAAGCTGCCCCCCGTCGCCATGGTGGCTTCAGGTCCCCCCGGAGAGTCCCGGCCGTGCCGTGAGCCTGCCTAGAGAGAGCCCCAGGACGAGGCCGGAGTGCCCCCACGGGCCCCCAATCGGGGGCGGAAAAGAGGGGGGTGATGACTAGGGGGGGGTGGATATCATGGCGGGGGCCATGATATTTCCCCAGATTTCAGGGCGCCTCTTCTTGTTTCATTACGTCCCTGGCCCCCCCGCTGGGCCGCGCACATGCCGCCGGTCATGATTTGCGCCCCCCCCTCTTGGACACCCCCCTCTTGGCCGCTCCCGACCCAAGACGTCCCCAGAGGCCCTCGAAACGACCAAGATGAGCCCAAGACGGCCCAAGCGGCCGCCGAGACGCTCCAAGAGGTTTCCAAGAGGTCTCCCCGGAGGACCCCGAGGAGGGAGAATTGTTAATTTCCCATGATGTTTTACGATGTTTTTGGCCTTCTCGCCCTTTCGCCTTCCCGACGCTCCAAGACGGCCCAAGACGGCCCGCCAGGACACCCCAAGACGGCCCAAGAGGCCCCAAAGACGCTCCCCTGACGGCCCAAGAGACACCCAAGACAGCCCAAGAGGACTCCAAGGCGGCCCCAAGAGGGACCCCAGAGGACGACCAAACATTCAAAAATCCACTTTTCCGCCCCGAGAGGGCCCCAGGAGGCTCCAAGAGGGCCCGAAGGGGTCCCCAGAGGTCCTCAAGGGTCCCCAGGGAGATCCGAAGAGACCCCAAGAGGCCTCCAAAAGACTGCAAGAGACGACAAATACAGGCCCAGAGACCCCCAAGAGACCCCCAAGAGCCCCATGGAGCCTTCAGGCCAACACAAGCCGAGGAGGCCCCGCCCCGCCCGCGCGAGACCTTTCTTCGCCCCAATGTTCCGGACAAGGCTTTCCGGAACATGGGAAGGGAAGGGGATCATGCGCCGCCGACATCGACGACGACGACGATCGCGCAAGGTGCAGAGGGCAGGGGTCCAGGGTTCAGGGTACGAGCGAATAGGGCGCAGGAGCGCATGAGAATTATCAGAGGCCCCCCCATATTCCAGAAGCGCGCTTCTGGAACATGGGGTGGGACCAGGCCGTTTCCACACTCAGAATCTGAGCGTGCGCGAAGCGCGCGCTCAGGTTCCAGTGTGTATAATATATATATATATGTGTATATATTATATATATATATTATATATATATATATATATATATATATATTATATATTATATATATATATATTATATATATAAATATATATATATATATATATAGTAAGTCCCCCCCCCCGTGGCGGATCCAGGCTATTTGCGGGTAGTTTATTATTGAATCGCTTCGCTCATTCCGCCGGCCCATTTCGCATGACTGAGCCTCTTGGGGCCGCTGGGGGGCCTCTTCAGCGTCGCTTGGGGGCCTCCTGAGGGCCTCTTGGGGGCTTTTGGGGCCTCTCAGGGGCCTCTTGAGGCCTCCTGGGGGCTTCTTAAGGCCGAGGGCTCGAAGTTTTGTTTTGTGTTCCCCCTTTGGGGCATCGCTTGGGGCCCTCTTGGGCCCCTCTTGGGCCGTCTTGGATGCCTCTGGGGCCGTCTTGGAGCCCTCTTGGGCCATCTTGGGGCCTTCTTGGGAGCTTCTTGGGCCCTCTTGGGGCGATCTTGGGGGCCTCTTGGGCCGTCTTGGGGCGTCGGGAAGCCGAAAAGATGGACACGCCAAAATCTGCCCAAAACCTAAGGAAAAGTAATGAATTTTGCCTCTTGGGGCCCTCTGGGGAGTGCTCTTGGAGGCCTCTTGGGGCGTCTGGGGGCCATCTTGGGCGTCTTGGAACGATCGTGTGGCATCTCGGAGCACTCTTGAACCATCTTGGAGGGCTCTTGGCGGCCTCGTGGCCCTTCTTGGGGCTCTCTGGAGGGCCACGGGGGCGGCGCCCAGGAGGAAAACCATCTCTGACCCGACCCTGCCGGGGATCGCCCGGGGTACTTTTCGTCCGGGGACCCCAGGGGCCGCCCCGCGCGCGCGAAGTATTATTTAGCAGTTACCGGAGATCTTAGCACGCCTCTGGCCCGTTGGGCCGGCGAATTTGCGAGTAGCGGATCGCGCTTGTCCATCCTTCTGGATGCCCGCAGCTCGACTCGGTTCCCGGACCACTGCCCGGAAGCGGGCCTGGGGCGGCGAGAAGTGGGGGGGGGGCAGCCTGGGCTGCCGAGCAGGTGCCCTCCCGGGCCCCCAACGGGGCCCCTGCGGGCCCCCCACAGGGGGGGCCCCTGGGGCCCCAGGAGGCCTCCTGTCCCCACCCCCCCTCACGCATCGCCCCCCCTGATAGTGAAACTCCCGCAAGAGAGGGCTGATCTTCCCTCAGATTGAAGCTCATATGCTGATGCCCAGTGTGAAAATCTGTTTGACTCGTAGAGCTTCCCTAAGAGCGTTAGCGGCGAAGCTAGAAGAGTAATTCTGGCGCGCTGGGGGGCTAGCTGGCAAAAAAATCTCGCTGAAGTTCGCGCCCGAGGGCTGCGTCGCGCCCCTGGGCGTGACCCGCCCGCCCCCCTCCGATCGGGGGGGGGGGCGCCGCGCCCCCCCCCCCCCGCGCGGGAGCACGTGCGCACCGGGGGCGCGGAGGTCGCACACAAGGAGGAAAGCTCTCCTCTTGCGCGGGGCCTGGATGGCCTCCTCCTCCCCCAGGAGCATCGTTTCGTCCCTTCCTCCCTGCCCCGCTCCTCTCCGCTGTGCTTCCATTCCCCCTCGCTCATCTCCTGTCCCTGCCTCTTGCCCCCTCCCTCCCTCCTGCCTCCTGCTCACTGGGCCAAGGCGTCACCTACCGCTGGACAGATGTTGCCAGCTATATTTTCAATTGTGAGCAAGGCATGCCACCTACCAGAAAGGAATCATCCGAGGGGAGGAGGAGCGAGAAGCAAAAACATCAGTATCGATTGATGAGGACGGGTGGGTGGCTGGGAGGGGAGGGCAAGGGCGTGGGCGAAACGGCAGAGGAGGAGGAGGAAATGGAGAAGGATTATCAGGAGGGGTGGCGCATGTGGTGGGATGAGGGTGAGGAGGAGGAGGAGGAGAAGGAGGAGGATGAGGAGGAACAAGAAGTTAAAGAGGGATACTTTGTATGGCAAGGAGGATCATGAGCAGGAGCCGGCTCAGGAACAACAGCATGATGACGTTGGCGACGACGAAGATGTTGACGACGAAGACGTCGATGATGATGATGATGATGATGATGATGATGATGATGATGATGATGACGACGACAATAATGATGTTGATGGTTGTGATGGTGATGATGAGGATGCAGTTGGCGCTTTTTATGACGATGCTGATGATGATGCTGCTGCTGATGATGCTGCTGGTCATGATGATGATGATGATGATGATGATGATGATGATGATGATGATGATCATTCTTCTTATGTTTATATTGTTGCTGATGCTACTGCTGCTGCTGCCGACGACGACGATTATGATGATGAGGATGATGATGATTATGATGCTGATGATGATCTTGATGATGATGATGATGATGATGATGATGATGATGATGATGATGATGATGATGATGATGATGATGATGATGATGCTCCTGCTTCTGCTGCTGCTGATGACGCTGCTGTTGTTGATGATGAAGATGATGGTGGTGATGATCATGTTGAGCATGGTGAAAGAACCGAACGCGACCTCAATTAATTTAGGGACAAAGTCCCCTTGAATGGGCGCATTGCTAGGCATTGCCTGGCATCGATTGGCATTGCTTTGCGCTGCCTTGCATTGTGTGGCGTTGTTTTGCACTGCTTGCCCGTACAATGCGCAGCTATGCATTGCTTGGCCTTGCTTGGTATTCCTTGGCAGCGCATTGCTTGGCATTGCTAGACAGCAAGGAACCAAGACCATGGAGAAAGAACACACGGCATAAATATAAGCGTTCGGAGCTCCATCTGGATTTCTTGAATCGGCGCTGGGCCCCCCCTGGCGGCGTCCCCGGCGTCTCCCCTGGCGCGCGGAGCGCGCCAGGGAGGGTGTGGGTCCAGCGCCGATCCAAGAAATCTGCGCAAACCTTCAAAAGTTTATGATATGCATTTTTCAGAGGAAGGCAGCAGGAAACCAAGGCAAAAGAACCCGAGGAAGCCATCCAGAAATTAAAGCCGAGGATTTTGAGGAAGGCAGCAGGGAACCAAGAAAAAGAACCCGAGGAAGGCAGCAAGGAACCGAGACCAAGGAACCCGAGGAGGGCAGCAGGGTACCAAGACAAGAAAACCCGAGGAAGGCATCAAGGACCAAGACCAGGGAACCCGAGGAAGGGAGCAAGGAACCAAGACCGAGGAACCCGCGGAAGGCAGCAAGGAACCAAGACGAAGGAACCCGAGGAAGGCAGCAGGGAGCCGAGACAGGATCCCGAGGATGGCAGCAAGGAGCAAAGACCAAGGAACCCGACGAAAGCCGAGCGCCGCCTGCCGGGAGCGACGTCGGAGAGGCTTATTTTCCCCAGAGACACGCAGAGGCCCATTGGGCCTTAGGCAAAGACAAGTTGTGGGACTTAGCAAAGAGACGCCATATGTGAGCGAGACGCCATATGTGGGCAACTGCACGGGAGCGTGTCACCTCTCAGCACAGGCTGGGCAATCAGACCAGAGCGCGTCATGTGGTCTTGGCACTGCGCTGCTTCGCGTGGAATGGTATTGCTTTGCACTGCATTGCTTGGCGCTGCTTGGCGTTGCTTTGCGCTGCTCTGCAATGTTGAGCCTGGCTTGGCAGTGCGTGCCAGTGCTTGGCACTGCCTGACATTGAGGGCACCCGAGGCGGGTGCCAAGGCACCAAGACCAGGGTAACCCGTGGAAGGCAGCAAGGAATCAAGACCAAGAGACCCCAGGAACGCAGCAGGGAACCAAGACGAAAGACCAAAGGAAGGCAGTAAGGAACCGAGACCAGGGACCCCGAAGAAGGCAGCAAGGAACCAAGACCAAGGAACCCGAGGAAGACAGCAGGGAACCAAAACAAAGGAAACCGAGGAAGGCAGCAGGGAGCCGAGACAGGAACCCGAGTAAGGCAGCAACGAGCAAAAACCAAGGAGCCCTAGGAAAGCCAAACGCCGCCTCTCTGGAGCGACGTCGGAGGTACCGGTTCCTTCACAGACAAGCGAGAACATCTCAGGCATTGCTCAAGTGGGAGGACTGACAGTAAGATGCCACACGTGAGTGTACGTGAGGCAACCACGCCCCAGCGCGTCATTTGTTAGCACAGGGCTGGGCTAGAAATCAAGACCAAGGAACCGCGGACCGCCGGGGACTGCCTCACTAACTCGGCTCCGGCAGCCATGATATGTTTCTCTACAAACGAGCAAGAATCCCGTAGGCAAGCCTATTGGGAGAATAGCATGTGGAGGCAGTTGAGGAGGAAAAGGAGGGAGGACAAGGAGGGAGGAGAAGGAGAAGGAGGACGAGGAGGAGGAGGAGGAGGAGGAGGAGGAGGAGGAGGTGGGCGCATGCCGCGTAGCGTGCTAGTTCCACGTCACTTGGCCCCACCCTCTGGCAAACAGCGGGAGAATCGGGTGAAGGAGGATGGGGAATCTATGATGAGGAGATTGGAGAGGCGGAGGAGGCGTCCGAGGGTGGAGGAGGATGGATGAGGCAGGAGCAGCGGGAGGAGGAGAAGGACGATGAAGAGTAAAACGGAGAGGAAGAGCAGCAGGGGAAGGAAAAGGGGGGGGATGAGAAGGAAGGATGAAGAGGGGATGCGGGGATGATGGGAGAGGGCGAGCGGGAAAGAGGGGGAGGAGGAATTCCAGACTGCCCGTGGCGTGTTCGCGAGGGCCAGCGGGCCTCCTGTGCCTCTGACAGCTCTCTGCCTCCGCTCTCCTCCCCACCTCCCTCCTTCCTGCTTCTCTCCTCCCTCGTGCCTCTCCCTCCTTCCATCTTCCCCCGTCCTCTTCCCCCTCCTCCTTCCCCCTCCACCCTCTTTCCCCTCGTCCCCCTCCTGCCT
>CAUYUJ010019465.1:67872-82872 GCA_963575745.1 Prorocentrum cordatum
CCACGGCCGTTGAAGAAGTTCCTGCATTCAGGGTGCTCTAGGTTCCCCCCCCGTGTGCGCGCGCGCGGGGTTTCAGGGCTCGGTTTCTTGCGAGGGTTTATTGCGGCCGCGTCCACACTGTGTGGAGCGCAGCAGGACATCGGAGGTCTGGGTGCATCTGAGACCAGGGCCTGTGCATGTCGGCTTCCAGAGAAAGGGCCTTGCCTTCGGCATGCACAGTCAGCCCGCATGGTTAGGATAGGCAACCTTCCCAAGGGTATCATTGCATCCTTGCCTCCTCGGTCCATCCTTGGCCACTTTCGCTGGCCGCGCCCAACTCGCAAGGTGTCGACATGGCCCTCCAAGGCTCTTGCATCCTTACCGCGCATCCTTAATATACGGGTTGACTGTATCTCTCCTTCGGCCGAAGGTTGGCGGAAGGCCGTCGTTGTCCAAGCGGCGTCAGATTCGCTTGAGGAAGCCAGCAGAAGGTCGGCGGAAGGTGGCGGAAGAATTAGCCTGGCGAAGAGTCCAACCATATGCTGTTGTGAGTCCCCCAATTGTGGTTATCGTCTTCGGTGGAGCTCCCTATGGGGCCACGAAGAGCTGTACTGGGTGGGGGGGACGCATGCGAATTTTGCCACTGGGGCCTTCGGTGAAGCTCCCTACAGGCCACGAAACTCTGTACTGGGTGGGGCGAACTTTGCCACTGGGGCCTTCGGTGGAGCTCCCGATGGGGCCACGAAACTCTGTACTGGCTGGGAGGGACGGATGCGGACGATTCCAATGGGGCCTTCGGTGGAGCTCCCTATAGGGCCACGAAGCGCTGCACTGGGTGGGGGAATCGCATTTGGACTTTGCCACTGGCCACGAAGCGCTGCACTGTGTGGGCTGGGGGGACGCATGCGGACGATGCCACTGGGGCCGCCGGTGGAGCTCCCTATGGGGCCACGTAGCGCTGTACTGGGTGGAGGGGACGCATGCGGGATGTAGCACTTGCACCTTCGGTGGAGCTCCCTATGGGGCCACGAAGCGCTGTACTGTGTGGGGGGGACGCATGCGGACGGTGGCACTGGGGCCCTCGGTGGAGGTCCCCATGGGGCCACGAAGCGTTGCATTGAGTGGGGGGGACGCATGCGGGCGGTAGCAATGGGACCTTCGGTGGAGCTCCCTATGGGGCCACGGAGCGCTGTACTGGGTGGGGGGGCCGCCCATGTGGGCGGTAGCACTTGTGCCGCCCGTAGAGCTCCCTACGGGGCCACGAAACGCTATACTGGGGGGGGGGGCGCATGCGGGCGTTAGCACTGGCGCTGCCGGTGGAACTCTCTTTTTGGGGCCACGAAGCGCTGTGCTGGGTGGGGGGACGCATGCGGACTGCGCCACTGGGGCCTTCGGTGGAGCTTCCAATGGGGCCACGGAGCGCTGTACTGGGGGGGGTGGGGGCGCATCTGGGCGGTAGCACTGGGATGGGCGGTAGCACCTGGGGCCTTCGGTGGAGCTCCCCGGGGGGGCACGAGATGTGTGAGGGGTGTGCCGAAGTGAGGAGGGTGACTGGAGGGGAAGGATGGGGGAGGAGGAAGGAAGAGAAGAGTGAACGCGGGGCGCTGTCTCTTCCAAGCGAGGACCCAACGCCTCAGGATGGCTTGGGGGAACAAGAAGTGTCTGTATTTGTGGACTCAGAGTTGCCATGGTCCGATGCGCAGCAGCTCGCCCGGGGAACCGAGGTCCCGGCTCTCCATGAGGCGGGGGCCCGAGAACGTCCATCGTTACCGACCATCTCCTGGGCCTCCTCCTCCTCCTCCCCCTCCTCCTCCCCCTCCCCCTCCTCCCCCTCCTCCTCCTCCTCCTCCTCCTCCTCCTCCTCCTCCTCCTCCTCCTCCACCTCTTCCTCCTGCTCCTCCTCCTCCCCTCCCTCCCTCCTCCTCCTCTCTCCCTCCTCTCTCCTCCTCCTCCTCCTCCTCCCCCCCCTCTCCTCCTCCTCCTCCTCCTCTCCTCCTCCTCCTCCTCCTCCTCCTCCTCGTCCTCGTCCTCGTCCTCGTCCTCGTCCCCGCGGTGGATACAGTGAGCGGCTCGAATAAGGAGCACTTGCTTTTCAAAAGGGGCTCGGTCGTTCCTTAGGTCTGCATGCGGTATTTATCGTTCCTCATGCGTTATGTGTTATTCAATCGCTTCGCTCATTCCGCCGGCCCATATTGCAGCATCACTGGCGCTTGCCTGCGTGCCCGGGGGGTATTTGGGGGGCCTCCTGGGGCCGGTTGGGGGGCCTCTTGGGGGCATCCTGAGGGCTTCTGGGGGGTCTCTTGGGGCTTCTTAGGGGTTTTAGGGCTACCCGGGGGCTTCGTAGGGCCGTGGGCTCGAAATGTCGTTTCGGGTCCCCGCCCTGGGGCCCTCTTGAGGCGTTCTTTTGGTTTTCTTTCCAGGATGGTTTCTGATGGGTTCCAGGGCTTCTGCAGGATTCCAGAGCTCGTGGAGTGTTTCTGGAGGGTGCCTGTATGGCTCCTTGGGGGGCTTCGGTTTCTAGAAGGTGCTCGCTGGTTTCCCGGAGGTTGGGGGGGCTCGTAGAGGTCCTGCAAGAGCTCCACGGGGCCCGCTGCGCGGAAGAAGGTGAAAGCAATGTAACCGACCCGGACGCAGCGATTGCTGGAAGACGGAGGGTGCGACGTCGGGTCGGCGGAGCGCTGAGCCATTGAGGGGAAAGTGAAACGACATGTAGGGGTGTGATTTGACGGATCCAGAGCAAGGAGGGCTGGAAGAAAAAAACCTTCGCTGATGCTCTGGCGGTTGGCCAGATTGTAGCATCGCTGGCGCTTGCTCGCGTGCTCGGGGGGGCATTTTGGGGGCCTCCTGGGGCCGCTTGGGGGCTTCTTGGGAGCTTCCTGAGAGCCTCTGGGGGGTCTCTTGGGGCCTCTTAGGGGCCTCTTGGGACCTCCTGGGGGCTTCTTGGGGCCGAGGGCTGGAAATGTTGTTTCGTGTTCCCCCTCTTGGGGCGTTCTTGGGGCCCTCTTGGGCCGTCTTGGAGACCTCTTGGGCCGTCTTGGAGCCCTCTTGGGCCGTCTTGGGGCTCTCTTGGGGGCCTCTTAAGCCCTCTTGGGGCGATCTTGGAGTCGTCTTGGGCTGTCTTGGGGCTTCGGGAAGCGGAAAAGGTGGAAAAGCCAAAATATGTCCAAAACCTAAGGAAAAGCAATGAATTTTGCCTCTTGGGGCCCTCTTGGGAGTACGCTTGGAGACCTCTTGGAGCGTCTGGGGGCCATCTTGGGCGTCTTGGAGCGATCTTGTGGCATCTCGGACGCCTCGTGTACCATCTTGGGGACCTCTTGCGGGCCTCTTGGTTTTGTTTGGGTCCTCGGGGACGTTTTCGGAGCCCTGTTGGTGCGCTCGTGGAGCGCTCGGGGGGACCCGGCCGGGGACCGGCCGGGACCTGGTCGGGGTACTTTTCGTCTGGGGACCCCCAGGGGCCGCCCCGCGCGCGCGAAGTAGAAACATTGTAGAGCAGTTACCGGAGATCTTAGCACGCCTCTGGCCCGTTGGGCCGGCGAATTGATCGCTCCTTACGCGTTATTCCGTAGGAAAAAAGTGGCTTCGTTCCGTATTTATCGTTCCTTAGGGCAGGCCGAGTATTGTACGTACAGATCCCAGGCTCGGAATGGGCACACATCAAGTGCGCTCTTGCCGTTGCCGCTGCAGCTCCCCCGGGGCTGTCAAGCCCGCGGCCTAAGAGAGGTCATCGCAGACTGCAGCAGCCGATCTCTCTCTCTCTCTCTCTCGCTCTCTCCCTCTCTCTGCCCTTTGGGCCTTTTCGGATCCCGGTCTACTTCAAGCGCCCTCCTACTCCAAGAGCCGAGGCGCTTCTGCTGTGTCCATTGGGAGGGCGTGAGCCCACTCTGCTTTCGTAATAAAGGGAAGGGGGTCTCATTTCGGGGGGGGGTCTTTTCCAGGCTATCTTGGAGGGCCTGGGGGGTCTGGGGACGATGTTTTGGAGGGTTCTCCCACGGGGGAGGTCTGAAATGGCTTGTCGTGGAGGGTCCAGACCCCCTCCCTTTTATTACGAAATCTGGAGTATCCTGCGTCATGCTTTCACCCACTTCTTCCAGCCGACGCGTGCGGAGAGAGCGGGGTTGCGCTGCCCGACAGCAGGGCCTGCTCCTCCGGAGCAGGACTCGCTGCCCGCGCCGCCGCGGGCGTTGCCCACTCGAGACAGCAGGCCGCCTGTCCAGCGGCGGCCGCTGCCGATGCTCCGAGCTCGGCGGCGGGAGTGGTCCCGCCGTCCCCCAGGGCGCCCGGGTCGGGGGCAATCGCCCGGAGGCGGGCCTGGGTCTCAGCGGAGCGGCCTGCAGGGCCAGCCCGCCGCTGGTGCTCCTCACCGTGAGCGCAGCCTTCCCCTCGTCCGCCTTGCTGTGCCCCCCTGCGGTAGCGCTTGTTGTTGGGAGTCGTGCCCCCCTTCTTCCGTGCCCATGCCGGGCGTCCAAACAGGAGCCGGAAACGCGAGGCCGCGCGCCGTTCTGGCGATCAGCCGCCGCGTGGCGTGCTAAGCTGGCCCTCGCCCTCTCCCGCGCGCTCCGCGTGCGAGTCTGGCCACTTGTGCCTCTAGCGTCCCGACGCGGTCGGCAAGCACGCCCGCTCGGACAAGTCGATCCGGGGATTTCGTGTGGGCCCACGGGGTAAAGGGAAAGGAGCAGGATGCAGTCCCATGACTGCTTCCAAGACTCTCCAGATCTTCCACTGTTCCACGCGGGCTGCAGAAGCGAGGGCCTCGAGGCACTCCAGAGTTCCTGGAACGTATCCTGAGCCAATCGTATCGTGGGATCGTTCTCGTCCTGCCAGGTGGGTGGGGCACCGGACGAGGCCAGGACGAAGACAACAATTCGTTCCAGATTGCTCCGAAACGCCCCCAGAGCGTCTCGGAAGGCTCTGAGAATGCCGCGGCGTCCGATGCAGATCCTGCAGAGCCGCCGGATTTCAGAGTTTCTCGATTTTCTTCGAGTTTCAGAGTTTTTCGAGGAGGAGGAGGAGGAGGAGGAGGAGGAGGAGGAGGAGGAGGAGGAGGAGGAGGACGATGAGGAGGCCTCCGCCTGCCACCGATCGGCAATCGCGCCCTGTGCCGCGCGGGGCGCCGGCCGGGCACCCTGTCGTCGAGCCTCGTCGCCCCCAGGTTGCCAGAGTGGCTGTTCTCCCCCCCTTTCTTTCTCCTCCGCCCTGCCTTCTGCTCCCGCCCCCGAGGAGGAGGAGGAGGAGGAGGAGGAGGAGGAGGAGGAGGAGGAGGAGGAGGAGGAGGATGGAGGAGGAGTAGGAGGAGGAGGAGGAGAGGAGGAGGAGGAGGAGGAGGAGGAGGAGAGGAGGCAGGGGAGGAGGAGGAGCGAGGGGGAGGAGGAGGAGGAGGAGGAGGTGGAGGGGAGGAGGAGGAGGAGGGGGAGGAGGAGGGGGGACGTGGAGGATGGATGAGGGGAGGAGGAGGAGGAGTAGGGGGAGTAGGAGGGGGAGGGGGAGGGGAGGAGGATGAGGAGGAGGATGAGGAGGAGGAGGGAGGAGGAGGAGAAGGAGGAGGAGGAGGAGGAGGAGGGAGGAGAGGAGGAGGAGGAGGAGGAGGAGGAGGAGGGAGGAGGAGGAGGAGAGGAGGAGAGGAGGAGGAGGAGAGGAGGAGGAGGAGGAGGAGGAGGAGGAGGAGGGAGGAGGAGGAGGAGGAGAGTGATGAGGAGGGGGGGGAGGAGGACTAGGAGGAGGTGAGGAGGAGTATGGAGGAGGAGGAGGAGGAGGAGGAGGAGGAGTATGGAGGAGGAGGAGGAGGAGGAGTGCTTTCCTGCTCCTCCCCCCTCCTGGCCTTCACTCCTCCCTGCTCCCTTCCCTCTTCGCGCCCAGGGCCAGCCTGGGGCAGCGGAGGCTGCCCCCCCGGGCGGGCATTGCCCAGGGCCAGCCTGGGGCAGCGGAGGCTGCCCTGTGCTCAGCCAGCGGTTCCGCAAGCTCTGCAGGGCGTCGTACTCAAATCAGAGTGGGGACAGCATGACCACGGAACTATGTTCGCCAGCGGTACCGCGCACAGTACAGTGGACATTCTTCGGGCTAGTCTCACGAGCGTGCGTCGTCCAACCGCAGATGTGCACGATGTTTCGGGCGAGCGCCCGCACACCTCAGTGTGTATACGTGCGGCTCCCACGGACGCCTCCCTCCTCCCTCCCCCTCTCCCCTCCCCTCCTTGTTAAGAAGCCGTGGCCCGCAGAATGGAGATGGTCGACCCCACCGACACGGGCATGGGCCCCAAGGTGCTAGGCAAGCCGGAGCCCAACGTCCCCTACTACTACGACTGGGGTACCACGGAGGATTCGGGCACTCCCATCGGCGGCGCCGAATCGATCCAGCAGTTCGAGCATCCCCAGGACGCACTCGCCGCGAGGGCCGGCTGATGATGAGGAGGGGGAAAAGCGAGAGGAGGCCATTGGCAGGATAACTGAGTGGAGGGGGGTCGAGGACACGAAGGCATAGATGAGGGCTCGTGGATTGGCGGCGGGTCCCGCTCTTCCATACGAAATCGGAGCGCTCCGTCGCCAAATGAGGCGGTACTGGCCTCATGCTTCAGGGGGTACTTTCCCCGATCCCATGTGCCAGATCCACGGATCCGTAATCCGTAATCCATGTTAGCGTGTGCCAGAGAGTGGCATATAGAGGCGGAGGAGGAGGAGGAGTGGCAGAAGAAGGCGGAGGAGGAGGATGCGGAGGAGGAGGAGAAGTTGGAGTGAGAAAGGGCGGATGATGAGTGAGAGAGGGGGGATGAGGTGGAGGAGGAGGAGCAGCAGCAGGAGGGGGAGGAGGGTGAGGGGAGGAGCAATAGGGGGAGGAGGAGGAGGGAGGGGAGGAGGAGGAGAGAGGAGGAGGAGGAGAAGAGGAGAGGAGGAGGAGGAGGAGAGGAGGGAGGAGGAGGAGGAGGAGGAGGGGAGGGAGGAGGAGGAAGGAGGAGGAGGAGGCGGAGGGGGAGGAGGAGGAGGAGAGGAGGAGGGAGAGGAGGAGGAGGGGGGGAGGAGGAGGAGGAGTAGGAGGAGGAGGAGGAGGAGGGAAGGAGGAGGAGGAGGGGGAAGACGAGGACCAGAGTGACCCCAACATGCGTCAGCGATGCTGCAGTGCGCCCTCCCGTCCCAGGCCCCCTCCTCACAAGTAACGCCCCCCTGAGTGACGAGCGCCCAGTGTGCCGGCCGCTCACGCCAGACCGTTTCTGTACAGGATCCGCCCCCCACTGGAGGGTTTCTCCGACGGGCTTAGGCGACCCGTCCTCCTCCTCCTCCTCTCCTCCTCTTCCCCTCCCCCTCTCCTCCTCCTCCTCCTTCCTCCTCCTTCCTCCTCCTCCTCCTCATCCTCCTTCCTCCTCCTCCTCCTCCTGCTCCTCCTGCTCCTCCTCCTCCCCTCTTCCTCCTCCTCCTCCTCCTCTTCCTCCTTCTCCTCTTCCTCCTCCTCGCCCTCCCCTCCTCGGGTCGCCTACGGCCCCAGGGGAAGCCGTCCACCCCCCGATCCTTTCAGCAACACCAAGACGCAGGAGCTCCAGGCCCTTTCCAGCGAGAGGCCCGCTCGAAAGACTGGCCCGGCCGCGTGCGGGTCTCATAGCTCCAGGAAGGTCGGGCGATGAGCCTCAGCGGAGTCTCAGGCGATGGCCGACGGTTGAATTTGAACCGCTTTAAATCATAAGGTGGCGATTTGGTTGAAGCCTCCCTCGTCGCCTCAGCGCGGACCAACACACAGCGCGGTTCTGCGCCGCCCCGAACCCGCGCCGCGGTCCAGCACATGGCGCGGGCGGGTGCCAGCAAGTTTGACGAGTTTTTGTTGACCGAGGCGAGGGTTGAGATTTTGACAGGCGAATGTGCGCAGCGCCAAGGCGAGAGCCTTCTTTGGACAACCACCGGCCCTCACCATCCTTGCAGCTGTTGGGAGCTTTCCAGGCGAAAGTGCACGGCGCTATGAAGATCGTTATCTTTTCCACTATTCAATCGCTTCGCTCATTCCGCCGGCCCATATTGTCGCATCTTTTCCGTCTTCCTGAGGGCTCGTTGTGAATCTAGCGTCGTTCGAGTCTCTTGACAGGAGTCTCCTGGAGGGGCCTCTTGGGCCGTCTTGGGGCCATCTTAGGCCGTCTTGGGGCTCTCTTGGGCCCTCTTGGGGCCGTCTTGGGTGCCTCTTGGGCCGTGTTGGGGCCATCTTAGGCCGTCTTGGGGCTCTCTTGGGCCCTCTTGGGGCGCTCTTGGGGCCCGTTGGGGCCGTCTTGGGCGCCTCTTGTGCCGTCTTGTGGCCGTCTTGGGCCGTCTTGGGGCGCTCTTGGGCCGTGTTGGGTTCATCTTGGGGCGCTGGGTCTTCTTGGGCCAATCTTGATGGCCTCTTGGGCAGTGTTGGACGCTGTGAATCCTGAAAAGTTGCATATGGGGAAAAATACGCTTCCCCGTGGGCATTTGACAGTTTTTGCTTCTTGGGGCCTTCTTGGAGGACCTCTTGAGGCACTGTTGGGGCTTCACCGCGGCTTCTACGGCGCTCTGGGGGAGTGGGCCGGGACCTGGCCGGGGTACTCTTCGTCCGGGGGCCCTCAGCGGCCGTCCCGCGCGCGCGAACTAGAAATACAAGGACCCGACCCCGACTTGCCCAATCTCCCGGGGCGTGTCGCGAAACGCCAGCCGCCGCGGGCCGCGCCGCCCCGCTCACGAGTAGTGCGCGTGCCTGTGCGGGGTCGGCTGCGCCTGGCCGCCGACCTGCGCCATCTCCTGCATCTACCAGTTAACCAGTTACTGGAGATCTTGGCACACCTCTGGCCCGTTGGGCCGGCGAGTTTTGCCGATCGGCGCGGGCCCTCGCACCCCGTCCCCCATGGAGTACATCTCGGCTCTGTTTTTGGCGGTTGCTTCAAGCGGGTGGAGTCTCCCCCAGAGGACGCACTGTTGCAAGCAGTTGCAGGTAAGCAGCGGTGGGGCCCGATCTCCCCTCCCCCCCCCCTCCCCCGAACGTTCTGTCGGGCGTGTCCCCCTACAGGGGGATCTTCGACGAAAAACAAAAAATACCCCAAAAATGCCCCAAGAAGGTCAAACAATACCCAACAAATAGTCCCCAGACTATTTTTGGATTATTTTTGTAATATTTTTGGGTATTTTTTATTTTTCGTCGGAAATCCCCCTGCACGGGGACAGGCCCGACTTAACCCTGACGTCGAAACGCCGGATATCGGCGTCACCCCACCATACTTGTACTATGTGTGCGTCGCCCGCCCAGGGGCGACGCGCGCACCGAGAAAGCTAAAAGTAAATGCGTCGTGGCGGGCGCTCTCTGGCCACACCGCTCGGGCAACGAAAGACTACAAGATGGGAAGACGATATGTTCGGGTCGGACGCGCGCCTCCAAGGCGGACATATAGTACTAGTATGTATCTGTGCGTCCCAGGATAAGAGAGAGTTCACATGGCGAGACCCGCTTTTCGGAATCCACCGGCCCGGCATCCCTGTGGAAGCTGGGAGCTTTTGGCGTGCGTGCGGTGCTAGGTGCGAACGTCGTCTTTTGGAACCGAATCCCCTCCGTCCTTGTCAAGGTTTGATTTTGTGGTTTCACCAAACTCAGGAGGGGGAAAACACACAGACACAAGTAATCGTCGATTCCAAGGAAAATGTGCGAAAATATGGGGAGGGGGGGGGAAAACGAAAACCCCAATAATGTGGAAAAAGATGGGGAATCTTGGGATCTGTGTGTATTTACTTGTGTGCCCCTGGGCCCCTTCACAACAATGAGGCACCCGTTACTCGTTACTCACCACCCACCAAATCACTCCAACCCAACACGAAGACCTCAATTTGCCCTCCATTTCCAGTGGGGGGGGGTCGGGGAACATTGAAAAAACACATGGACCCCGCACCCCCCCCCCCCAACCCGAAATTCGAGTCAAATTCGGGTCTTCGGGTTGGGTTGGGGTGGTCTGGTAGGTAGTCAGATACGCATCAACGATGCTGCAACACGCTCCCGTCGCAACTCTTTTTTTCGAAGAAGAGAAACCACACAAACATAAACTTCTGGCGCTCCGCGCGGAGTTCTTGGATCCGCGCCTGGGCCCCCCGGCGGCGCCTCCGGCGCCGCCCCTGGCGCGCTCCGCGCGCCAGGAAGGGGGGTCCAGCGCGGATCCTAGAAATCCACGCGGAGCGCCAACAGTTTATGTTATGTGTTTTGTCTTCTTCTGAACACACGCTCCCGTCGCAACTCTTTTTTTCACACTCATCGTCTACTGTCGGACCGAGGCATAAGATCGAGGTCGGCTCGTTGAGGGCACCCCACTGTTCTTCGTGCTTGCTGGATCCTCTCTTGTGCATCCTGGGGGAGGGTACCCCCGAATGTTCTTCGGGCTGGTCGGCGGAGGGTCTCCTGTCCTGGGTCTGGCTGTGCCAGCTTCCATCTCACTGCAAGAGTCAGGAGGGGAAAAAACACACAGACACAATTAATCGTCGAGTCCCAGGAAAATAGAGGAAACTATGGGAATTGGGCGGGGAGACAGAAACCCCCCAAAATATGCGAAAATAAGGGGAATCATTTGATTTGTGTGTATTTATTTGTGTGTCCCAGGGCCCCTTCAAAGAGGCGCTCCCCTGAAAGGCCAGCACCCCCACGGGGGCCTGCCATTGTGGCAAGGGCCCCGTTTTGGGAAGGCGCGGCGTGGCACTCCTTCCGGCGAGGAGCAAGTGGAGGGTTTCTCCGAAGGGCTTAGGCGACCCGTCTTCCTCCTCCTCCTCCTCCTCCTCCTCCTCCTCCTCCTCCTCCTCCTCCGCCTCGTCTTCCTCCTCCTCCTCCCCCTCCCCCTCCTCTTCCTCCTCCTCCTCCTCGGGTCGCCTACGGCCCCGGGGGAAACCGTGCAGGAGCAAGCAGTGCCGACACTTGCAGTCCGGGCGCTGATGCAAGGACCGCTTTCGATTCGGAAGGGGCTCGCTGTTCCTTGGGTCCCTCCGTGGTTGTTCCTCTAGCCCTCCTCGTGCGCCTCGGCGCTTCGGGGGCCCAAACAGTGGGCTTTGGTCCTTGCTTAGCGTTCCTTCTGGTAGCACCTTAAGGTCAGGAGGGAGAGCGCACACAGACACAATGAAGTGTCGATTCCCTCGAACATGTTGGAACCTATGGCGAACATCCAGAACATATGGAAACATATGGGGAATCCTGGGATCTGTGTGTATTGATTTGTGTGTCCCAGGGCCCCCTTACTTGCTTGTACGAGCATACATCTCAGCGAGGTGCCCAGCGAGATCCCCGCTCTCCAGCGAGGTCTCTCTCTCCTCTCTCTTGGCTCCGACTCCCCCAGTGAGTGCAGCAACGCCCGAACAGTGCTGGCGGTCGCGCAACCCAGGGCTGCCCCACCTCGGTATCGTTTAACCGATCCCCATCCCCATCCCCTTCGAGACCCCCACCACATTACCACACCACCCCAGTTGGGGATACGCCCCTCGAATCCCGAAGGGAACGCCCGATATCCCCATCCAGGGCGGCATGTCGGCCGGTGGGCCCCAGTGGCCGACCTGCCCCCCCTGGATGGGGATGTGTGGAGGCCGCTCCCTCCGGGCTTCGAGGGGCGCAGTATCCCCCAGCTGGGGTGGCAATTTGGTGGGGGCCTCGAGGGGGGTGGGGACCCAGACCCCCGACGTCGTGTTTTTTTCGCAATGTCGACCTCCAGAGGTCTGGACCCCTTCCCCGGGACCGGTTTCTCGTCCCGAGTCGTTTTTTGACGCTCCCGAGGCCCGGTAAGGGCCCCCGGAGGCCGAAAATAGCGAAAAACCACCCGTCGTGATTTTTTCACGACGCGAGGGGGTCTGGGGATGGGGGTGGGGGTCGGTTGAACGATGCTCACCGCGCGCAGCGCGCAGCGCACGCGCCCGCCCACGAGAGCGATGGCGATGGCCGGGCCCCTGCGGGCGCTCCTCTTCGAGCGGCCCGCGGTCGGCCGGCGGCCCCCCCCTGCGGGGGGGGGGGGGGGTGGGCGCCCCCCGGGGCCCTGGGGGGAGGGGGGAGGGCGGGGGGGTGGGGGGGGCAGGGAGGGAGGGAGGGAGGGAGGGAGGAGGGGGGGAGGGTAGGAGGGAGGAGGGGGATGGAGGATGATGGATGGATGGATGGATGGATGGATGGATGGATGGATGGATGGTGGGTGGTGGTGGGTGGTGGGTGGTGGGTGCATGCATGCATTCATGGATGCATGGATGGATGGATGCATGGATGCATGGATCGATGAGTGGATGGATGGATGGATGGATGGATGGATGGATGGATGGATGGATGGATGGATGGATGGATGGAGGAGGCGGCGGAGGAGGAGGGGGATGAGGAGGACCAGGGAGAGGATGAGGAGGACCATGAGAGGATGATCAGGAGTTGGGCGAGGCCGAGGTGGGGAGGAGTACTGCCGCCCTCCCTGCTCCCTGCTCCCTGTTTCCCCTCCTCCTCCTCCTCCTCCTCCTCCTCCTCCTCCTCCTCCTCCCTTCCTCCTCCTCCTCCTTCCCATCTGTGATTCTTCCTCATGCCTCGAGTCTCCAACGTGGATGGGCACTGCGCCCGCGGGCAAGACACGGCTGCCGCTGGTCCGCGGTTCGCATTGGATTCATGCTCTCTGTGCGGGACTGTTGCGGGGTGCCGCGGCCCCAAGTTGGCGAGGCGGCGATAGTGTCATCGGCGAAGAGTGTCCAGCTCCTCCAGAGATCGACCTGCCAAACGCGCTGCCGGACCAGACCACACGCCTCACGAGGCGCCCTTGTTTGAAGATTCTCTGGGGCAGCTGCAGCAGCTCTCTCCTGGACCACCAGAGCAGCCCACCCGCCTTCCAGCCCGAGGCTCAGATGACGTTCAGGGCACATGTCCGGACAGTCCTCACTGGCCTCCCATCGAACCCTCGGAGACCAGGACACAGATAAACCGGGACACGGAAAACCAAGGAAACGGCACCCTTCTTTCTGCAAGGTCACATGTTTCAGCACCCGTGCATGTTCTGCTCGCTGCGCTGCAGGATTCGGGTTCGTGTCCAGGTTTGGGGGGGTGTTGCAGGTTTTTAGGGCCTGTGTCCGGGTTTATGCTGGAAATGCTGCAGTGCAGTATTTTGTTCGTGCCGCCGTCTGGAAACATTGGTTTCGAGGGATGTTTGGTGTCCGGGTCTACCGTGTCCGGGTTTACGGGGCCCTGATCACAGCCAGGCAAGAGGCAATTGAAAACGAGCTCGCAGCAGCCAAGCTGCGGACGGACGAGTCGGATAATCTGGGAGCAGAACTCCGAGCCTCCGTCGGAGTCCCCTTCCATGGACCTCGGCAACCTCGGCACCTGGGATCGGCCAGCACATGTGGGAACTTTCGGGTGCGGGTCAACCGTGGAAATCACCAATGCAGACCTCAATATCGCCCTCCAGCCTTCGTTCACTGCCGCAGGCGTCGACATCACGGAGCCCAGTTCAGCAACATCAGCCCTGCCAAACGCGTCTCCATCACGGCGGTCGGGGGCGACACTTTCGCTGTAACACGCGCTCAGGCTTGTTATCAACTTCGCCAGATTGGTTGTGATTGGATGACGTTCGAGGTCACCACCAAAGGGCAGAATGTAGACCTCCATGTCAATGCTGACAAAACCCCGAAGCTGGTGCACCAAGAGATCCAGCTCAAGAACCTGTTCAAGCTCATCACCGCCAAGACCACAGCCGTTTTTCCGCGGGTGCACCGCACAGCCAGCTTGCCCTCCGTCATCTACCCCCCCATCGTGCGGACCGTCGTTGGAGACAAACCCGGCATCGCCTTCAAAGTGCAGTGGTCAGATGTTCCTGCTCGTTGTGGCCTGCATCTGGCTCATCACCAAGAGCCTGCCGACGAGTTGGCCGGCGCGCCCGCAGACCCCTTCGCCGCTTGGTCGTGGCATTTGCACGAAGTGGGCGTCTTGGCACGACGAGCCTACCGGCATGGTTCCTTGGAGTGTTCCGACGCCGCTGGTAGCGTCTCCTACTTGAATAAGGACCACTTGCTTTTCAAAAGGGGCCCGGTCGTTCCTTGGGTTTGCATGCGTTGTTTACAGTTCCTTCTGCGTTACTTGTTATTTCTCGTTCCTTGTGCGCTATTCCTCGAGATAAAATCAGGGGCTTCGTTCCTTGTTTTCAGGAGGGAAACAACACACAGACACAATTAATCGTTGATTCCCAGGAACATATGCGAAAATATGGGAAGTGGGGGGAAGACAACAACCCAGAAACTATAGGAAAGTATGGGGACTATTTTTATCTGCGTGTACTTATTATTTGTGTTTCCTGGGGCCCCTTCATACTTACCGTTCCTTAGGTCAGGCCGATGACTGTACCCGACGCAGCATCAAGCGGCGGAGCAGGTTCTCGCCACGTGTGCGGCAGAGGGCGCCGAGCGCGCCGCAGGAGGCCCGCGGCTCGGCCACTAATATGCCGGAGCGGTTGGCCAGTCGGCCGCACGCACAGGGCACGCGTCCGGCTCCTGCCCGAGCTCCATGCCTCACCACAGGAGGGGAAGAAGCACACAGACACAATCAATCGTCGATCCCCAGGAGAATATGGGAACATATGGGAAGTGGTGGGGAAGACAAGAACTCAGAAAATATGGGAAGATATGGGGAATCTTTTTATTTATGTGTATTTATTTGTGTGTTTGTGGGCCTGGGCCCCTTCATCACCACTCCTGTGCCCGTGGTCTTGACTTTCTCGTGCCAGTGCACTAGAAGAGGTGTCACCTCCTGCCCGAGCAGGCGCAGCTGGTCAGTTTCCTCATGGCGGCGTTCGTGCTTCCGCCTTCTCATCCCTCTTCCATGGCTCTTTCTTCTTTCTTCTCCACCTCCTCCATCTTTGTTTCTTCCTCATCCTTCGCGTTTTCCCTCCTCCCTCTCTCTCCTTCTTTCCACTCTTTTCTCCCTCCTCGTCGTCGTCGCCGCTGGCCACCACCCATCATTCGTCGACCGTCGTCGTCGGTCGTCAGTAGCCCGTCGTTCGTCGTCGTCGTCGTCGTGGTGGTCGTCGTCGTCGTTGTCATTCGCCGTCGTCCTTGCCGTCGTCAGTCG